>CM026395.1:27575697-27604095 GCA_014843695.1 Archivesica marissinica | reverse complement strand
AATACTGCTATTACCATGATAGTTATTACTTACAACTGATTGTTTAAACTTTATTTATTTTACAACAATTGCGAAACAAGTTCTAACAACTTATATTAATCACTCTCGTTAGCGCGGATGGGGTGGTGGTGGATGTGCCACCGGGTACACGAAACAAGTTCTAACAACTTATATTAATCACTCTCGTTAGCGCGGATGGGGTGGTGGTGGATGTGCCACCGGGTACATCGGCTTAATGTGCGAATAGGATACTACGTTTGTAAAAAGTTTAACCCTGATTTATTTTACAACGATTGCGAAGCAAGTTTTAACAACTTATATTAATCACCTTCGTTGGCGCGGATGAAAGCGTAAATGTTGTCATTCATGTGGGAGGAAACCGGAGTACCCGGAGAAAACCCACCTGTTCGATCTGGCGACCACCATATCATCTCACATACTTCCCAGTCCGAGGATCGAACACGGGTTACATTGGTGAGAAGCGAGCGTGCTAACCACTGCGCTAACCGGACAATTACAACTGTTAATGATGGTTATAATAATTGCATAGTATGTATAGCATGATTTACCGTAACTGGTTTTGCAATCTAGTATTCAATCATACGTACAGAGGTAGCCTGGGTTCCAGTCTGTCGATGTTTCACTAATTTACTTCTGGCAAAATGTTGTTGATATGATCAGAAACTCAATACGGCCCAATTAGTATCGGTGTTAAAATATATATATTTGACTGACCAGGCAAAATATATCGACGCCTGTTCCCAGGCTAGTACAGAGGTAGTACCACCTATTAATATATCGTATGGAAATAAAACTATGCCCACACGAATGACCACAGTTACGCTTTCATCTGCGCAACAATCGTTATAAAGTTAGTTTTTACACCTACCTTGCATGTGTATGTTTTACGTTTATTTATCGTCGCTACCGGTTGCCCATATGAGCGACGCCTCCTGAATAGATTAGTCAGTTTAGATGTTTGGAGGATAGTGCAATGATGCAGACAGAGACCCATTCCAGAGCCTCATCTGGTTCTTTTACGTGCACGGTGTACAGCACCGACACGAGACCTCTGTTTAACGTCCCATCTGAAAGACTGTTAATTTTATTAGGGTCAGACGGCGGAACGCAAGTTCGACCCCTGGATTACCAGTCCAGTGTGTTACCATTGGACTACAGATCCGTCTGTACATAAATAAAAGTATCATAAAATGTGTGTGAAGTATTACGTACAACTACAAGTAGCAATGCTGCTACACTTTCTTCCATTATATTGTGAATACATTATTTCAATCAGTAAACAGTGTGTTTCCTGTAACTAACATACTGAATGTGTACGACTTTCCCGAATCGGTCTTGCACACCATGCGTACGTTTGTTTTATGTATTAACACGTGATACTGTCGTCTAGAGATCAGTCTACAAATAAATATGCATATGCATACATGTGAAACATAGCGGTAAATCTGTACCATAAATCGAGTTATTCATGATACACGCGTTGTATTCCGCATGGATGTCGATATTATTTACATTATTTTGTTATGTCAACAAACCGTGCAAACGACGTTTGTTTATTAGGTGAAATACTCAGTTTTTTAGGTAAATATTTGTGTGTGCGTGGGTGCATGTGTGTGTGCGTGTGTACATGCGTGCGTGCGATAAGCACCTCAATGCCATTCATTTACCCCACCCACAATGTTTAAATGTCCCAGGCTTTGTTCATAGTGACTAACACGATTAGCCACATATGGTATGCTAGTAATGCTTACATTAATGTGTAAGGACTACGTACACAGCACCGTCAGTTAAAATGTCTTGCACACTGAGATGGAGTGACCGTTGGTCGAACTCACGACACACCAGCCGTACATTCAAACAACTGCACCACATTGCAATCAATAGATAGTAAGCAAATAGCTATTGGTTTAAACATATTTATTCGACATTATACAACATAATTTACTGCAAATAATTATGTACACAATAAATAGTGGATTGAAATGAGAGCTAAAAGCTTATTGAATTTCTTTTCACTGCATGCTATAAATCGGTACAAGGTATGGCGATATTTATGTATATATGATTTACGAAAGTACAAATATAAACGTAATCTGAATGATAAGCTTAGCATTAGTAGCTGATAACAAGCAGTCAAAGGACACTAAATATGTGCACCCTATAAGGTATACTATAGTCTTAAGTTGACTGCTAGGAAAAATAGGAGAATACGAATTAGAAAGGAAAGTAGTTATGGAGCGACTATCAGTGAAGTCCGTGCAGAGTACTGGAATGTATGATACTTCAGTCGAAGCGTTTGGATTTTTTTATGAAAGTGTGTACCGCTTGGACGATTCGTTCGTTACCCTCTTCTGATAGTGTTGTGCTTCCAAAAAGGATGGTCCTTAACGATACACCGCACTGCATACTGATCTCATTTGTTAATGGTGCCATTATGTCATCATATTTGGTGCACTGGAAGAAATAGTGGGAGGCTGTTTCTCGCTGGCCACATTTGCATAGAGGAGACGGTACAATGTTTTTTGAGAACATATCATCGGTTAGAGAACAACAGTTTGTTCGAAGTCGAGTGTGCTAAACTTGAGTTTTCCATTTCCCCAAGTAGATATATGACACTACCTTATCTGGCGAAAGTAAGTGTCTCTTAAATGATGAAACAGGTGGTGAATTTCTTGTGGATAATGGAAGGTTGTTGAACGCCCTTGTTGTTGAGGGGAGAGTCATAATAGAGCGATGTTCTGGCTCTCGGCACTATGATATCTTCTTGGTTACGCAAGTTGTAAATTTCATTTCGAGCTAGAGGCGGACGAAGATCAGAAAGGTATGATGGTGTTATGTTAGACATCATTTTATAGTAGAGTATAAGCTTGTGTTTGTGGCGTCTTGACTCAAGTGTATCCCATCCAACTTTCTTAAGAAGCTTCTGTATCGAGCTTAGTAACACCAGTGACTATGCGGACAGCCTCGTATAGTATTTTTTGGAGCGTGTCTTTCTCTTGTGATGTACAATTGTCATAGATGACATCCCCGTATTCAAGAATTGGACGAATAAATGAAGTATACATGGTTTCAAGGGATCGTCGATGGAGAATAAAGTTAAGTTTCCGCATGATGTTAATACGTTGATAGGCCTTTACTTCTACATAATCAATATATGTTCGCCATTATAAGTTGCATGACAAGAAGAGTCCCATGTGTGTGTGGCTGGTCACTTCTTGAATTTCCTCATTGTTGAGGTACACACTTGACTTGGATGATGCACTTCATTTGTTCTACGAGATTCAGTTTGTTTCGGATTGAATTTGACCAGCCTCTGAATTGCTCAAGTTGAGATTGTTAGTAGATCTATGTTTAAAGTATCCGCTGCTGATATAGGATCTGCAACTGTCACATAGATACTAGTGTCGTCTGCAAAGAGACGTATATAATAATTGATATCAACAACTATGTCATTAAAGAACGTCAGAACGAGCAGTGGACCTAGAATAGAACCTTGTTGGACACCAGCTCTTATGAAGTTCCAGCTAGATTGTTCTCCTGGAATGGCCACCCTTTGTCTTCTATTGGACAAATAAGAAGAAAACCAACTGAGCAAACTACTACTAATACCTACTCGTTTGAGTTTGTATAAGAGATCAGTGTGTCATACCCGATCGAAGGCCTTGCTAATATCACAGAATACGACCCGAACCTCCTTCCCAGAATATATTGCCTCAATAAAGAAATTATACAAGTAGGTAAGCTGATTCACAGTTGAATCACCTGGAGTGAAAACAAACTGAAGAGAAGTTAGAAGATTATGTGAAGTAAGATAATTGAATGTGTGTTTAAAGACAATTCTTTCGAAACTTTTCACTAATGTACATAGAAGAGAGATAGGATGATAGCTTCCAGCTAATGAACGATCGCCACTTTTAAAAATTGGCGATACAAATGCTTCTTTCCAGGTATCTGGAAACTGAGATGTAGTAAGAGATTGATTTCCGGTTGCCCATATGAGCGACGCCTCCTGAAAAGATTAGTCATTTTAGATTTTTGGAGGATAGTGCAATGATACAGACAGAGACCCATCCAGAGTCTCCTCTGCTTCTTTTACGTGCACAGTGTAAAGCACCTACACGAGACCTCGGTTTAACGTCCCATCTGAAAGACTGTTAATTTTATTAGGGTCAGACGGGGGGTCGAACCTGCGATCCCTGGATTACCAGTCCAGCGTGTTACCACTGTACTACAGATCCGTCTGTGTGTATTTATATAGTTATTGTTTGTCATGTAAATACACACTTATCTTCTAGTATACAAATCGAATATAGAGTGGTGGAACCTATGCTCGGCGTTAATCCTACATATCATGGCCTATAAAAAAAAGTTAAATGCACTTGCCGTATATTATTATTTTCTTTAGTCGTGAACACAACTTTCAAAAAATTGTTGTTGACAATTTTAGCTTCATTATGTGACAATGCGCCTCAATACAGCTATCGCAACGGCACCTGTTTCCATGAGGAACTAGATATTTTAGGGCACCTATGCAAGGCGTACATGGACGTTTTTTTATGTATGCACGGGTAAACGTTTAATATATTATTTTGACTTAGTAACATCAATAACTAACAATATTACAACTCATAAGAAACTTTTGTTCTGGTTATTTGTACATTTTTTTCCAATTCGGATAGCTACCTGAAATGCTCATAAGCCGCATCATTTCGATGGGGAAAAATGCCCAACAAGTTGTATGTTTATATTCGGCTACTGAACCAGTCAGGTGACAGTTGCGTTAGGCTACCGGTACGTACAACGGAATGCTATTGAACCATGCTTCACCTCTGTCAGCGAAAATAGGTTAAAACTATTTAAGTATTTTAAATACGGATGTAAATGGAAAAAATACGCCGAGCATAGGAATACGCCGAGCATAGGTTCCACCACTCTATAGTTTAAATTTTACATTTGTTTTAATTATTAGGAAATCATAAACAGAATTAGAAATATATTACATCATTACAATGGTATATGGATCATTATCAGTAAATTGCAGGTATTTCCTCGTTCCCATTCTTCTTTGTGTCACACGATATCTACGTACTACATGTATACTCACAGGAACTTGAAATGTTATCCATAAGCCACCAAAGGTCTCGTAACTCTATCCTAGGACACCCACCTCTAGGTACGAGACCTTTGGTGGCTTATGGATACAAATTCAAGTTCCTGTGCTATAATCATGACCATTCGTCCGCAATATTTACTGCTTTATATGCAACTGACACCCATCTTATTATTTTAGTGTAGTACTAGTATAACATAAATAGTTAGGCCTACAGCATATTTTCGGCAAATTCTAAATTTAATAGAAAAATCTATGTTCAATCAGCGCCTGTTTTATCTATCTATAGTCCTGATTGAATCCATATAGTTCTATATAATAATATAGCCATATTGTATTTGTTTGTCGGAGGATTCGTGTTACTGGGACACATGATTTTAGGGTATCTTCTTCTTGTCGTTCGTGAATCACATGGACAAGCCGGCAGCAAACACGAAATGGGCCGTCCTCCTCAGATCCTCCCGGCAGTCATGTAACTTCGTCTGGAGAGAAGTATCTGTTGGCCAGGTTGTTTTCCTCAGCCCATGAAGATTGGGACACTCCTGGAGGATGTGTTCTGCAGTCTGGTCCCCTACGTTGCAGCTGCAGGCAGTTGATGTAGCTAGTCCAAGCTTCCGACACATATGGAAGTTCAGGCGGTTATGCCCTGTTCTAAGCCGGAATATCGTGACTTGCTCCTGTCTGGTGAGAAGGTGGTAGTCATCCTTCTCGACTGTTGGCTTTGATGCAGATTTGATTATGATTTGATTTTAGGGTATTATTCGAATCAAATTGTGTTTCGTACGGTACAATACGGAGAATATACGGAGAATATAACCTAAAGTTAACGTTTACCAGTCTATAATCTATCTTGATCTGAAAAGCGCTCTGGATCTGGATCTGGATAGTAACGTTGCAGGGCCTTTCAGCGTAGACGCAACGGGAAAACTGGCGAGTAGACAACATATTTAGTGTTTCATCGTGTTTTATAAACATTATTTAAAAAAAGCAATTTTATCAATGCATTAATTATATGTTCGATTTTAATGAAGAATGTAAAACTTCCAACATATTGTATTTCGGATAATGACTAATTTCGGATGTTTTATGATTTTTCGGTAATATGAAATACAATATAGGCACTATCCGGGCGTTACTGGTTTCCGGCGATGTAGTACATACACTGCAAACAATTTCAAGAAACTGAAATATCGTGTGATATCTCGCCACTTGCTAAATTACATCCATGGTTCAGTGGTAAACAGGTAAAGCGTCAGATTTGGAATCGAACGGTCCCGGGTTCGATACTCGGTCAGGCCATGTATGTAGTGTCATTGAGCAAGGCACCTCACACACATTGCTTAGTACTGGTTAACCACTTAGGTCGGCTAGGCCTGTCTAGGAATACTTGTCGGTCCCCGCAAGGGGTTTGACATTAATGGAACGCGAGGAATTTGAAATCTAAAGAAGATAGATAGATATATATATTGATAGATCCTTCCCTTAGATTTAGGTTAAAATACTATTGTATTTCCATACAAACGACAGCCATTTAGCTATCAAGCAGTGGATAAGTAGTTGCCATATCTATCCCACCTCCATAGATATTACTGGAACTACATGAGATTCCATCCTTTATTATGAATATTGGTTTGGCTACTACATTGTCAATGTATGTCATATTGGTAATGGCGTCAAAAGGTGCTCCTATGAGTGAAAGGGTTAAGCAGCCAGTCAAGGGAATTGACTATTTTGGCAGGTGACCACTTAAGGCAGGTGTGGATCATCTGGATATGATTCTAGAGGGCAGCTTGGGTGAAATAATCGCCCTTTGGACCCTGACTTCGCCTCCGGTGGCCCCACTATTTTTTACAATTTTGATACACAATTTTGTCCAGTAAGATAGAAAGCACTCCTTCTATTCAATGGTCAATCATACTTTTTAACCCTATTTTGTTAAATAACACCATTTTCTAAATTTAATTTATTTTACAACAATTGCAAAACAAGTTTTAACAACTTATATTAATCGCTCTCGTTGGCGCGGATGAAAGTGTAAAAAAAACAACCTGAGTACCCAGAAAAACCCCACCTGTCCGATCTGGCGACCACCGTACCATCTCACATTTCCCCCGAGCCAAGGATCAAACCTGGGTTGCATTGGTGAGAAGCGAGCGAGCTAACCACTGTGCTAATTGGACAGCCGATAACATCATTTAAGCATGCAATCGTTTGCTTTCTCACTTCTCCCAAAAATTCTGACCTGCAATGTAGAGTGAGACCTGTTTAAGCTTCTTCATATACAATGTAACATGGCATAATTATAATTATGTTCGTTGATCAGAAACAGTTTGCTTCAGGTGCGAAAGGCCTGGAGTTCGAGCCCCGCTGGAGCCGTTACGATTGTGCCCTTAGGCAAGGCATTTAAATTCCATGTTGCCTCTTCTCTCTCCCTCGTGGCGATGGATTCCATCAGGAATGAGGTCTCAAGAGTGATTAATACATGTATAAGTTATAAGAATCGAGCTAAAATAAATTTGTATAAACTAGAAACAGTTCATTGATTAAGATTGACTTTAGTATATGAATATTGCAGACAGATAGAATAGATCCGTATGTGAGAATTGAGTAGCATGGCTGAGCACACGTTGACTATACTACACTTCAACGATGTGTACAACATTGAGCCACAGAAGCTGGAACCCGCGGGTGGTGCTGCCAGAATGGCTTATTATGTCAAGAGTCTACAGGATGAAAAACCCCTGGTCTTGTTCAGTGGAGATGCTTTGAACCCTTCATTGAGTAAGTTATATCTCAAACAGTAAGTTATATCTCAAACAGTAAGTTATATCTCAAACAGTAAGTTATATCTCAAACAGTAAGTTATATCTCAAACAGTAAGTTATATCTATAACAGTAAGTTATATCTAAACCAGTAAGTTATATATCTCAAACAGTAGGTTATATCTAAAACAGTAAGTTATATCTCAAACAGTAAGTTATATCTCAAACAGTAAGTTATATCTCAAACAGTAAGTTATATCTCAAACAGTTGACATTAAATTGAAAATCTATAATGACCGCCTCCGTGGTCGAGTGCTTAAGGTCGATGACTTGTATACCACTGTAGCCTATCAAAACCGATGGTGACTGGCTTGAGCCCTGCTCAGGCCGTTTCTTTATATGAAAAAGTTGGCAGTATGTTACGGAGGTTGGTGCACCAAGTACTGGTTAACCGCTGGAGTCTGCCCAGGAAAGGTGTTGTTAGGTAAACTGCCCGCCGGCAATATACCATAGCCCAAAATGGTGGTGAAAGGCGGAAAACCCAAACAAACAAATTCTATAAGCTCAATATCGGAAGTCTCAATAATGTAAGTTGTATATGACAAGGACTGGAGGCACTAACAGTTACCCATGTCCGTCTAATCATTTTCTGTTAATTCCTATCTTATACAGTTTCCATCAACATGTATTCCAGAGAACCTAACTTGAATTTGAAATGTGGAAGCAGGTGGTTTAAAGTTTAAACTTTATTTCTTTTACAACAATTACGAAGGAAGTACTAACAACTTATATTAATCACTCTCGTTGGTGCGGATGAAAGCGCATATGTGGTCATTTGTGTGGGAGAAAACCCACCTGTCCGATCTGGCGACCACCGTACCATCTCGGGTGGTTGCTATGTATTATATACCGTCTCGTGTATTTCAGTACATGGAAGCATATATATCTGACGGCAACTCGATGGTTCCAATATTGTACTAAATGTGTAAATATACCATCTATTTCAGTGAGCATATTTCTGAAGGGGAACCAGATGATACCCATTCTGAATACAATACCAGTGCACTGTGCTGTATACGGGAACCATGACTTTGGTAAGATTAAAGAGTATCATCTGTAAGATCTGTTCTTAGTAGAATAATCTGATATCTGAAGCCGAAGGGATAGGCTTTGTATTCATGTGTTTTGTTCTTAGTAGAATAATCTGATATCTGAAGCCGAAGGGATAGGCTTTGTATTCATGTGTTTTGTTCTTAGTAGAATAATCTGATATCTGAAGCCGAAGGGATAGGCTTTGTATTCATGTGTTTTGTTCTTAGTAGAATAATCTGATATCTGAAGCCGAAGGGATAGGCTTTGTATTCATGTGTTTTGTTCTTAGTAGAATAATCTGATATCTGAAGCCGAAGGGATAGGCTTTGTATTCATGTGTTTTGTTCTTAGTAGAATAATCTGATATCTGAAGCCGAAGGGATAGGCTTTGTATTCATGTGTTTTGTTCTTAGTAGAATAATCTGATATCTGAAGCCGAAGGGATAGGCTTTGTATTCATGTGTTTTGTTCTTAGTAGAATAATCTGATATCTGAAGCCGAAGGGATAGGCTTTGTATTCATGTGTTTTGTTCTTAGTAGAATAATCTGATATCTGAAGCCGAAGGGATAGGCTTTGTATTCATGTGTTTTGTTCTTAGTAGAATAATCTGATATCTGAAGCCGAAGGGATAGGCTTTGTATTCATGTGTTTTGTTCTTAGTAGAATAATCTGATATCTGAAGGGATAGACTTTGTATTCAAGTGTTTTGTTCTTAGTAGAATAATCTGATATCTGAAGGGATATACTTTGTATTCATGTGTTTTGTTCTTAGTAGAATAATCTGATATCTGAAGCCGAAGGGATAGGCTTTGTATTCATGTGTTTTGTTCTTAGTAGAATAATCTGATATCTGAATGGATATACTTTGTATTCATGTGTTTTGTTCTTAGTAGAATAATCTGATATCTGAAGCCGAAGGGATAGGCTTTGTATTCATGTGTTTTGTTCTTAGTAGAATAATCTGATATCTGAAGGGATATACTTTGTATTTTGTTGTTAGTAGGATAATCTGCTATGCGAAACATGTTCTTACAACATTAGTTTAAATCACTCTGACCTCATTCCTGATGAAATCCATTGCTATGAGGGAGAGAGAAGACGCATGTGTAATTGAAAAGCCATATCAAGGCATAATTGTAACAGATACAGCTGGGCGCTGACTCTGTGCCTCTCATACATGAAGCGAACAAACTACCACTGTACAATGCTATCACCACTTCCAGTGTGGTTTTGAGGTCCGTGTTCTAAACTTTAAAGGTGAGCATTACTGATGTATTTAATATTATGTGGACATTTCACAGCATATTGATCGTTAACCTGTGTATTCCAGATTATAGCATCAGTCTAACACAGGATTGGTGTTTGTTGAGGGATTTCAGGCAATATTGCAATACTTATCATCAAGTTTTATTGAGAATTTAGGCACACAAAGGCGGGCATTTTTGGAATTTCAGGTAGACGGGCGGCCCCAAAATGGGACAGGGCCGCCTTCCTTTTCCTGCTTAAGGGAAACACTATATTGTTACTATAGTTCTGATTAAGGTATTACTCTATAACACCACACTTGTTACATAGAACCAGTGTTCTGTCATTTTAGAAATTCATAAATTTGTTTGCAGATTTTGGAGTTGATCACTTAGTAGATTTTGCTGAACAAACAAACTTTCCATGGTTGCTAAGCAACATAACAGATGAAGTCAACTGTGAGCCACTTGCGAATGGTAACATTAAGCATATGATAGACTGGCATGGCACAAAGGTAGGTAACTGAAGTGTGAATCATGTTTGTTAGGTCAGGAAATTCTCATCATTTTGCCATCAATTTTGTAACTTTAGTTTAGTTTATACAAATTTATTTTAGCTCGATTGCGAAACAAGTTATATCAACTTATATAAATCACTCTCGAGACCTCATTCCTGATGGAATCCATCGCCACGAGGGAGAGAGAAGAGGCAATGTGGAATTTAAATGCCTTGCCTAAGGGCACAATCGTAACAGCTCCAGTGGGGCTCGAACTCCGGACCTTTCGCACCTGGAGAGAATGCCTATCCACTGCGCTATCACGACTTCCACAAACTTTAACTTTAATAAATTGTCTGTGCAATCCTGTGTGTGGATCACCGAATCCTCCGTATACCGAATCCTCCGTCAATCCTGTGTGTGGATCACTACCGAATCCTCCGTCAATACTGTGTGTGGATCACTACCAAATCCTCCATCAATCCTGTGTGTGGATCACTACCGAATCCTCCGTCAATCCTGTGTGTGGATCACTACCGAATCCTCCGTCAATCCTGTGTGTGGATCACTACCGAATCCTCCATCAATCCTGTGTGTGGATCACTACCGAATCCTCCGTCAATCCTGTGTGGATCACTACCGAATCCTCCGTCAATCCTGTGTGTGGATCACTACCAAATCCTCCGTCAATCCTGTGTGTGGATCACTACCGAATCCTCCGTCAATCCTGTGTGTGGATCACTACCGAATCCTCCGTCAACGAACGTCTGAATAACATGCACCTCTTTCATAATGTACAACATTTCATTGTTACCTCCGAGCGATTCACTCATTGATCTACGAACACACGGACGGACTGGGAGGGGAACATGTATTTTTCTTTCAAATACTTTGCAGCACTTTCAATTACAATCGGGAAAAACTTGTAAACAATATTATATCTTGACCATTTCATAATACATATACTTTCTTTAATCGGATAATTAGACTTTATGTTTACCATGGAGATGAATTTACATAAGCTTTGTATTAAGCTTGTTTTCACAATCCTATTTGTCTTACAATTATTTATAATAGTTGTATATGTATATATATATATGTAACAGAACAAATAAATAATGTTTAAGTCAAGTCCTCCATATAATAATCATAATTAATCCAAGTGTGTTAAAAAGTTTCGCTTCTATACATGTGTGTGGAAATGTTTCGATGAATGGCATTTAATATTAAGATATCTATCACATAGTGTTAATACAGTAAAACCCCTCTAATCCGGAATCCCCACCAAACCGGACTTTTTCTCTTGTCCCGATCGAATGTTTCCTTTCTATTTTCATTGTATTAAAAACCCATATATAAGAAATTTTGGACCAATCGTGAAAGGAAGCCAGTCACGGGATGATCCTTGCGTACTTTCATAAACGTGACAACATTCCATTGTTTGCCACATGTCCATGCCCATGTTTTTAGCAAGTTGTGAAAATTGCACTTAAACTTTATTTATTTTACAACGATTGCGAAGCAAGTTTTAACAACTTATATTAATCACTCTCGTTGGCGCGTATGAAAGCTTATATGTGGTCATTCGTGTGGGAGGAAACCGGAGTACCCGGAGAAAACCCACCTGTCCGATCTGGCGACCACCGTACCATCTCACATACATCGCACTTGACATGTATAATTGGTAGGTAGCAGATATTATTAGCATGTACAGTATAATAGTAGTATTTCAGGCATTGAATTGCACCCGGTTAGAACCTTCCACCACCCAGCTGGATAGCTTCCTCACGTGTGGTCACTATATATAGGATTTTACACTCGTCGTGATTTCATACAATATTTTATGAAACAAGTTTTTGAATTTGTAAAATAAAATATTGTATGAATTCACGAATCTAAGATTTTTTATCGCATTACCATAGAGCACTCGTTTTAATAAATCACGTTCCTGAATGAATTATTTTTTTTATGCACGGGTAAATGTTGAATATCTTATTTTGACTTAGTAATTAACAATATTACAACTCGTAAGAAACTTTTTTTCTGATTATTTGTACATTTTTCCCCAATTCGGATAGCTACCTGAAATGCTCATAAGCCGCATCATTTCGATGGGAAAAATGCCCAACAAGTGGTCTGTTTATATTCGGCTACTGAACCAGTCAGGTGACAGTTGCATTAGGCTGCCGGTATTCACAACGGAATGCTATTGAACCATGCTTCACCTCTGTCCTCGAAAATAGGTTAAAACTATTTAAATATTTTAAATAAGGATGTAAATGGAAAAAATACTACGAGCATAGGAATACGCCGAGCATAGGTTCCACCACTCTATATTGATTTCCTATGTAGGTTGGATTGATGGGTCTTGTAGAAGAGGAATGGATTGACACATTATCCACCATAGACCCGAAAGATATCATCTTTGAAGACTATGTGGAAGTGGGAAACACGTTGGCAGCTGAATTAAGAGCGGAGGTATAAGCACAGAATTTAGTTCTCTTGTATGTTTTACGTTTATTTATCGTCGCTACCGGTTGCCCATATGAGCGACGCCTCCTGAAGAGATTAGTAATTTTAGATTTTTTAGAGGATAGTGCAATGATACAGATAGAGACCCATTCCAGAGTCTTCTCTGGTTCTTTTACGTGAATGGTGTACAGCACCGACACAATACTTCTGTTTAAGATCCCATCTGAAAGACTATTAATTTTATTAGGTTCAGATGGGGGGATCGAACATGCGATCCCTGGATTACCAGTCCAGCGTGTTACCACTGGACTACAGATCCATCTGTATTTATTTAATTCTCCTGAGCTGCTCATGGTTTTCTATTGTGTTCTCCTAGCATCTCATGTGTTTTATTGTGTTCTCCTAGCATATCATGTGTTTCATTGTGTTCTCCTAGCATCTCATGTGTTTCATTGTGATCTCCTAGCATCTCATGTATTTCATTGTGATTGTTTGTTTTTTGTGTCTCCTAGCATCTCATGTATTTCATTGTGATCTCCTAGCATCTCATGTATTTCATTGTGATCTCCTAGCATCTCATGTATTTCATTGTGATCTCCTAGCATCTCATGTATTTCATTGTGATCTCCTAGCATCTCATGTGTTTCATTGTGATCTCCTAGCCTCTCATGTGTTTCATTGTGATCTCCTAGCATCTCATGTGTTTCATTGTGATCTCCTAGCATCTCATGTGTTTCATTGTGATCTCCTAGCAACTCATGTGTTTTATTGTAATCTACTGGCAGGTATGTTTGTATGTATCACGATACATGTTGTATTTGTCACGTTAATTGCTATAATCGTATTTATAATGTTAACTGTTTTATTAGTATTTGTCACGATAAGTGTTGCATTCGTATATATCACGTTAAGTGTTATTTCTGCAAAGAGTAATATACATTTACCTCGTTTTTGTGTCATTAATTCAGTATTCGACAGTAATTATTTGACATAGTAAGCACAACATCCAATATAAACCATATAAAAGTAAAGTAACATGTTTGTTTATTATAGTGTCACCCATATTAAGGACCAGCCATTTCTGACTTATGAGACACCTCTTTTTATGAACATCAGTAGTTCCTGAATCCTATGCTTATATGCCTGGCGCCAGGCTGGTAGGCAATCGGTAACCATTATTTAACTAACTGGCAGCTCACCAACCGGCCATATCAGAACAAACCCCTGACGAGGTTCGAACCTTCGACCTCCCGCTCCGTAGACTGACGCCTTAACCACTAGGCAACGGAGACGGTATACGTTGTTCTTCAAACACACGTGGAATAGCCCCTGATCATTGTAAATCAATCATGTCCAGTAATAACTCGATCACTGATGTGCTTCCATCCCCTAGTGAGATATATCGTGAACAAGTCTTGTCCACTGTCATGCCATCGGTCAGTTTGTCTGCACGTGCGAATGGTATCTTAGGTGGTTGCGGGTGTTGTCTAAGACAAAGGAATTCTAGGAACTGCTCAGCGGATCAGCAGTTAACATGCTTTAGCTGGCAGTTTTAATCCCGAGTACAACCATTATAAATATTAAAGATGGGTTCTTCAGATGGGACAATAGTTTAAAGTATAACCTTTATTTATTTTACAACAATTGCGAAATAAGCTGTAACAACTTATATTAATCACTCTCGTTGGTGCAGATGACAGCGTATATGCGGTCATTCGTGTGGGAGGAAACTGGAGTGCCCGGAGAAAACCCACCTCTCCGATCTGGCGACCACTGTACCATCTCACATACTTTCCGATCAAATAGTTTGAGGTCCCATATATCTGTTGTATGCACCCAGATGTATAAGAGCCAGGGATACTTCTGCAATTGAGGCATCCTCTGTACCTTGCACTATCCTCCAAAACTGCAAACACTTATAAATATAACTGACAAATAGTTCTGGAGGTGTCGCCTAATATTGCATAGGGAGTCAATAGATAAAAACTTAGTTAATCATATTTTATATTGCTCTATTATGACACAGAATCTACATACAATATATGTAAAGAAAGCAAAAAAGGGTCGCGCCACAAGTTCTTACAACATTATAAATAAACACATATATGAAATGGAATTCTGTTATAGCTTATGGAAACAAAGGACAAAACTTAAAATGATCCTCTGGGTGTTTCCGTCCATCTCTGAGAGACTGGAAAATGGGGTATGGCATTCTAGCTGTACATTATTTGACTAGCCCGAAATGGTGCTGATGTAAAACCCGAAATATAACATAAATATAATATAACATAACATTATTTGGACATAGAATCATTAACACGCTATGCAGCAGAACATATGTGTTTCACATTTCCAGGGGGCAGACATTGTGATCGCGTTAACACATATGAGATGGCCGAATGACAGAAGGACAGCACAGTGCATAGATGGTATCGATATTGTGCTTGGTGGACATGACCATGACTACAATGTAGAAAAGGTACGGTAGTACAGCCGAACGTGTGACGGTAGTACAGCCGAACGTGTGACGGTAGTACAGCCGAACTTGTGATGTGAACCAGCTCCACCTAAACACTACCTGTCTCTAAATACAGTCATACATGTACTGTAGAACACCTCACATAGACACTACCTGTCTCTAAATACAGTCACACATGTACTGTAGAACACCTCACATAGACACTACCTGTCTCTAAATACAGTCATACATGTACTGTAGACCACCTCACATAGACACTACCTGTCTCTAAATACAGTCATACATGTACTGTAGACCTACACATAAACACTACCTGTCTCTAAATACAGTCACACATGTACTGTAGAACACCTCACATAGACACTACCTGTCTCTAAATACAGTCACACATGTACTGTAGAACACCTCACATAGACACTACCTGTCTCTAAATACAGTCACACATGTACTGTAGAACACCTCACATAGACACTACCTGTCTCTAAATACAGTCACACATGTACTGTAGACCTCCAACATATAAACAATATCTGTCTCTAAATACAGTCATACATGTACTGTAGACCACCTACACATAAACACTATATGTCTCTAAATACAATTAGACATGTGCTGAATGTTGCAAACGGTTGTACATTTGTCTTATTATTTATATTAATTGTAGATTCATAAGAATTATGTTGCAAAAGGTGGACCATCTTTCGTATATTAATGGTTAGTTAATGAGTGGTATTATGCAGAATGGTGGATATATTTCTTATATTAATGGTAGGTTAATGGGAGGTATTTTGCCACCATTGTACATCTGTCTTGTATTAATGGGAGGTTAATGGGAGATATTTTGCCAACATGTACATCTGTCTTATATTAATGGTTGGTTAATGGGAGATATTTTGCCAACATTGTACATCTGTCTTATATTAATGGTTGGTTAATGGGAGATATTTTGCCAACATTGTACATCTGTCTTATATTAATGGTAGGTTAATGGGAGATATTTTTCCACCATTGTACATCTGTCTTATATTAATGGTAGGTTAATGGGAAGTACATTGTGAAAAGTGGAACAGACTTCCGTAACATGAGTAAGATTGTGATGAAGAAGACGGGTGATACTGTGGATGTAACAGTAGAGTGCATAGACCTAGACTCCAGCATTCCTGAAGATCTCAATGTGAAAGATGAAGTGAAAAGGCTCTCAGGTACGATGCAGTGATTAAGTGATTAAATTGTGGAATATGTTGCAATTGGAATAATTGTGGAAGTCATGATAGCGCAGTGGGAGCTCTTTCGCTTCAGGTGTGTTAGGCCCGGAGTTTGAGCCCCGCTGGAGCCATTACGATTGTGCCCTTAGGCAAGGCATATAAATTCCACGTTGCCTCTTCTCTCTGCCTCGTGGCGATGGATTCCATCAGGAATGAGGTCTCAAGAGTGATTAATATAAGTTGTAAGAACTTGTTTCGCAATTGAGCTAAAATAAATTTGTATGAACTAAGTGGTTAAATTAAGCTGTTTGATATAGGGGGTTGAACCCCATCTGATCCAGCAGTGCACTGTCATTTGGCAAGGTAGTTGATCTTGATTGCTTTAGTTTCCAATCAGGACACTAGATTTATAGTCTTGTGAACATTAAACTTCTCTCCCTATGTTAACCCTTTCATGCTAGTGGCAGATAAAATCACTTTTGCAAACAGCATAGAGCCAGATCAGACGGCACAGAACGTTCCGTCTGATCAGGCTCTGCTGTTTGCTATTCGGATAGTGGAGCTAAAACATTTGGCTGAATAGCAAGCAACATAGATCTGGATCTATGTTGTTTGGAAATGTGACTTTATTTACTCAGCAGACAAAGGATTAAAGATCTAGCTGTTTAGATAAACAATATGTGCCGTTGTGCTAAGTTCCTGGCCAGACACTGAGGATAGAATGTACTTCCAGAATATTAATTAATACTTATATATATATACCAACGACATGTTCCACTCGCTTCGTGTTATGCGGAGGCTTTCTGGAGATTTTACAGAACATTAGTGTAGCGATAACTTTTTGTAAATAAGTCCAAATCTACCTAGAAATGTAGAAATAACCTATGGATTTTAGTGCCTATGGATTTTAGTGCAAGAACAAAATTGTACTGTCCTGTCATGTGGATAATACGTAAGTAATGGATCGAGACCTTGGGGAACACCTCGTGTGACACACATAGAATACGGTACTTCAATAATAGCATGTTTGCTATCACTGAGATAAGATATAAACCAATCCGTGCATTCAACTCTCACTGGGATAAGACATAAACCAATCCGTGCATTCAACTCTCACTGAGATAAGACATAAACCAATCCGTGAATTCAACTCTCACTGAGATAAGATATAAACCAATCCGTGCCTTCAACTCTCGCTGGTATAAGATATAAACCAATCCGTGCATTCAACTCTCACTGAGATAAGACATAAACCAATCCGTGCATTCAACTCTTGCTGAGATAAGACATAAACCAATCCGTGCATTCAACTCTTGCTGAGATAAGACATAAACCAATCCGTGTATTCCACTCTCACTGAGATAAGACATAAACCAATCCATGCATTCAACTCTCACTGAGATAAGACATAAACCAATCCATGCATTCAACTCTCACTGAGATAAGACATAAACCAATCTGTGTATTCCACTCTCGCTGAGATAAGACATAAACCAATCCATGCATTCAACTCTCACTGAGATAAGACATAAACCAATCCATGCATTCAACTCTCACTGAGATAAGACATAAACCAATCCGTGCATTCAACTCTTGCTGAGATAAGACATAAACCAATCCGTGCATTCAACTCTCACTGAGATAAGACATAAACCAATCCGTGCATTCAACTCTCGCTGAGATAAGACATAAACCAATCCATGCATTCAACTCTCGCTGAGATAAGACATAAACCAATCCATGCATTCAACTCTCGCTGAGATAAGACATAGACCAATCCGTGCATTCAACTTGCATCACTTTAGGTTTAGCTTCACTTGTGGTAATAATGCTTTCAATGTTCATTCGGTGAAATATAATTCGATCATTCACTGAAACAAACAAATATCCTCTTAGTTTTGGAAGCCAGAACAGTATGCTTGTGTGTTTCAGCCGACATAGACAGCAAGATGGATGAGTATTTGGGTAATATGGGAGTAACAATGGATGGGAGATTTTCTTCTATAAGAACCATGGAAACTAACTTAGGTATTTATCATTGTTCCATTGATACAAACTGTATTTACTAACGGCACAGTAGTATTTAATAATAAACCTTACAACAGCATTGACCTTACCTTGGTAGTCGAGGTCCCACTTAGAGATCATACATCAACAGCATTGACCTTAACTTGGTAGTCGAGGTCACACTTAGAGATCACACATCAACAGCATTGACCTTACCTTGGTAGTCGAGGTCACACTTAGAGATCATACGTCAACAGCATTGACCTTACCTTGGTAGTCGAGGTCACACTTAGAGATCACACATCAACAGCATTGACCTTACCTTGGTAGTCAAGGTCACACTTAGAGATCACATATCAACAGCATTGACCTTACCTTGGTAGTCGAGGTCACACTTAGAGATCACACATCAACAGCATTGACCTTACCTTGGTAGTCGAGGTCACATTTAGAGATCACATGTCAACAGCATTGACCTTACCTTCGTAGTCGAGATCACACTTAGAGATCATACTTCAACAGCATTGACCTTACCTTGGTAGTCGAGGTCCCACTTAGAGATCATACGTCAACAGCATTGACCTTACCTTGGTAGTCGAGGTCACACTTAGAGATCATATGTCAACAGCATTAACCTTACCTTGGTAGTCGAGGTCACACTTATAGATCACACATCAACAGCATTGACCTTACCTTGGTAGTCGAGGTCACACTTAGAGATCATACGTCAACAGCATTGACCTTACCTTGGTAGTCGAGGTCACACTTAGAGATCATACGTCAACAGCATTGACCTTACCTTGGTAGTCGAGGTCACATTTAGAGATCACATGTCAACAGCATTGACCTTACCTTGGTAGTCGAGGTCACACTTAGAGATCAATGTCAACAGCATTGACCGTACCTTGGTAGTCGAGGTCACATTTAGAGATCATACGTCAACAGCATTGACCTTACCTTGGTAGTCGAGGTCACACTTAGAGATCATATGTCAACAGCATTGACCTTACCTTGGTAGTCGAGGTCACACTTAGAGATCATATGTCAACAGCATTGACCTTACCTTGGTAGTCGAGGTCATACTTAGAGATCATACGTCAACAGCATTTACTTTTTATCTTTCCCACCATGAAGGGATTGCCTTTCATCCTTCACCCACACCCACGTGTTGGTCAGTGTGACAGTGTCATGCTCAAGGTATGAACATTGCAACCAATAAAGAGAATGGGTTAATACATCACATTGGGTATTCCCATACAACTGCCAGGACCATGGTTCATACATCAGTTTCACATACAACTTCCAGGACCATGGTTCATACATCAGTTTCACATACAACTTCCAGGACCATGGTCCATACATCAGTTTCACATACAACTTCCAGGACCATGGTTCATACATCAGTTTCACATACAACTTCCAGGACCATGGTTCATACATCAGTTTCACATACAACTTCCAGGACCATGGTTCTTACACCAGTTTCACATACAACTTCCAGGACCATGGTTCATACATCAGTTTCACATACAACTTCGACGACCATGGTTCTTACACCAGTTTCACATACAACTTCCAGGACCATGGTTCATACATCAGTTTCACATACAACTTCGACGACCATGGTTCTTACACCAGTTTCACATACAACATCCAGGACCATGGTTCATACATCAGTTTCACATACAACATCCGGGACCATGGTTCATACATCAGTTTCACATACAACTTCCAGGACCATGGTTCATACATCAGTTTCACATACAACTTCCAGGACCATGGTTCATACATCAGTTTCACATACAACTTCCAGGACCATGGTTCATACATCAGTTTCACATACAACTTCCAGGACCATGGTTCATACACCAGTTTCACATACAACTTCAAGGACCATGGTTCATACATCAGTTTCACATACAACATCCAGGACCATGGTTAGTACACCAGTTTCACATACAACTTCCAGGACCATGGTTCATACATCAGTTTCACATACAACTTCCAGGACCATGGTTCATACATCAGTTTCACATACAACACCCAGGACCATGGTTCATACATTCATACATCAGTTTCACATACAACTTCCAGGATCATGGTTCATTCACCAGTTTCACATAAAACTTCCAGGACCATGGTCCATACATCGGGTATTCCCATACAACTTCCAGGACCATGGTTCATACATCAGTTTCACATACAACTTCGAGGACCATGGTTCATACACCAGTTTCACATACAACTTCCAGGACCATGGTTCATACATCAGTTTCACATACAACTTCCAGGACCATGGTTCATACATCAGTTTCACATACAACATCCAGGACCATGGTTCATACATCAGTTTCACATACAACTTCCAGGACCATGGTTCATACACCAGTTTCACATACAACTTCCAGGACCATGGTTCATACATCAGTTTCACATACAACTTCCAGGACCATGGTTCATACACCAGTTTCACATACAACTTCCAGGACCATGGTTCATACATCAGTTTCACATACAACTTCCAGGACCATGGTTCTTACATCAGTTTCACATACAACTTCCAGGACCATGGTTTACATCAGTTTCACATACAACTTCCAGGACCATGGTTCATACATCAGTTTCACATCAACTTCCAGGACCATGGTTCATACATCAGTTTCACATACAACTTCCAGGACCATGGTTCATACACCAGTTTCACATACAACATCCAGACCATGGTTCTACACAGTTTCACAACAACTCCAGGACCTGTTCATACCAGTTTCACATACAACTTCCAGGACCATGGTTCATACATCAGTTTTTTGTCATACATCAGTTTTTTGTTCACTTCAACAGTTCATATTTCACATACAACATCCAGGACCATGGTTCATACATCAGTTTCCATGCAACTTCAGGACCATGGTTCATACACCAGTTTCACATACAACTTCCAGGACCATGGTTCATACATCCGTTTCACAAACAACTTCCAGGACCATGGTTCATGGTCATAGTTATTAATAAACCGTCGACGGTTGCTATCATATGCCTGTGCCATACCTTTGCAAATGCATTTATTTTGTTATAAGTCATTTCCGGAAGTATATGTTATACATTGTTTGCATCATTATTGTTTGTAATAAATGAAAGTCTTAACATAGTCATATATTTGGAAGATTTTATATCACATTAAATTCAAGAAGAATATCAACGACTGCCAATCACTTTAACATAGTCATATATTTGGAAGATTTTATATCACATTAAATTCAAGAAGAATATCGACTGCCAATCACTTTAACATAGTCATATATTTGGAAGATTTTATATCACATTAAATTCAAGAAGAATATCATTGACTGCCAATCACTTTAACATAGTCATATATTTGGATGATTTTATATCATATTAAATTCAAGAAGAATATCATCGACTGCCAATCACTTTAACATAGTCATATATTTGGATGATTTTATATCATATTAAATTCAAGAAGAATATCATCGACTGCCAATCACTTTAACATAGTCATATATTTGGATGATTTTATATCATATTAAATTCAAGAAGAATATCATCGACTGCCAATCACTTTAACATAGTCATATATTTGGATGATTTTATATCATATTAAATTCAAGAAGAATATCATCGACTGCCAATCACTTTAACATAGTCATATATTTGGATGATTTTATATCATATTAAATTCAAGAAGAATATCATCGACTGCCAATCACTTTAACATAGTCATATATTTGGATGATTTTATATCATATTAAATTCAAGAAGAATATCATTGACTGCCAATCACTTTAACATAGTCATATATTTGGATGATTTTATATCACATTAAATTCAAGAAGAATATCATCGACTGCCAATCACTTTAACATAGTCATATATTTGGATGATTTTATATCACATTAAATTCAAGAAGAATATCATCGACTGCCAATCACTTTAACATAGTCATATATTTGGATGATTTTATATCACATTAAATTCAAGAAGAATATCATCGACTGCCAATCACTTTAACATAGTCATATATTTGGAAGATTTTATATCACATTAAATTCAAGAAGAATATCATCGACTGCCAATCACTTTAACATAGTCATATATTTGGAAGATTTTATATCATATTAAATTCAAGAAGAATATCATCGACTGCCAATCACTTTAACATAGTCATATATTTGGAAGATTTTATATCATATTAAATTCAAGAAGAATATCATCGACTACCAATCACTTGTCCTTGGCCACTGTGTGTTTGAGCCCTTCTTGGGTTTCTGATTTGCGGAAGGTGGGTGGCTCTACCTCGGATACTGCGTAATGTGACTGGTTAAAATTGAGAATTTAGGGAATCTGAGATCTGAAGACAAGAGAACTGCAGCGAATCAGAGTTCAAGATAAGAGAATGCTGCAACGTATCAGAGAGCTCAAAGCTACAAATATGTTTGAGTCGTATAATGTTTTCAGTTTGCTCACATCAGACACATATACTGGCATTATACTTCAAAGATTTACTTTCAGGGAATTTTGTGACAGATATCATTCTAGAAGCTGTTCCAGCCGATATCTGCCTCATGAACTCTGGGACGTTTAGATCTGACCGTGTACATTCCAAAGGAGAATTCCTCCTGCGAGACCTTCTCACCATCCTGCCATTGGTTGACCCACTCTGTGTTATAGAAATCTCAGGTATTATTCTCTCAATAGAGCAGTTAAGATTTCTTAATTGTAGTCATACATGAACTGTGTTCCCTCTGTCTGAATTTCACTTCTGTCGCCAATTGAAAAAACCTTCTAGTCAACTAAGAGCCATAGAGTTCACAGATAAATATTAGAAGCCATGACAAAATATTAGGAATGACAACGAATAGCGATTATACTATTCAAATATTCGATAAAATTCTATCATAATCTCAAAATCGCTCAAACTAACCTAATTTCTGTTTTGCGCGTAAATGTCATCTTCAAATGATTATTCCGATTGATATTTTTTTAAAATACGCCAAATATTTTCCCCAATTCATAAAATTAAGTGTGTGTTTTACGTTTATTTATCGTCGCTACCGGTTGCCCATATGAGCGACGTCTCCTGAAGAGATTAGTCATTTTAGATTTTTGGAGGATAGTGCAATGATACAGACAGATACCCATTCCAGAGTCTCCTCTGGTTCTTTTACGTGCACGATGTAAAGCACCGACACGAGACCTCGGTTTAACGTCCCATCTGAAAGACTGTTAATTTTATTAGGGTCAGACGGGGGATCGAACCTGCGATCCCTGGATTACCAGTCCAGCGTTTTACCACTGGGCTACAGATCCGTCTGTTATAAAATTAAGTTAAATAAAATTAACAATTTATTTATTGTCGCAATTGGCACCATTGGCGACACTGCATGGACTTGTAGAAGTAATTTCTCATAGTGAAGAACTAATATAATACGAAAATGTTATTATAAAATTATAAAAGTTAGTATTTAAGCCGATTTTCTAACCTAAATCCACGATGACGTCGGCTAGCATTAATAAACCTGACCACTCTACCAATTGCTGAAAGAAACAAACATTAATTAAAGCCTTGTTGGAAGAAGATATTATTATGTATAGGATATAAGCCGAAAACAATCCAATATGTAAAATATTGGACTGTGTGAGGCGCGTAGTGCCGAAGACAGTACCAATATTTTACATATTGGATCCGTTTAAGGCTTATATCTTACTTAAAACACACGCTTATATAACAAGATCCTACTAATTAAAATTGTTAATTTCGTCCATTTACGCATATATTTACACAAGTATAATAATAATGGACTGCACGTACAAAGGCATGACGTCACGAAAGTGTTTTACTTTACTTACCAACTAATATTTCTTTCCGCAAACCGGGAAACATCATCATGTCGTTTAAGGACGTAAGAGCTCCCTCCAGGGTACCAAACATGCTATCAAGGCCTGGTGTGAGCAGCATTAGAAAGAACAGGACCGACCATAGTTGCGTACGCATATGAATTAATATAATAATCTGGCCGTTTGACACCAGTCCAATATTAATAATAATGGACTGCAAGTACAAAGTTATGACGTCCCAATAGTGTTTTAAGTTGAGTTACTTCACTTTGTGTGCTACATTGTACATACTGGTGCTGTATTGTCATACAGGCGTGTGAAGCAACACAAGCACCGCTATGTCCCAGTTTGTCACAGAGAAAATACCTCGTTGATACAGAACTATGTAGGCTTTAGAAACACTGACCATATGTGTTGGTAGCAGATCAATTGTCCAGTGGTTAGCATGCTGGACTTGTAATCCAGGGGTCGCAGGTTCTATCCCCCGCTATACCATAATATAATGATTTGTATCGTAGTCTTACGGAAGCATCACTATATATGTCACACAGAGGAAACCGCATTGTTACAGAACTATGTATGTGTATGGTGACATTATTTACAGGTAATGGTTTAATTATTTACAGGTAAAGGTATAATTGTTTACAGGTAAAGGTATAATTGTTTACAGGTAATGGTTTAATTATTTACAGGTAAAGGTATAAAAAAATTACAGGTAAATGTATAATTATCTACAGGTAAAGGTATAATTATTTACAGGTAACGGTATAATTATTTACAGGTAAATGTATAATTATTTACAGGTAAATGTATAATTATTTACAGGTAACGGTATAAGTATTTACAGGTAATGGTATAATTATTTACAATGGAAATAAGAGAGCTTTGTTGCTCTCTTTTTGTGTTATCCTTGGTATTGATTATATGTCGTCATCTACTCTGCACGTTAATGCTCACATGTACTATGTTGACATTGATTTTGTATTTGTTTTATGACATATATTCTATTTTACCAGAATAAAACTATCTATCTATAAGGTATAATTATTTACAGGTAAATGTATAATTATTTACAGGTAAATGTATAATTATTCACAGGTAAATGTATAATTATTTACAGGTAAATGTATAATTATTTACAGGTAAATGTATAATTATTTAAAGGTAAATGTATAATTATTTACAGGTAAATGTATAATTATTTACAGGTAATTATATAATTATTTACAGGTAATGGTATAATAACAGCATTAGAAAACAGTGTATCTCAATATCCTAAACTAGAGGGCCGCTTCCCTCAGGTATCCGGGATCAAGTTTGTGTATGACCCAAGTAAAGCACCAGGACATAGGGTTGAAGCAGGGCTTGTGACGGTTCAAGGTGAATACATCATTCCTGACAAGGTGTGTAACTCTTGTCAGTATCTGTGGTGATTACATCATATTGGGAGACTGAGATTGTTCTTTTGGAGTTTGCTAAACAGTTACAACATGGCCGCAGCAGTCTGTCTGATTAGTACAGTGGTTAGCGCGCTCGCTTCTAACCAATGCAACCCAGGTGCAATCCTCGGACCGGCAGGTATGTGAGATTGGACTGTGGTCGCCAGATCGGACAGGTGGGTTTTCTCCGGGTACTTCGGTTTCCTCCCACACGAATGACTACAATAATTTGACGCTTTCATCCGCGCCAACGATAGTGATTAATATAGTTGTTAAATCTTGTTTCGCAATCGTAAAATAAAATATGTAAAGTTTAAATTTGGCTGCTGTTCGAGATATAGTATATTATTACTATGCAAACTGATATTAAAGAGAGGACAACCATAAGCTGTATAGTTTTCTGTCCAATTCCTTATTGGCTGTCCGATTAGCGCAGTGGTTAGCACGCTCGCTTCTCACCAATGCGACCCGGGTTTGATCCTCGGACCGGGAAGTATGTGAGATGGTACGGTGGTCACCAGATCGGACAGGTGGGTTTTCCCCGGATACTCCGGTTTCCTCCCACACAAATGACCACATTTACGCTTTCATCCGCGCCAACGAGAGTGATTAATATAAGGTGATAAAGCTTGTTTCGCAATCGTTGTAAAATAAATAAAGTTTTAATTTCTTATTTCAATTTTTGTAAATAACAATGTACATGATAGAAAATAAATATGTTTAAACCAAAATAGCCTATTTAAGGAGAGGACAACCATAAGCTGTATAGCTTTATGTCCAATTCCTTATTTCAATTTTTGTAAATAACCATGTACATGATAGAAAATAAATATGTTTAAACCATAGTACATGATAGTACATGAATGCAATATAACTACATATCTAAATGATGTACATTAACAATGTTTACGTTTGGTAATTGTTCAAACTAATTGATTAAATATCTTAACATTTTGCATGTATGTGAACAAAACTAGATTCCTTCCATTTCAGAAGTATAGATTATGTACGAAGGAGTATCTAGCTAGTGGTAAAGATGGATACGATGTGTTCAAACATTGTCCGGTGGTGGTATGTTTAGTTATTTGTTTCTTGATATGTGACCATACAGACGGATCTGTAGTCCAGTGGTAACACGCTGGAATGGTAATCGAGGGATCGCAGGTTCGATCCCCCGTCTGACCCTAATAAAATTAACAGTCTTTCAGATGGGATTTTAAACCGAGGTCTCGTGTCGGTGCTTTACACTGTGCACATAAAAGAACCAGAGGAGACTCTAGAATGGGTCTCTGTCTGTATCATTGCACTATCCTCCAAAAATCTAAAATGACTAATCTCATCAGGAGGCGTCGCTCATATGGGCAACCTGTAGCAACGATAAATAAACATAAAACACACACGATATGTGACCAGCTCTTTTGTCATTTGTAAAATAGTGTTGTTTTTCTATTTTTTTTTCATTTCAGTCCCCAATTCGGGTAACACCTCTTATTCCTTTATATATACAATCCTCTTGAAAGTTTTGCACAGGTATTTTCTATATTAGAAATTAAAGCCAATACAAGCAGTACCAGATTAGAAATTCTGTAAATATACCACACCTATTTTAATCATAAGTGATTGTGCAGTTGTGTATTGTAGTGAAATAAGGCTCCCGGTAGTGGCAGTTAAAAATAAATAAAATTGGATAACAAATATATATTAGTCAAAATCATTGGAAATCATAAAAGAATATGAAGATTTGTGTTTATTAGTGTAAGGTAAGATTTTTATTTCATCTCTTGGTCACCGAAATACAAATGCAAATACAAATTTCGGTGATCACTCGATGAAATAAAATCCAATCTAACTAATAACCACTAATATCCTCGAAGTCCTAGAAGTACACTATAGAAATAAATATATACAATAATATCCTCAATGTCCTAGAAGTACACTATAGAAATAAATATATACAATAATATCCTCAATGTCCTAGAAGTACACTATAGAAATAAATATATACAATAAACATAATATCCTCAATGTCCTAGAAGTACACTATAGAAATAAATATATACAATAATATCCTCAATGTCCTAGAAGTACACTATAGAAATAAATATATACAATAATATCCTCAATGTCACTAGAAGTACACTATAGAAATAAATATATACAATAATATCCTCAATGTCACTAGAAGTACACTATAGAAATAAATATATAC
>CM026395.1:27532087-27574697 GCA_014843695.1 Archivesica marissinica | reverse complement strand
TTCTACTAGGTTCATACCGGCAGTGCTTGCCAATGTAGACACACACTTACAAGTAACTCATTCTACTAGGTTCATACCGGCAGTGCTCGCCAATGTAGGCACACACTTACAAGTAACTCATTCTACTAGGTTCATACCGGCAGTGCTTGCCAATGTAGGCACACACTTACAAGTAACTCATTCTACTAGGTTCATACCGGCAGTGCTCGCCAATGTAGGCACACACTTACAAGTAACTCATTCTACTAGGTTCATACCGGCAGTGCTTGCCAATGTAGGCACACACTTACAAGTAACTCATTCTACTAGGTTCATACCGGCAGTGCTCGCCATGTAGGCACACACTTACAAGTAACTCATTCTACTAGGTTCATACCGGCAGTGCTTGCCAATGTAGACACACACTTACAAGTAACTCATTCTACTAGGTTCATACCGGCAGTGCTCGCCAATGTAGACACACACTTAACAAGTAACTCATTCTACTAGGTTCATACCGGCAGTGCTTGCCAATGTAGGCACGTAACTCATTCTACTAGGTTCATACCGGCAGTGCTCGCCAATGTAGGCACGTAACTCATTCTACTAGGTTCATACCGGCAATACTCGCCAATTTAGACACACATTTACAAGTAACTCATTCTACTAGGTCCATACCGGCAGTGCTCGCCAATGTAGGCACACACTTACAAGTAACTCATTCTACTAGGTTCATACCGGCAGTGCTCGCCAATGTAGGCACTAGTGATGAGCATAGGTTTCAAAATCCATAATCGATTAATCGGAATAATCGGACGGGTAAACCGATTAGATAATTGATTATTAATCGGGCAATTGATATAGTTATAAATCAAAATCATTCCATCTAATTTGTGAGTTTAACAATCTATTTAGTACTAATAAATTACTTACAAGTTTCGACAAATTAGTTACTCATACAAGTCTAGTAATAGATACAGTTAGAATTGTTGTTGCAAACGTGCAATGCTAATAAAATACAGCCAATAGTAAATCGTAAGTTTTATTTGAGGTATAAACAAACATAAAAGTAAGAGACAAAAATAAAGACATAACACCATCTGTTCAACATCTGATGTGTCGATTAAAACTATTATATGATACTGAACTTGAGACAGCTTCAATACAGAACAAATTATTTGAATTTGACGAAATATGGAAGCAATATGCTAAAAAGTTTTAATTTAAAATTATATTGAAAATAATTGTCATCAATCACTTGGTAGAATGTAGGCTGCAGACCACTTTTCTCTTTTTTTTTTTTCTAAGTGTAACTGAACATTTTTTCACCACTTTAAGGCCAACATGATAATGACTTGATATATTTATATACACTATTATTCATGCCGTTTGTTTATTCTACTCGTTAAAAAATGTACATTATTGTAAGGTGCTTGTGGGATGCCCTCGACCCACAGATCACCTATGACGAGGAAAATAAACGGGCCTTAAACGTGGTTCAAAAAAAAAAAAAAACTCGTTAATTATAATCGATTACACATTTTCACAATCGATTATCGCCGATGTCCATGCCGGCGAACGATTGTCGGCAACTTAGCGATAATCGGTTTATCACTAGTAGACACACACTTACAAGTAACTCATTCTACTAGGTTCATACCGGCAGTGCTTGCCAAGTTAGACACACACTTACAAGTAACTATTCTACTAGGTTCATACCGGCAGTGCTTGCCAAGTTAGACACACACTTACAAGTAACTATTCTACTAGGTTCATACCGGCAGTGCTTGCCAATTTAGGCACACACTTACAAGTAACTGTTCTACTAGGTTCATACCGGCAGTGCTTGCCAAGTTAGACACACACTTACAAGTAACTATTCTACTAGGTTCATACCGGCAGTGCTTGCCAAGTTAGACACACACTTACAAGTAACTATTCTACTAGGTTCATACCGGCAGTGCTCGCCAATTAGACACACACTTACAAGTAACTGTTCTACTAGGTTCATACCGGCAGTGCTTGCCAATGTAGACACACACTTACAAGTAACTCATTCTACTAGGTTCATACCGGCAGTGCTTGCCAATGTAGACACACACTTACAAGTAACTCATTCTACTAGGTTCATACCGGCAGTGCTTGCCAATGTAGGCACACACTTACAAGTAACTCATTCTACTAGGTTCATACCGGCAGTGCTTGCCAATGTAGGCACACACTTACAAGTAACTGTTCTACTAGGTTCATACCGGCAGTGCTTGCCAATGTAGACACACACTTACAAGTAACTCATTCTACTAGGTTCATACCGGCAGTGCTTGCCAATTTAGGCACACACTTACAAGTAACTGTTCTACTAGGTTCATACCGGCAGTGCTTGCCAATTTAGGCACACACTTACAAGTAACTCATTCTACTAGGTTCATACATGTAGTGATCAGAATTAACAAAATATCTCAAGTTCAACTTTCTTACTTTAAAAGAAAAACCTGAACATAGGTACAGGAAGCAGATTTAAACACAATCAAACTGGAAATACAGGCATAGTGGGGAAACAATTATGAAAACAAATAATACAGTTGTGGTAACTGAAAACATTAAATACTGGTCAAAGTGGCAGCCATTTTCAATCTGTACATATATATTATAGGATAGTGAAACAAAAAACGACTTTATATTGTTCAAAATAATGAGAAAACATACAACTAGTACAAACAAATACACAATTTGTCAAATATTAAAATATCATATATGTAGGTACAAATGCACATTAAAAATATTAAATTGAATATACATGTATATGTTGACTAAATAAGAGTAATTTCATCGAATCTGTAACGTTCTGTGACATGGTTAATCCAAGATGGCCACTTCCAGTAAGTGTCAATTTGTAATAAGCAATATTCTCAAAGCTTATTTATTTACAGCGCGATTTTCAAAATTCTTTACAATATTGACATGCATTTTTCTGGTGTTTTAAAAAAAAAAAAAAATACAAAACAGGAAGTACCCCATATCTCATGTTGTGGTCCTATACATGGCCCATCCGAAGTCAGGATGTTCAGGAGAAGTGAGAAAGCCCGCGATTGCATCCATAAATGGTATTATTTAATAAAATTTCAACAAAATAGCTTTAAAACACACAATATGATAATTAACTACAACATTTTAATAGAAGCGCTTTATAATTGGAAGTGTATTTTACTGGCCCAATTTTGTATGAAAATTGTAAAACAACACATTTTTATTATGGAGAAGTGAGGCACCCAGGAGGTGAGGGGGGATAAGTCAGGGTCCCTAAGGCGACTATTTCGCCAATGTCTCCCTCCAGTGGAGCACAAACTCTGAGCCTGAAGGGAACATGCGACCACTACGCTATCATGACTTCCACAATACACAATTGTATACATAACTTGGGTTTTGAGCCTCCCCATCCCACCGGCATCTGGCTATCGTGTTATTTGAGCACTGATAACCGTTAACATTGAAATACAACATAAACCTTTGATTTCCAGCTACCACACCAGTCCCTATCAGTACACTAACACTTCCAACTTTGAGCCCATACACATCTTGTCTAACTACTTTTATTATTATTATTATATTTCGGGTTTTACGCCTGCATCAGCACCATTTTGGGCTATATCGCCGGCGGGCAGTTTACCTAACAACACCTTTCCTGGGCATGCTCCAGCGGTTAAACAGTACTTGGGTGCACCAACCTCCGTAAGAAACTGCCAACTTTTTCATATAAATGAGACACGGCCTGAGCGGGGCTCGAACCCGTGACCATCAGTGATGATAGGTTACAGTGGTATATAAGTCAGCGACCATAACCACTAGACCACGGAGGCAGACTTGTTTAACTACAATAACGCATAGCCCATCAAACTTAACAAGCAATACAAAAAATCCGAAAATGGTATAAAAAATATCATTAACTATAAACACTATCAATATCACAAATAACAATAATTAACAATAATGTAATTCTATAAAATGGAATTCTGAACATTGTGTTCTTATGTTGCATTAAACAATGATTCAGTAAATTGGCATGGCAACAGAGCAATTAAATATCTCGTACAAATGTATGAAACTATGGAATTGTATGCTCTATACTAGTACGTATATGCAAGGAACATCAACCCGTAACCTGTCAATCACAACTAAAGTCGCTTTTGCAAACAGCATAGAGCCAGATCAGACGGAACAGAACATGCTCCCTAATCAAGCTCTATGCTATTAGGACAGTGGAGCTAAACTACTTGTCTGAATAGCAAACAACATAGATCCTGATAAGACGCGGCTGATCTGGATCTATGTTGTTTGCACATTCTGTCCATTTTATTCGGCAGGTTACGGGTTAATACAACTATTTCTAAATTATTTGAAATATGATGGTAACCAGTCGCAATTTTGAATATCATCTCAAACATTTTTAATAATCATTATAATTCTATTACATTATTTGTCTAGCGAAAACAAGTTGCTACCGCTGGCGCTCGCTAATGCGGCTAAGTTTTCTCCACTTTGGCTTTCTGCTATAAATTCGCCTCGGATATCATGACCAAATATTGTTATCTTCTCTGCAAGCATGGCCAGTCTCCTCTGAAAACAGAAGAAATGACATAACTTTCATTAATGCTTTCCAATGAATAATTCGAGTTTTCTCAGTGAAAGATTTTATTTATTTATTTATATTTCAGGTTTTACGCTGCATTAGCACCATTTCGGGCTATATCACTGGCGGGCAGTTTACCTAACAACACCTTTCCTGGGCAGGCACCAGCGGTTAACCAGTAAAAGTTTGGGTGCACCAACCTCCGTAAGAAACTGCCAACTTTTTCATATAAATGAGACACGGCCTGAGTGGGGCTCGAACCCGTGACCATCAGTGATGATAGGTTACAGTGGTATACAAGTCAGTGACCTTAACCACTCGACCACAGAGGCGGACTCTCAGTGAAAGAACATGCTATCTTTCACCGTTTTGAAACAGTAGAAGATGGCATTTTCTTTACCACTGCTTGTGATTCGTATTCCTCTGTGGTTGCATTTACTTTTGTATTTTACTTATTTTCTGACAATCTTGAACAGTTAGTTATCAGATTGTAAGTACTAATGAATTTGTCTACGGCAATATCACCGGTTCTCGTCCGATCACCGAAGTTAAGCACCGTTGAGACCGGTTAGTACTTGGATGGGTGACCGCCAGGGAATACCGGGTGCTGTAGACTTAAGACAAGGCTGTCCGATTAGCGCAGTGGTTAGCACACTCGCTTCTCACCAATGCAAACAGGGTTCGATCGATGGTACAGTGTTCACCAGATCGTACAGGTTGGTTTTCTCTGGGTACTCCGGTTTCCTCCCACACGAATGACCACATATACACTTTCATCCGCGCAAGTTGTTAGAACTTGCTTCGCAATCGTTGTAAAATAAATAAAGTTTTAACTTTTTTTAATGAATTTGTCTTGTGTCGTTTTCAATATTGACAGCAGACACAAACTACGTTGAGAATTATACAGGACCTATTTTGTTATTTCAGACATTCACACTAACATAAAGTGGTTGTGTATTGTAGTGAAATGAGGCTCCTGGCAGGGGCAGTTAAAATGAATAAATTGGATAACCAATAAATTATTGGAAATTATAAAGAAAAGATTTGACTTTATTAGTGTCAAATAGTGATTTACTTTATCTCATGGTCACCGAAATATTACCTTCCACTGGTTGCTACGCGGTATATACTTATAATACTAATGTGCAATACTTTCTCAACTGAATTAGATATTTTCTGCATATTATGTTGTCAAAATCAGATAAAATGTGATACGCAAAGAAAGACAACAAACAAGACAGCAAACAATGGGTTCATATATGGGAGGAGCCTGTATATGTATTTATATGGGAGGAGCCTGTATATGTATTTATATGTGGGCATGTATATCTATTTATATGATGGGCATGCATATGTATTTATATGGGAGGAGCCTGTATATGTATTTATATGGGAGGAGCCTGTATATGTATTTATATGGGAGGAGCCTGTATATGTATTTATATGGGAGGAGCCTGTATATGTATTTATATGGGAGGAGCCTGTATATGTATTTATATGGGAGGAGCCTGTATATGTATTTATATGGGAGGAGCCTGTATATGTATTTATATGGGAGGAGCCTGTATATGTATTTATATGGGAGGAGCCTGTATATGTATTTATATGGGAGGAGCCTGTATATGTATTTATATGGGAGGAGCCTGTATATGTATTTATATGGGAGGAGCCTGTATATGTATTTTATATGGGAGGAGTCTGTATATGTATTTTATATGGGAGGAGTCTGTATATGTATTTTATATGGGAGGAGCCTGCATATCTATTTATGTGGGAGGAGCCTGTATATGTATTTATATGGGAGGAGCCTGTATATGTATTTATATTGGAGGAGCCTGTATATGTATTTATATGGGAGGAGCCTGTATATGTATTTATATGGAAGGAGCCTGTATATGTATTTATATGGGAGGAGCCTGTATATGTATTTATATGGAAGGAGCCTGTATATCTATTTATATGGGAGGAGCCTGTATATGTATTTATATGGGAGGAGCCTGTATATGTATTTATATGGGAGGAGCCTGTATATGTATTTATATGGGAGGAGCCTGTATATCTATTTATATGGAGGAGTCTGTATATGTATTTATATGGGAGGAGCCTGTATATGTATTTATATGGGAGGAGCCTGTATATGTATTTTATATGGGAGGTGCCTGTATATCTATTTATATGGAGGAGCCTGTATATCTATTTATATGGGAGGAGCCTGTATATTGTATATACAGTGCTGTATTGCTCACTGAAGGCCTCAACTTTCCACGTTACATAATACTGCTGTTAATACTACACTGGCATAACTTTGAGGATGTCCGAGGGAAAATACAAGTTTCGTCTCTGTTAAAACGCCATAATTTGCTAAATATACAGTAAAACCTGTGTTAGTGGTCACCTCCATTAAGCAGCCAACCTGTTTAAGCAGCCAGTTTCCAGGTTCCCAATATGCTGTTTCATTATACATATTAAGTAGCCACCTGTGCTAAGCAGCCAATTTCTGTGATTCCCTTGGCAGGCTGCTTAATGCAGCTTTGACTGTATGCATGCATGTAGACACATTTCTGTGTGACCATGATCATTGAGGTCTGAATCTGTATGTAACTGGTGATCTAACAGACAACTTGGAAACCATGCTATTGTTTCTATGCAAAATATCTGTTTAACCCTTTCCTTCATAGAGGTTTAGGTTAATATACTACTATATCTCCATACAAACGGCAGCCATTTAGCTATCATGCAGTGGATAAGTAGTCACCATATCTATCTCACCTCCATAGATATTACTGGGACTACATGAGATTCTGGCCTTTATTATGAACATTGGTTTGGCTAATACATTGTAAATGTATGTTGTATTGGTAATGTCGTCAAGAGGGAAAGTGTTCATCATAGTTTATTTTGCTCTATTATGACACAGAATCTACATACAATATATGCTAAGCAAAAAAAAGAGCCACAAATTCTTACAACATTAGAGACGGCTCTTCCGTGCAAAAAAATAGCGGAAAGAGGGAAAGAAAATGAACAACTAATCAGCGTTTGTAATAAAACAACTACCTTGTCATCAACTTGGACAATCCTTCCTTCTGCTTTGGGACAGAGTTGTGTCTGCTCCTCTTCTTCATTCTGTATACTCATCTGTCTAACGTAGGCATGCGAGTATTTCTTGGTCTTCACTGGTGCTGGCTTCACAAACTCATGCGTCATCTTGGCAAGCTGTGCAATATGCTCAGATTCGGTCATCAAACTGTCTCTCCTGAAAACAGACGTTTGTTCCGAGCTCCGAGTGGATTCCGTCATAACAACGCTTCTGTTGGCGACAGTTGCTACGACATCTCCATCAGTGACTGCTGAATCGCAACCTCCGTCAGTGGTGTCTGTCCGTTGCTTTTTTTTAGGACTCCCTTTAGGTGACGCTGGTCTTACCATGTTTTTCAGACTAACTTCGGACGATACTGCTTTTTCATTTTCTTTCGACCTGCTTTCAGGCGGTTCTGTTTTTCTCAGATTGCCGTCAAACAGATTTGCTTTGTCTTTCTGTTGGTTGGTTAGTAGTGGTGATGGTGGTGGTGATGGGGATGTTGAACGTGAGCGTGATCGTGTTCTCCACTTTGTGATAGTTTTCCGAACTAGAAGCGTGCGTCTGTGTTATCAGTTAAACAAAAGAAAAACACTCTAATTAGTATAAATACACTGCACTAAAACGCAAAGCGTTAATCTGAACAAAGGTTAATATTGTGGCATTAGAAACAGGGCAATATATATGTAACATTTTATATACGCATCATACCTATTACATCTACAGCTGTTAACCTATTTATTACATCAACAGATGTTAACGTATTTATTACACATACAGATGTTAACGTATTTATTACACATACAGATGTTAACCTATTTATTACATCTACAGCTGTTAACCTATTTATTACACATACAGATGTTAACCTATTTATTACACATACAGATGTTAACCTATTTATTACATCTACAGCTGTTAACCTATTTATTACACATACAGATGTTAACCTATTTATTACACATACAGATGTTAACCTATTTATTACACATACAGATGTTAACCTATTTATTACACATACAGATGTTAACCTATTTATTACACATACAGATGTTAACCTATTTATTACATCTACAGTTGTTAACCTGTTTATTACACATACAGATGTTAACCTATCTATTACATATACCGGTGTAAACCTACCTATTACACCTACAGTTGTTAACCTACCTATTACATCTACAATTGTTAACATATCTATTATATATACTAGTGTAAACCTACCTATTACATATACAGGTGTTTACCTACCTATTACATTATTACATCTACAGGTGTTAACCTATTTATTACATCTACATATGTTAACCTATTTATTACATCTACAGATGTTAACCTATCTATTACATCTACAGTTGTTAACCTACCTATTACACATACAGATGTTAACTTATTTATTACATCTACATATGTTAACCTATTTATTACATCTACAGATGTTAACCTATCTATTACACCTACAGTTGTTAACCTATTTATTACACATACAGATGTTAACCTATTTATTACATCTACAGATGTTAACCTATCTATTACACCTACAGTTGTTAACCTATTTATTACACATACAGATGTTAACCTATGTATAACATACAGATGTTATCCTATGTGTAAACATACAGATGTTATCCTATGTGTAAACATACAGATGTTATCCTATGTGTAAACATACAGATGTTAACCTATGTGTAAACATACAGATGTTAACCTATTTATAACATACAGATGTTAACCTATGTGTAAACATACAGATGTTATCCTATGTGTAAACATACAGATGTTAACCTATGTGTAAACATACAGATGTTAACCTATGTATAACATACAGATGTTAACCTATGTATAACATACAGATGTTAACCTACTTGTTACATCTACAGATGTTAACCTATGTGTAAACATACAGATGTTAACCTATCTATTACATCTACAGATGTTAACCTATTTATTAAACATACAGATGTTAACCTATGTATAACATACAGATGTTAACCTATTTATTAAACATACAGATGTTAACCTATCTATTAAACATACAGATGTTAACCTATTTATTAAACATACAGATGTTAACCTATGTATAACACTACAGATGTTAACCTATTTATTAAACATACAGATGTTAACCTATCTATTACATCTACATATGTTAACCTATGTATAACATACAGATGTTAACCTATCAATTACATATACCAGTGTAAACCTACCTATTACACTACATATGTTAACCTATGTAGTAAACATACAGATGTTAACCTATTTATTACATACAGATGTTAACCTATCTATTACATCTACAGATGTTAACCTATCTATTAAACATACAGATGTTAACCTATCTATTAAACATACAGATGTTAACCTATCTAGTAAACATACAGATGTTAACCTATTTATTACACATACAGATGTTAACCTATCTATTACATCTACAGATGTTAACCTATTTATTACACATACAGCTGTTAACCTATCTATTACACCTACAGATGTTAACCTATCTATTACATATACAGATGTTAAACTATCTATTACATCTACAGGTGGTAAACTATGTTACATCTACTGGTGTTAAACTATTTATTACATCTACAGATGTTAAAACTATTTATTACATCTACAGATGTTAACCTATCTATTACACCTACAGTTGTTAACCTATTTATTACACATACAGATGTTAACCTATCTATTACATCTACAGATGTTAACCTATTTATTACACATACAGATGTTAACATATCTATTACATATACAGGTGTTTACCTACCTATTACATTATTACATCTACAGGTGTTAACCTTCCTATTACATCTATTACATCTACAGATGTTAACCTATCTATTACATCTACAGATGTTAAACTATCTATTACATCTACAGATGTTAACCTATCTATTACATCTACAGATGTTAACCTATCTATTACACCTACAGATGTTAACCTATCTATTACATCTACAGATGTTAAACTATCTATTACATCTACAGGTGGTAAACTATGTTACATCTACCGGTGTTAAACTATTTATTACATCTACAGATGTTAAAACTATTTATTACATCTACAGATGTTAAACTATCTATTACATCTACAGGTGGTAAACTATGTTACATCTACCGGTGCCGCAATGTAAGTGAAATAAACATCATTTATGAATGATTCAGTGCATTGAAGTATCTTAAAAAAAATATCTAAACTTTATTTATTTTGCAACGATTGCGAAACAAGCTTTAACAACTTATATTAATCACTCTCATTGGCGCGAATGAAAGCGTATATGTGGTCCGTATATGTGGTAATTCTAGTGGAAGGAAACTGGAGTACCCGGAGAAAACCCACATGTCATATCTGGCAACCACCGCACCATCTCACATACTTCCCGGTCCGAGGATCAAACCCGGGTTGCATTGGTGAGAAGCGAGCGTGCTAACCACTGCACTAATCGGACAGCAGTGATGCGTCTTGGCGATGTTTAAAAATGCAGATAATCATAACAAAATGGAAGGAAGTAACCAGGTTGCTATTCTCACTTAGTAGTTCCGGAGTGCAATCACCGTATCAATACAGGCATAGTGTGCAGGAATATATTGGTGTAGAATAGCAACGACTTCACACATAGATCCATTTAACTACAATAGCAGGATTTAAGCTAGATCTTAACATTAGGGATAGACATTGGTAGCTGAGGGAGAGGCTTTGGTAGTTGAGGGAGAGGATTTGGTAGCTGAGGGAGGTTTTGGAAGCTGAGGGAGAGGTTTTTGTAGCTGAGGGAGAGGCTTTGGTAGCTGAGGGAGCGGCTTTGGTAGCTGAGGGAGCGGCTTGGTTACTCAACCAAGTGACCTCTGTATAATCTATGTGAACAAAATATCTCCCTCTACTGACAAGTGAGACAGCTCAGGGAGAGGTGAGGCAGCTCAGGGAGAAGTGAGGCAGCTCAGTGAGAAGTGAGGCAGCTCAGGGAGAAGTGAGGATGCTCAGGGAGAAGTGAGGAACCTCAGGGAGAAGTGAGGCAGCTCAGTGAGAGATGAGGAACCTCAGGGAGAAGTGGGCAGCTCAGGGAGAAGTGGGGCAGCTCAGGGAGAAATGAGACAGCTCTGGGACAATATTTCTCCCAAGTCTGACTCTAACTCCCTGAAATATCAGTTGCAGAATACTCATATCATCTCCTAGCAACAGTTTAAAATGCAGAAAGAAACATTCTATGAAAGAAGTAAGATTACGGTTTGTAGAGATAAATGCATACCGACACAACACGAACAGGCAAAATTATAAGTGTATGAGCTAAATATGGCAAACTGTCATCGAATATCTTATAACACAATATTGAATTTGTCGAGTAATTCCACTACAGATCTACGGTAGTTGTTTTTAATTATAATATCATTCAAGTATCTAAGCAGTCCAAGTACTAACTGAAATGTTAGTTTCGCTGGACTGATAATCCAGGGATCGCAGGTTCGACAGACCCAAATAAAATTAACAGTCTTTCAGATGGTACTTTAAACCTAGGTCTCGTGTGGGTGCTTTACACCGTGGACGTAAAAGAACCAGGGAAGACTCTGGAATGGGTCTCATTGTATTATCCTCTAAAAATCTAAAATGACTAATCTCTTCAGGCGGCGTCGCTCATATGGGCAACCGGTAGCGACGATAAATAAACGTAAAACACAAACAGGAAATGTTACTAGAAGTGGATCAGTGGTCTAGTGGTCAACACACTCGATTTGTAATTTAAGGGTCGTCCGCTATACCATAATAAATTGACTAATATCTTGGTCTTTCGGACGAGACTTTTAACTGATGCCTCATGTCGATCCTATACACTGTGCAGGTAAACAAAACCAGACGAGGCTCTGGAATGGATCTCTGTCTCTATCATTGCACTATACTACACAATCTAAAATGACAAATCTCTTGAGGAGGCATCACTCACTTGGGCCACCAGTAGAGACGCGAAATACACGCAAAACACTTATATATTAGGTTAAAACACACACATGTTGGGATTTGGAAATGAAAAGGTACATCAGAAGTACGTAACATTTTGAAGTTATAATCCAGTACTATATATAATACGGAGACTCTCAAGCTGCGCTGTAATACTAAGCTACAAAATAATACAAAATAAATTGTCTACTACAAGTTATACATTTTGTACTTTACTCTGTGTGAGACTGCCCTATGGACAACACCAACAAATAATAGAAACTACCACTAGACTATACAAGCTTCTACAGATCTAGACTACACAAGCTTCCACATATCTAGACTGTACAAGCTTCCACACATCTTCCACATATCTAGATTATACAAGCTTCCACATATCTATACTGTACACGCTTCCACAGATCTATACTGTACAAGCTTCCACAGATCTAGACTGTACAAGCTTCCACATATCTATACTGTACAAGCTTCCACAGATCTAGACTGTACAAGCTTCCACAGATCTATATTATACAAGCTTCCACAGATCTAGACTACACAAGCTTCCACAGATCTATATTATACAAGCTTGTACAGATCTAGACTAAACAAGCTTCCACAGATCTATATTATACAAGCTTGTACAGATCTAGACTAAACAAGCTTCCACAGATCTATATTATACAAGCTTGTACATATCTAGACTACACAAGCTTCCACAGATCTATATTATACAAGCTTGTACATATCTAGACTACACAAGCTTCCACAGATCTATATTATACAAGCTTGTACATATCTAGACTACACAAGCTTCCACAGATCTATATTATACAAGCTTCCACAGATCTAGACTAAACAAGCTTCCACAGATCTATATTATACAAGCTTGTACATATCTAGACTACACAAGCTTCCACAGATCTAGACTGTACAAACTTCCACACATCTTCCACAGATCTAGATTATACAAGCTTGTACATATCTAGACTACACAAGCTTCCACAGATCTAGACTACACAAGCTTCCACAGATCTATATTCCCGTGCCAAGATTTTCTTACATCAGAAAGACCTAAACGCAGAATCAAGCCAAAACAATATAAAGACTGTGTCGTAAAAAATGTGTTAGAAAACTATGTGAACAATAATTCAAAGTGTTTCGTTATTGAGCAGGGTAGAACAGACAAATATACAAACTCTTACTTCCCCAAAACTATAAAAGACTGGAACAAACTTGAAGATAGTTTTGTGTGCGCCAAATCAACTGAGAGCTTTAGGTCAGCTCTTTCAGCCAAATTATTATAGACTTTCTCTCCGACGTGTACATGCCGAAAGGATTCTACGTCGTATCCATTCAGATTCAGATATTATACAAGCTTCCACAGATCTATATTATACAAGCTTCCACATATCTAGACTACACAAGCTTCCACAGATCTAGACTGTACAAGCTTCCACACATCTAGACTACACAAGCTTCCACAGATCTATATTATACAAGCTTGTACATATCTAGACTACACAAGCTTCCACATAACTAGACTGTACAAGCTTCCACACATCTTCCACAAATCTAGATTATACAAGCTTGTACATATCTAGACTACACAAGCTTCCACAGATCTAGACTGTACAAGCTTCCACATATCTAGACTGTACAAGCTTCCACAGATCTAGACTACACACGCTTCCACAGATCTAGACTACACAAGCTTCCACAGATCTAGACTACACAAGCTTCCACATATCTATATTATACAAGCTTCCACAGATCTATATTATACAAGCTTCCACATATCTATATTATACAAGCTTCCACAGATCTAGACTACACAAGCTTCCACAGATCTAGACTACACAAGCTTCCACAGATCTAGACTAAACAAGCTTCCACACATCTTCCACAGATCTAGATTATACAAGCTTGTACATATCTAGACTACACAAGCTTCCACATATCTAGACTGTACAAGCTTCCACAGATCTAGACTAAACAAGCTTCCACAGATCTAGATTATACAAGCTTGTACATATCTAGACTACACAAGCTTCCACAGATCTAGACTGTACAAGCTTCCACATATCTAGACTATACAAGCTTCCACAGATCTATATTATACAAGCTTGTACATATCTAGACTACACAAGCTTCCACAGATCTAGACTACACAAGCTTCCACAGATCTAGACTACACAAGCTTCCACATATCTAGACTAAACAAGCTTCCACAGATCTATATTATACAAGCTTGTACATATCTAGACTACACAAGCTTCCACAGATCTAGACTGTACAAGCTTCCACAGATCTAGACTACACAAGCTTCCACAGATCTATATTATACAAGCTTGTACATATCTAGACTACACAAGCTTCCACAGATCTAGACTGTACAAGCTTCCACATATCTAGACTACACAAGCTTCCACATATCTATATTATACAAGCTTGTACATATCTAGACTACACAAGCTTCCACAGATCTATATTATACAAGCTTGTACATATCTAGACTACACAAGCTTCCACAGATCTAGACTGTACAAGCTTCCACAGATCTAGACTAAACAAGCTTCCACACATCTTCCACAGATCTAGATTATACAAGCTTGTACATATCTAGACTACACAAGCTTCCACATATCTAGACTACACAAGCTTCCACAGATCTAGACTGTACAAGCTTCCACAGATCTAGACTACACAAGCTTCCACAGATCTATATTATACAAGCTTGTACATATCTAGACTACACAAGCTTCCACAGATCTAGACTGTACAAGCTTCCACAGATCTAGACTACACAAGCTTCCACATATCTATATTATACAAGCTTGTACATATCTAGACTACACAAGCTTCCACAGATCTATATTATACAAGCTTCCACAGATCTAGACTGTACAAGCTTCCACAGATCTAGACTGTACAAACTTCCACACATCTTCCACAGATCTAGATTATACAAGCTTGTACATATCTAGACTACACAAGCTTCCACAGATCTATATTATACAAGCTTGTACATATCTAGACTACACAAGCTTCCACATATCTAGACTACACAAGCTTCCACAGATCTAGACTGTACAAGCTTCCACAATCTAGACTACACAAGCTCCACAGATCTAGACTGTACAAGCTTCCACAGATCTAGACTGTACAAACTTCCACACATCTTCCACAGATCTAGATTATACAAGCTTGTACATATCTAGACTACACAAGCTTCCACAGATCTATATTATACAAGCTTGTACATATCTAGACTACACAAGCTTCCACATATCTAGACTAACAAGCTTCCACAGATCTAGACTTACAAGCTTCCACAATCTAGACTACACAAGCTTCCACAGATCTAGACTGTACAAGCTTCCACAGATCTAGACTACACAAGCTTCCACAGATCTATATTATACAAGCTTGTACATATCTAGACTACACAAGCTTCCACAGATCTAGACTGTACAAGCTTCCACAGATCTAGACTACACAAGCTTCCACAGATCTAGACTGTACAAGCTTCCACAGATCTAGACTACACAAGCTTCCACAGATCTATATTATACAAGTTTGTACATATCTAGACTACACAAGCTTCCACAGATCTAGACTACACAAGCTTCCACAGATCTATATTATACAAGCTTGTACATATCTAGACTACACAAGCTTCCACAATCTAGACTTACAAGCTTCCACAGATCTAGACTACACAAGCTTCCACATATCTAGACTGTACAAGCTTCCACAGATCTAGACTACACAAGCTTCCACATATCTATATTATACAAGTTTGTACATATCTAGACTACACAAGCTTCCACAGATCTAGACTACACAAGCTTCCACAGATCTAGACTAAACAAGCTTCCACAGATCTAGACTACACAAGCTTCCACAGATACACAAGCTTCCACAATATCTAGACTACACACTTCCACAGATCTAGATTATACAAGCTTGTACATATCTAGACTACACAAGCTTCCACATATCTAGACTGTACAAGCTTCCACAGATCTAGACTGTACAAGCTTCCACACATCTTCCACAGATCTAGACTATACAAGCTTCCACATATCTATACTACACAAGCTTCCACAGATCTAACTAACAAGCTTCCACAATCTATATTATACAAGCTTGTACATATCTAGACTACACAAGCTTCCACATATCTAGACTATACAAGCTTCCACAGATCTAGACTACACAAGCTTCCACAATCTATATTATACAAGCTTGTACATATCTAGACTACACAAGCTTCCACAATCTAGACTACACAAGCTTCCACAGATCTAGACTGTACAAGCTTCCACACATCTTCCACAGATCTAGATTATACAAGCTTGTACATATCTAGACTACACAAGCTTCCACAGATCTAGACTACACAAGCTTCCACAGATCTAGACTAACAAGCTTCCACAGATCTATATTATACAAGCTTGTACATATCTAGACTACACAAGCTTCCACAGATCTAGACTGTACAAGCTTCCACAGATCTAGACTGTACAAGCTTCCACAGATCTAGACTACACAAGCTTCCACAGATCTATATTATACAAGCTTCCACAGATCTAGACTACACAAGCTTCCACAGATCTATATTATACAAGCTTGTACATATCTAGACTACACAAGCTTCCACAGATCTAGACTGTACAAGCTTCCCACAGATCTAGACTATACAAGCTTACAACAACTACACAAGCTTCCACAGATCTATATTATACAAGCTTGTACATATCTAGACTACACAAGCTTCCACATATCTAGACTACACAAGCTTCCACAGATCTAGACTGTACAAGCTTCCACAGATCTAGACTACACAAGCTTCCACAGATCTATATTATACAAGTTTGTACATATCTAGACTACACAAGCTTCCACAGATCTAGACTACACAAGCTTCCACAGATCTATATTATACAAGCTTGTACATATCTAGACTACACAAGCTTCCACAGATCTAGACTGTACAAGCTTCCACAGATCTAGACTACACAAGCTTCCACAGATCTAGACTGTACAAGCTTCCACAGATCTAGACTACACAAGCTTCCACATATCTATATTATACAAGTTTGTACATATCTAGACTACACAAGCTTCCACAGATCTAGACTACACAAGCTTCCACAGATCTAGACTGTACAAGCTTCCACAGATCTAGACTACACAAGCTTCCACATATCTATATTATACAAGTTTGTACATATCTAGACTACACAAGCTTCCACAGATCTAGACTACACAAGCTTCCACAGATCTAGACTAAACAAGCTTCCACACATCTTCCACAGATCTAGATTATACAAGCTTGTACATATCTAGACTACACAAGCTTCCACAGATCTAGACTACACAAGCTTCCACAGATCTAGACTAAACAAGCTTCCACACATCTTTCACAGATCTAGATTATACAAGCTTGTACATATCTAGACTACACAAGCTTCCACAGATCTAGACTGTACAAGCTTCCACAGATCTAGACTGTACAAGCTTCCACAGATCTAGACTGTACAAGCTTCCACAGATCTAGACTGTACAAGCTTCCACAGATCTATATTATACAAGCTTCCACAGATCTAGACTACACAAGCTTCCACAGATCTATATTATACAAGCTTGTACATATCTAGACTACACAAGCTTCCACAGATCTAGACTACACAAGCTTCCACAGATCTAGACTAAACAAGCTTCCACACATCTTCCACAGATCTAGATTATACAAGCTTGTACATATCTAGACTGTACAAGCTTCCACAGATCTAGACTACACAAGCTTCCACAGATTATATTATACAAGCTTGTACATATCTAAACTACACAAGCTTCCACAGATCTAGACTGTACAAGCTTCCACAGATCTAGACTACACAAGCTTCCACATATCTAGACTGTACAAGCTTCCACAGATCTAGACTACACAAGCTTCCACAGATCTATATTATACAAGTTTGTACATATCTATACTACACAAGCTTCCACAGATCTAGACTACACAAGCTTCCACAGATCTAGACTGTACAAGCTTCCACAGATCTAGACTACACAAGCTTCCACATATCTATATTATACAAGTTTGTACATATCTAGACTACACAAGCTTCCACAGATCTAGACTACACAAGCTTCCACAGATCTAGACTAAACAAGCTTCCACACATCTTCCACAGATCTAGATTATACAAGCTTGTACATATCTAGACTACACAAGCTTCCACAGATCTAGACTACACAAGCTTCCACAGATCTAGACTAAACAAGCTTCCACACATCTTTCACAGATCTAGATTATACAAGCTTGTACATATCTAGACTACACAAGCTTCCACAGATCTAGACTGTACAAGCTTCCACAGATCTATACTGTACAAGCTTCCACAGATCTAGACTGTACAAGCTTCCACAGATCTATATTATACAAGCTTCCACGGATCTAGACTACACAAGCTTCCACAGATCTATATTATACAAGCTTGTACATATCTAGACTACACAAGCTTCCACAGATCTAGACTACACAAGCTTCCACAGATCTAGACTAAACAAGCTTCCACACATCTTCCACATATCTAGATTATACAAGCTTTTACATATCTATACTAAACAAGCTTCTACAGGTCTAGACTAAACAAGCTTCCACACATCTTCCACATATCTAGACTAAACAAGCTTCCACAGATCTAGACTAAACAAGCGTCTACAGGTCTAGACTAAACAAGCTTCCACAGATCTAGACTAAACAAGCTTCTACAGGTCTAGACTATACAAGCTTTCACACAACCAAGTTAATAAAGGTTGACTGTAATAAAGGTGGGTGCTAAAGTTTACTCCACTAATTAGCGGGTGCGTAGCATAACTGCTGAAGGAAAGGATAACTGGCGTGCATTGTTGATCTGCTACAAGTACACTCAGCAAAATTCCTAATCGCTCACCTGGTATTTCAATAATATTTGGAGCCAATTAATAATCATACAATATAAATATTTTCTTATTGTCATTTAATTAATTTTATCTGCATAAGCATAACGATCTGCAATAAAATATAACCAATAAGATGATATGAATATTGATATTATTTGGTTATTAGTTTGCTCCACATACTGTAGAAGACCTGGTGACCGAATAGCACTTTTGTTGAGTGTATATCATAGAAAACGATGCCCCATATACTATAGTAGTAATAAAATAATATCTTTCAAACAAAGGATATCTACAAGAAATGTATTTAGATATTCTGAAGTGAATCCCCATGCTTCTAAGAGTATTATGTGCAAAGATAAATTTAGGTTTATACCAAATATGCAGAGTGAATAATATATGTACAATCACAGAGATGTAATTGCTGCAATGGTTGTAGAATACATGACATGTGATCTATGTGACATGGTTGTAGAATACATGTGATCTATGTGACATGGCTGTAGAATACCTGTGATCTATGTGACATGGCTGTAGAATACACGAGATCTATGTGACATGGCTGTAGAATACATGAGATCTATGTGACATGGCTGTAGAATACATGTGATCTATGTGACATGGTTGTAGAATACATGTGATCTATGTGACATGGCTGTAGAATACCTGTGATCTATGTGACATGGCTGTAGAATACATGAGATCTATGTGACATGGTTGTAGAATACATGAGATCTATGTGACATGGCTGTAGAATACATGTGATCTATGTGACATGGCTGTAGAATACCTGTGATCTATGTGACATGGCTGTAGAATACATGAGATCTATGTGACATGGCTGTAGAATACATGTGATCTATGTGACATGGCTGTAGAATACATGAGATCTATGTGACATGGCTGTAGAATACATGAGATCTATGTGACATGGCTGTAGAATACATGAGATCTATGTGACATGGCTGTAGAATACATGAGATCTATGTGACATGGCTGTAGAATACATGTGATCTATGTGACATGGCTGTAGAATACATGAGATCTATGTGACATGGCTGTAGAATACACGAGATCTATGTGACATGGCTGTAGAATACATGTGATCTATGTGACATGGTTGTAGAATACATGTGATCTATGTGACATGGTTGTAGAATACATGTGATCTATGTGACATGGCTGTAGAATACCTGTGATCTATGTGACATGGCTGTAGAATACACGAGATCTATGTGACATGGCTGTAGAATACATGTGATCTATGTGACATGGTTGTAGAATACATGAGATCTATGTGACATGGCTGTAGAATACATGAGATCTATGTGACATGGCTGTAGAATACATGACATGTGATCTATGTGACATGGCTGTAGAATACATGAGATCTATGTGACATGGCTGTAGAATACATGTGATCTATGTGACATGGTTGTAGAATACCTGTGATCTATGTGACATGGTTGTAGAATACCTGTGATCTATGTGACATGGCTGTAGAATACCTGTGATCTATGTGACATGGCTGTAGAATACCTGTAATCTATGTGACATGGTTGTAGAATACATGTGATCTATGTGACATGGCTGTAGAATACATGTGATCTATGTGACATGGCTGTAGAGTGTAGAATACACGAGATCTATGTGACATGGCTGTAGAATACATGTGATCTATGTGACATGGCTGTAGAGTGTAGAATACACGAGATATATGTGACATGGCTGTAGAATACATGTGATCTATGTGACATGGCTGTAGAATACATGAGATCTATGTGACATGGCTGTAGAATACATGAGATCTATGTGACATGGCTGTAGAATACATGACATGTGATCTATGTGACATGGTTGTAGAATACATGAGATCTATGTGACATGGTTGTAGAATACATGTGATCTATGTGACATGGTTGTAGAATACATGTGATCTATGTGACATGGTTGTAGAATACCTGTGATCTATGTGACATGGCTGTAGAATACATGTGATCTATGTGACATGGTTGTAGAATACATGAGATCTATGTGACATGGCTGTAGAATACATGTGATCTATGTGACATGGCTGTAGAATACACGAGATCTATGTGACATGGCTGTAGAATACATGAGATCTATGTGACATGGCTGTATAATACATGTGATCTATGTGACATGGCTGTAGAATACATGTGATCTATGTGACATGGCTGTAGAATACCTGTGATCTATGTGACATGGCTGTAGAGTGTAGAATACACGAGATCTATGTGACATGGCTGTAGAATACATGTGATCTATGTGACATGGCTGTAGAATACATGTGATCTATGTGACATGGCTGTAGAGTGTAGAATACACGAGATCTATGTGACATGGCTGTAGAATACATGTGATCTATGTGACAAGGCTGTAGAGTGTAGAATACACGAGATATATGTGACATGGCTGTAGAATACATGATATCTATGTGACATGGCTGTAGAATACATGAGATCTATGTGACATGGTTGTAGAATACATGAGATCTATGTGACATGGTTGTAGAATACATGAGATCTATGTGACATGGCTGTAGAATACATGTGATCTATGTGACATGGTTGTAGAATACATGTGATCTATGTGACATGGTTGTAGAATACATGAGATCTATGTGACATGGCTGTAGAATACATGTGATCTATGTGACATGGTTGTAGAATACATGTGATCTATGTGACATGGCTGTAGAATACATGAGATCTATGTGACATGGCTGTAGAATACATGAGATCTATGTGACAACATGGCTGTAGAATACATGAGATCTATGTGACATGGCTGTAGAATACATGAGATCTATGTGACATGGCTGTAGAATACATGTGATCTATGTGACATGGCTGTAGAATACATGAGATATATGTGACATGGCTGTAGAATACATGAGATCTATGTGACATGGCTGTAGAATACATGTGATCTATGTGACATGGCTGTAGAATACATGTGATCTATGTGACATGGCTGTAGAATACATGTGATCTATGTGACATGGCTGTAGAATACATGTGATCTATGTGACATGGCTGTAGAATACATGGTTGTAGAATACATGTGATCTATGTGACATGGCTGTAGAATACATGGTTGTAGAATACATGAGATATATGTGACATGGTTGTAGAATACATGTGATCTATGTGACATGGCTGTAGAATACATGAGATCTATGTGACATGGTTGTAGAATACATGAGATCTATGTGACATGGCTGTAGAATACATGAGATCTATGTGACATGGCTGTAGAATACATGTGATCTATGTGACATGGCTGTAGAATACATGTGATCTATGTGACATGGTTGTAGAGTACATGAGATCTATGTGACATGGCTGTAGAATACATGGCTGTAGAATACATGTGATCTATGTGACATGGCTGTAGAATACATGGTTGTAGAATACATGGTTGTAGAATACATGAGATATATGTGACATGGCTGTAGAATACATGTGATCTATGTGACATGGCTGTAGAATACATGTGATCTATGTGACATGGCTGTAGAATACCTGTGATCTATGTGACATGGCTGTAGAATACATGTGATCTATGTGACATGGCTGTAGAATACATGTGATCTATGTGACATGGCTGTAGAATACATGTGATCTATGTGACATGGCTGTAGAATACATGAGATCTATGTGACATGGTTGTAGAATACATGACATGTGATCTATGTGACATGGCTGTAGAATACATGTGATCTATGTGACATGGTTGTAGAATACATGTGATCTATGTGACATGGTTGTAGAATACATGAGATCTATGTGACATGGTTGTAGAATACATGAGATCTATGTGACATGGCTGTAGAATACATGTGATCTATGTGACATGGTTGTAGAATACATGAGATCTATGTGACATGGCTGTAGAATACATGTGATCTATGTGACATGGTTGTAGAATACACGAGATCTATGTGACATGGTTGTAGAATACATGTGATCTATGTGACATGGTTGTAGAATACATGAGATCTATGTGACATGGCTGTAGAATACATGTGATCTATGTGACATGGCTGTAGAATACATGAGATCTATGTGACATGGTTGTAGAATACATGTGATCTATGTGACATGGCTGTAGAATACCTGTGATCTATGTGACATGGTTGTAGAATACATGACATGTGATCTATGTGACATGGCTGTAGAATACATGTGATCTATGTGACATGGTTGTAGAATACATGTGATCTATGTGACATGGCTGTAGAATACATGTGATCTATGTGACATGGTTGTAGAATACATGAGATCTATGTGACATGGCTGTAGAATACATGAGATCTATGTGACATGGCTGTAGAATACATGAGATCTATGTGACATGGCTGTAGAATACATGAGATCTATGTGACATGGCTGTAGAATACATGAGATCTATGTGACATGGCTGTAGAATACATGAGATCTATGTGACATGGCTGTAGAATACATGTGATCTATGTGACATGGCTGTAGAATACATGACATGTGATCTATGTGACATGGTTGTAGAATACATGTGATCTATGTGACATGGCTGTAGAATACATGTGATCTATGTGACATGGCTGTAGAATACATGAGATCTATGTGACATGATTGTAGAATACATGAGATATATGTGACATGGCTGTAGAATACATGAGATCTATGTGACATGATTGTAGAATACATGAGATCTATGTGACATGGTTGTAGAATACATGAGATCTATGTGACATGGTTGTAGAATACATGTGATCTATGTGATATGGTTGTAGAATACATGTGATCTATGTGACATGGTTGTAGAATACATGAGATCTATGTGACATGATTGTAGAATACATGTGATCTATGTGACATGGTTGTAGAATACATGGGATCTATGTGACATGGCTGTAGAATACATGTGATCTATGTGACATGGTTGTATAATACATGTGATCTATGTGACATGGTTGTAGAATACATGTGATCTATGTGATATGGCTGTAGAATACATGTGATCTATGTGACATGGCTGTAGAATACATGAGATCTATGTGACATGGCTGTAGAATACATGTGATCTATGTGACATGGCTGTAGAATACATGAGATCTATGTGACATGGCTGTAGAATACATGACAACACAAAACATGAGATCTATGTGACATGGCTGTAGAATACATGTGATCTATGTGACATGGCTGTAGAATACATGAGATCTATGTGACATGGCTGTAGAATACATGTGATCTATGTGACATGGCTGTAGAATACATGAGATCTATGTGACATGGCTGTAGAATACATGTGATCTATGTGACATGGCTGTAGAATACATGAGATCTATGTGACATGGCTGTAGAATACATGTGATCTATGTGACATGGCTGTAGAATACATGAGATCTATGTGACATGGCTGTAGAATACATGTGATCTATGTGACATGGCTGTAGAATACATGAGATCTATGTGATATGGCTGTAGAATACATGAGATCTATGTGACATGGCTGTAGAATACATGAGATCTATGTGACATGGCTGTAGAATACATGAGATCTATGTGACATGGCTGTAGAATACATGTGATATATGTGACATGGTTGTATAATACATGACATGTGATCTATGTGACATGGCTGTAGAATACATGTGATCTATGTGACATGGCTGTAGAATACATGAGATCTATGTGACATGGCTGTAGAATACATGACATGTGATCTATGTGACATGGCTGTAGAATACCTGTGATATATGTGACATGGTTGTATAATACATGACATGTGATCTATGTGACATGGCTGTAGAATACATGTGATCTATGTGACATGGTTGTAGAATACCTGTGATCTATGTGACATGGTTGTAGAATACATGTGATCTATGTGACATGGCTGTAGAATACATGAGATCTATGTGACATGGCTGTAGAATACATGAGATCTATGTGACATGGCTGTAGAATACATGACATGTGATCTATGTGACATGGCTGTAGAATACATGTGATCTATGTGACATGGCTGTAGAATACATGAGATCTATGTGACATGGCTGTAGAATACACGACATGTGATCTATGTGACATGGCTGTAGAATACATGACATGTGATCTATGTGACATGGCTGTAGAATACATGAGATCTATGTGACATGGTTGTAGAATACATGAGATCTATGTGACATGGCTGTAGAATACATGACATGTGATCTATGTGACATGGCTGTAGAATACATGTGATCTATGTGACATGGTTGTAGAATACATGTGATCTATGTGACATGGCTGTAGAATACATGAGATCTATGTGACATGGCTGTAGAATACATGATATCTATGTGACATGGCTGTAGAATACATGACATGTGATCTATGTGACATGGCTGTAGAATACATGAGATCTATGTGACATGGCTGTAGAATACATGAGATCTATGTGACATGGCTGTAGAATACACGAGATCTATGTGACATGGCTGTAGAATACATGTGATCTATGTGACATGGTTGTAGAATACACGAGATCTATGTGACATGGTTGTAGAATACATGAGATCTATGTGACATGGCTGTAGAATACATGTGATCTATGTGACATGGCTGTAGAATACATGAGATCTATGTGACATGGCTGTAGAATACATGAGATCTATGTGACATGGCTGTAGAATACATGTGATCTATGTGACATGGCTGTAGAATACATGAGATCTATGTGATATGGCTGTAGAATACATGAGATCTATGTGACATGGCTGTAGAATACATGAGATCTATGTGACATGGCTGTAGAATACATGAGATCTATGTGACATGGCTGTAGAATACATGGATATATGTGACATGGTGTAATACATGACATGTGATCTATGTGACATGGCTGTAGAATACATGTGATCTATGTGACATGGCTGTAGAATACATGAGATCTATGTGACATGGCTGTAGAATACATGACATGTGATCTATGTGACATGGCTGTAGAATACCTGTGATATATGTGACATGGTTGTATAATACATGACATGTGATCTATGTGACATGGCTGTAGAATACATGTGATCTATGTGACATGGTTGTAGAATACCTGTGATCTATGTGACATGGTTGTAGAATACATGTGATCTATGTGACATGGCTGTAGAATACATGAGATCTATGTGACATGGCTGTAGAATACATGAGATCTATGTGACATGGCTGTAGAATACATGACATGTGATCTATGTGACATGGCTGTAGAATACATGTGATCTATGTGACATGGCTGTAGAATACATGAGATCTATGTGACATGGCTGTAGAATACACGACATGTGATCTATGTGACATGGCTGTAGAATACATGACATGTGATCTATGTGACATGGCTGTAGAATATATGAGATATATGTGACATGGTTGTAGAATACATGAGATCTATGTGACATGGCTGTAGAATACATGACATGTGATCTATGTGACATGGCTGTAGAATACATGTGATCTATGTGACATGGTTGTAGAATACATGTGATCTATGTGACATGGCTGTAGAATACATGAGATCTATGTGACATGGTTGTAGAATACATGATATCTATGTGACATGGCTGTAGAATACATGACATGTGATCTATGTGACATGGCTGTAGAATACATGAGATCTATGTGACATGGCTGTAGAATACATGAGATCTATGTGACATGGCTGTAGAATACACGAGATCTATGTGACATGGCTGTAGAATACATGTGATCTATGTGACATGGTTGTAGAATACACGAGATCTATGTGACATGGTTGTAGAATACATGAGATCTATGTGACATGGCTGTAGAATACATGTGATCTATGTGACATGGCTGTAGAATACATGAGATCTATGTGACATGGCTGTAGAATACATGTGATCTATGTGACATGGCTGTAGAATACATGACATGTGATCTATGTGACATGGCTGTAGAATACATGTGATCTATGTGACATGGTTGTAGAATACATGAGATCTATGTGACATGGTTGTAGAATACATGTGATCTATGTGACATGGCTGTAGAATACATGAGATCTATGTGACATGGTTGTAGAATACATGTGATCTATGTGACATGGCTGTAGAATACATGAGATCTATGTGACATGGTTGTAGAATACATGTGATCTATGTGACATGGCTGTAGAATACATGTGATCTATGTGACATGGTTGTAGAATACATGAGATCTATGTGATATGGTTGTAGAATACATGAGATCTATGTGACATGGTTGTAGAATACATGTGATCTATGTGACATGGCTGTAGAATACATGAGATCTATGTGACATGGCTGTAGAATACATGACATGTGATCTATGTGACATGGCTGTAGAATACATGAGATGTGATCTATGTGACATGGCTGTAGAATACATGACATGTGATCTATGTGACATGGCTGTAGAATACATGTGATCTATGTGACATGGCTGTAGAATACATGAGATCTATGTGACATGGTTGTAGAATACATGTGATCTATGTGACATGGCTGTAGAATACATGTGATCTATGTGACATGGCTGTAGAATACATGAGATCTATGTGACATGGTTGTAGAATACATGTGATCTATGTGACATGGTTGTAGAATACATGGGATCTATGTGACATGGCTGTAGAATACATGTGATCTATGTGACATGGCTGTAGAATACATGTGATCTATGTGACATGGCTGTAGAATACATGTGATCTATGTGACATGGCTGTAGAATACATGACATGTGATCTATGTGACATGGTTGTAGAATACATGAGATCTATGTGACATGGTTGTAGAATACATGTGATCTATGTGACATGGCTGTAGAATACATGTGATCTATGTGACATGGCTGTAGAATACATGTGATCTATGTGACATGGCTGTAGAATACATGACATGTGATCTATGTGACATGGTTGTAGAATACATGAGATCTATGTGACATGGTTGTAGAATACATGTGATCTATGTGACATGGCTGTAGAATACATGTGATCTATGTGACATGGCTGTAGAATACATGTGATCTATGTGACATGGTTGTAGAATACCTGTGATCTATGTGACATGGTTGTAGAATACATGACATGTGATCTATGTGACATGGCTGTAGAATACATGACATGTGATCTATGTGACATGGCTGTAGAATACATGTGATCTATGTGACATGGCTGTAGAATACATGACATGTGATCTATGTGACATGGCTGTAGAATACCTGTGATCTATGTGACATGGTTGTAGAATACATGTGATCTATGTGACATGGCTGTAGAATACATGAGATCTATGTGACATGGCTGTAGAATACATGACATGTGATCTATGTGACATGGTTGTAGAATACCTGTGATCTATGTGACATGGCTGTAGAATACATGACATGTGATCTATGTGACATGGTTGTAGAATACATGTGATCTATGTGACATGGCTGTAGAATACATGAGATCTATGTGACATGGCTGTAGAATACATGTGATCTATGTGACATGGCTGTAGAATACATGACATGTGATCTATGTGACATGGCTGTAGAATACATGTGATCTATGTGATATGGTTGTAGAATACATGTGATCTATGTGACATGGCTGTAGAATACATGACATGTGATCTATGTGACATGGTTGTAGAATACATGTGATCTATGTGACATGGTTGTAGAATACATGAGATCTATGTGACATGGCTGTAGAATACATGTGATCTATGTGACATGGTTGTAGAATACATGTGATCTATGTGACATGGTTGTAGAATACATGAGATCTATGTGACATGGTTGTAGAATACATGTGATCTATGTGACATGGCTGTAGAATACACGAGATATATGTGACATGGCTGTAGAATACACGAGATATATGTGACATGGCTGTAGAATACATGAGATCTATGTGACATGGCTGTAGAATACATGAGATCTATGTGACATGGCTGTAGAATACATGAGATCTATGTGACATGGCTGTAGAATACATGAGATCTATGTGACATGGCTGTAGAATACATGAGATCTATGTGACATGGCTGTAGAATACATGAGATCTATGTGACATGGCTGTAGAATACATGAGATCTATGTGACATGGCTGTAGAATACATGAGATCTATGTGACATGGCTGTAGAATACATGTGATCTATGTGACATGGCTGTAGAATACATGAGATCTATGTGACATGGTTGTAGAATACACGAGATCTATGTGACATGGTGTAGAATACATGAGATCTATGTGACATGGCTGTAGAATACATGAGATCTATGTGACATGGTTGTAGAATACATGTGATCTATGTGACATGGCTGTAGAATACATGTGATCTATGTGACATGGCTGTAGAATACATGAGATCTATGTGACATGGTTGTAGAATACATGAGATCTATGTGACATGGCTGTAGAATACATGAGATCTATGTGACATGGCTGTAGAATACATGACATGTGATCTATGTGACATGGTTGTAGAATACCTGTGATATATGTGACATGGCTGTAGAATACATGTGATCTATGTGACATGGCTGTAGAATACATGAGATCTATGTGACATGGTTGTAGAATACCTGTGATATATGTGACATGGCTGTAGAATACATGACATGTGATCTATGTGACATGGCTGTAGAATACATGAGATCTATGTGACATGGCTGTAGAATACATGAGATCTATGTGACATGGCTGTAGAATACATGACATGTGATCTATGTGACATGGTTGTAGAATACATGAGATCTATGTGACATGGTTGTAGAATACATGACATGTGATCTATGTGACATGGCTGTAGAATACATGAGATCTATGTGACATGGCTGTAGAATACATGTGATCTATGTGACATGGCTGTAGAATACATGAGATCTATGTGACATGGCTGTAGAATACATGTGATCTATGTGACATGGTTGTAGAATACATGAGATCTATGTGACATGGCTGTAGAATACATGTGATCTATGTGACATGGCTGTAGAATACATGTGATCTATGTGACATGGCTGTAGAATACATGTGATCTATGTGACATGGCTGTAGAATACATGAGATCTATGTGACATGGCTGTAGAATACATGACATGTGATCTATGTGACATGGCTGTAGAATACATGAGATCTATGTGACATGGCTGTAGAATACATGACATGTGATCTATGTGACATGGTTGTAGAATACATGTGATCTATGTGACATGGCTGTAGAATACATGACATGTGATCTATGTGACATGGCTGTAGAATACATGAGATCTATGTGACATGGCTGTAGAATACATGACATGTGATCTATGTGACATGGCTGTAGAATACATGAGATCTATGTGACATGGCTGTAGAATACATGACATGTGATCTATGTGACATGGTTGTAGAATACATGTGATCTATGTGACATGGCTGTAGAATACATGACATGTGATCTATGTGACATGGCTGTAGAATACATGAGATCTATGTGACATGGCTGTAGAATACATGACATGTGATCTATGTGACATGGCTGTAGAATACCTGTGATCTATGTGACATGGCTGTAGAATACATGTGATCTATGTGACATGGCTGTAGAATACATGTGATCTATGTGACATGGCTGTAGAATACATGTGATCTATGTGACATGGCTGTAGAATACATGAGATCTATGTGACATGGTTGTAGAATACATGACATGTGATCTATGTGACATGGCTGTAGAATACATGTGATCTATGTGACATGGTTGTAGAATACATGTGATCTATGTGACATGGTTGTAGAATACATGAGATCTATGTGACATGGTTGTAGAATACATGAGATCTATGTGACATGGCTGTAGAATACATGTGATCTATGTGACATGGTTGTAGAATACATGAGATCTATGTGACATGGCTGTAGAATACATGTGATCTATGTGACATGGTTGTAGAATACACGAGATCTATGTGACATGGTTGTAGAATACATGTGATCTATGTGACATGGTTGTAGAATACATGAGATCTATGTGACATGGCTGTAGAATACATGTGATCTATGTGACATGGCTGTAGAATACATGAGATCTATGTGACATGGTTGTAGAATACATGTGATCTATGTGACATGGCTGTAGAATACCTGTGATCTATGTGACATGGTTGTAGAATACATGACATGTGATCTATGTGACATGGCTGTAGAATACATGTGATCTATGTGACATGGTTGTAGAATACATGTGATCTATGTGACATGGCTGTAGAATACATGTGATCTATGTGACATGGTTGTAGAATACATGAGATCTATGTGACATGGCTGTAGAATACATGAGATCTATGTGACATGGCTGTAGAATACATGAGATCTATGTGACATGGCTGTAGAATACATGAGATCTATGTGACATGGCTGTAGAATACATGAGATCTATGTGACATGGCTGTAGAATACATGAGATCTATGTGACATGGCTGTAGAATACATGTGATCTATGTGACATGGCTGTAGAATACATGACATGTGATCTATGTGACATGGTTGTAGAATACATGTGATCTATGTGACATGGCTGTAGAATACATGTGATCTATGTGACATGGCTGTAGAATACATGAGATCTATGTGACATGATTGTAGAATACATGAGATATATGTGACATGGCTGTAGAATACATGAGATCTATGTGACATGATTGTAGAATACATGAGATCTATGTGACATGGTTGTAGAATACATGAGATCTATGTGACATGGTTGTAGAATACATGTGATCTATGTGATATGGTTGTAGAATACATGTGATCTATGTGACATGGTTGTAGAATACATGAGATCTATGTGACATGATTGTAGAATACATGTGATCTATGTGACATGGTTGTAGAATACATGGGATCTATGTGACATGGCTGTAGAATACATGTGATCTATGTGACATGGTTGTATAATACATGTGATCTATGTGACATGGTTGTAGAATACATGTGATCTATGTGATATGGCTGTAGAATACATGTGATCTATGTGACATGGCTGTAGAATACATGAGATCTATGTGACATGGCTGTAGAATACATGAGATCTATGTGACATGGCTGTAGAATACATGAGATCTATGTGACATGGCTGTAGAATACATGAGATCTATGTGACATGGCTGTAGAATACATGAGATCTATGTGACATGGCTGTAGAATACATGAGATCTATGTGACATGGCTGTAGAATACATGTGATCTATGTGACATGGCTGTAGAATACATGAGATCTATGTGACATGGCTGTAGAATACATGAGATCTATGTGACATGGCTGTAGAATACATGTGATCTATGTGACATGGCTGTAGAATACATGAGATCTATGTGATATGGCTGTAGAATACATGAGATCTATGTGACATGGCTGTAGAATACATGAGATCTATGTGACATGGCTGTAGAATACATGAGATCTATGTGACATGGCTGTAGAATACATGTGATATATGTGACATGGTTGTATAATACATGACATGTGATCTATGTGACATGGCTGTAGAATACATGTGATCTATGTGACATGGCTGTAGAATACATGAGATCTATGTGACATGGCTGTAGAATACATGACATGTGATCTATGTGACATGGCTGTAGAATACCTGTGATATATGTGACATGGTTGTATAATACATGACATGTGATCTATGTGACATGGCTGTAGAATACATGTGATCTATGTGACATGGTTGTAGAATACCTGTGATCTATGTGACATGGTTGTAGAATACATGTGATCTATGTGACATGGCTGTAGAATACATGAGATCTATGTGACATGGCTGTAGAATACATGAGATCTATGTGACATGGCTGTAGAATACATGACATGTGATCTATGTGACATGGCTGTAGAATACATGTGATCTATGTGACATGGCTGTAGAATACATGAGATCTATGTGACATGGCTGTAGAATACACGACATGTGATCTATGTGACATGGCTGTAGAATACATGACATGTGATCTATGTGACATGGCTGTAGAATACATGAGATCTATGTGACATGGTTGTAGAATACATGAGATCTATGTGACATGGCTGTAGAATACATGACATGTGATCTATGTGACATGGCTGTAGAATACATGTGATCTATGTGACATGGTTGTAGAATACATGTGATCTATGTGACATGGCTGTAGAATACATGAGATCTATGTGACATGGCTGTAGAATACATGATATCTATGTGACATGGCTGTAGAATACATGACATGTGATCTATGTGACATGGCTGTAGAATACATGAGATCTATGTGACATGGCTGTAGAATACATGAGATCTATGTGACATGGCTGTAGAATACACGAGATCTATGTGACATGGCTGTAGAATACATGTGATCTATGTGACATGGTTGTAGAATACACGAGATCTATGTGACATGGTTGTAGAATACATGAGATCTATGTGACATGGCTGTAGAATACATGTGATCTATGTGACATGGCTGTAGAATACATGAGATCTATGTGACATGGCTGTAGAATACATGAGATCTATGTGACATGGCTGTAGAATACATGTGATCTATGTGACATGGCTGTAGAATACATGAGATCTATGTGATATGGCTGTAGAATACATGAGATCTATGTGACATGGCTGTAGAATACATGAGATCTATGTGACATGGCTGTAGAATACATGAGATCTATGTGACATGGCTGTAGAATACATGTGATATATGTGACATGGTTGTATAATACATGACATGTGATCTATGTGACATGGCTGTAGAATACATGTGATCTATGTGACATGGCTGTAGAATACATGAGATCTATGTGACATGGCTGTAGAATACATGACATGTGATCTATGTGACATGGCTGTAGAATACCTGTGATATATGTGACATGGTTGTATAATACATGACATGTGATCTATGTGACATGGCTGTAGAATACATGTGATCTATGTGACATGGTTGTAGAATACCTGTGATCTATGTGACATGGTTGTAGAATACATGTGATCTATGTGACATGGCTGTAGAATACATGAGATCTATGTGACATGGCTGTAGAATACATGAGATCTATGTGACATGGCTGTAGAATACATGACATGTGATCTATGTGACATGGCTGTAGAATACATGTGATCTATGTGACATGGCTGTAGAATACATGAGATCTATGTGACATGGCTGTAGAATACACGACATGTGATCTATGTGACATGGCTGTAGAATACATGACATGTGATCTATGTGACATGGCTGTAGAATATATGAGATATATGTGACATGGTTGTAGAATACATGAGATCTATGTGACATGGCTGTAGAATACATGACATGTGATCTATGTGACATGGCTGTAGAATACATGTGATCTATGTGACATGGTTGTAGAATACATGTGATCTATGTGACATGGCTGTAGAATACATGAGATCTATGTGACATGGTTGTAGAATACATGATATCTATGTGACATGGCTGTAGAATACATGACATGTGATCTATGTGACATGGCTGTAGAATACATGAGATCTATGTGACATGGCTGTAGAATACATGAGATCTATGTGACATGGCTGTAGAATACACGAGATCTATGTGACATGGCTGTAGAATACATGTGATCTATGTGACATGGTTGTAGAATACACGAGATCTATGTGACATGGTTGTAGAATACATGAGATCTATGTGACATGGCTGTAGAATACATGTGATCTATGTGACATGGCTGTAGAATACATGAGATCTATGTGACATGGCTGTAGAATACATGTGATCTATGTGACATGGCTGTAGAATACATGACATGTGATCTATGTGACATGGCTGTAGAATACATGTGATCTATGTGACATGGTTGTAGAATACATGAGATCTATGTGACATGGTTGTAGAATACATGTGATCTATGTGACATGGCTGTAGAATACATGAGATCTATGTGACATGGTTGTAGAATACATGTGATCTATGTGACATGGCTGTAGAATACATGAGATCTATGTGACATGGTTGTAGAATACATGTGATCTATGTGACATGGCTGTAGAATACATGTGATCTATGTGACATGGTTGTAGAATACATGAGATCTATGTGATATGGTTGTAGAATACATGAGATCTATGTGACATGGTTGTAGAATACATGTGATCTATGTGACATGGCTGTAGAATACATGAGATCTATGTGACATGGCTGTAGAATACATGACATGTGATCTATGTGACATGGCTGTAGAATACATGAGATGTGATCTATGTGACATGGCTGTAGAATACATGACATGTGATCTATGTGACATGGCTGTAGAATACATGTGATCTATGTGACATGGCTGTAGAATACATGAGATCTATGTGACATGGTTGTAGAATACATGTGATCTATGTGACATGGCTGTAGAATACATGTGATCTATGTGACATGGCTGTAGAATACATGAGATCTATGTGACATGGTTGTAGAATACATGTGATCTATGTGACATGGTTGTAGAATACATGGGATCTATGTGACATGGCTGTAGAATACATGTGATCTATGTGACATGGCTGTAGAATACATGTGATCTATGTGACATGGCTGTAGAATACATGTGATCTATGTGACATGGCTGTAGAATACATGACATGTGATCTATGTGACATGGTTGTAGAATACATGAGATCTATGTGACATGGTTGTAGAATACATGTGATCTATGTGACATGGCTGTAGAATACATGTGATCTATGTGACATGGCTGTAGAATACATGTGATCTATGTGACATGGCTGTAGAATACATGACATGTGATCTATGTGACATGGTTGTAGAATACATGAGATCTATGTGACATGGTTGTAGAATACATGTGATCTATGTGACATGGCTGTAGAATACATGTGATCTATGTGACATGGCTGTAGAATACATGTGATCTATGTGACATGGTTGTAGAATACCTGTGATCTATGTGACATGGTTGTAGAATACATGACATGTGATCTATGTGACATGGCTGTAGAATACATGACATGTGATCTATGTGACATGGCTGTAGAATACATGTGATCTATGTGACATGGCTGTAGAATACATGACATGTGATCTATGTGACATGGCTGTAGAATACCTGTGATCTATGTGACATGGTTGTAGAATACATGTGATCTATGTGACATGGCTGTAGAATACATGAGATCTATGTGACATGGCTGTAGAATACATGACATGTGATCTATGTGACATGGTTGTAGAATACCTGTGATCTATGTGACATGGCTGTAGAATACATGACATGTGATCTATGTGACATGGTTGTAGAATACATGTGATCTATGTGACATGGCTGTAGAATACATGAGATCTATGTGACATGGCTGTAGAATACATGTGATCTATGTGACATGGCTGTAGAATACATGACATGTGATCTATGTGACATGGCTGTAGAATACATGTGATCTATGTGATATGGTTGTAGAATACATGTGATCTATGTGACATGGCTGTAGAATACATGACATGTGATCTATGTGACATGGTTGTAGAATACATGTGATCTATGTGACATGGTTGTAGAATACATGAGATCTATGTGACATGGCTGTAGAATACATGTGATCTATGTGACATGGTTGTAGAATACATGTGATCTATGTGACATGGTTGTAGAATACATGAGATCTATGTGACATGGTTGTAGAATACATGTGATCTATGTGACATGGCTGTAGAATACACGAGATATATGTGACATGGCTGTAGAATACACGAGATATATGTGACATGGCTGTAGAATACATGAGATCTATGTGACATGGCTGTAGAATACATGAGATCTATGTGACATGGCTGTAGAATACATGAGATCTATGTGACATGGCTGTAGAATACATGAGATCTATGTGACATGGCTGTAGAATACATGAGATCTATGTGACATGGCTGTAGAATACATGAGATCTATGTGACATGGCTGTAGAATACATGAGATCTATGTGATATGGCTGTAGAATACATGAGATCTATGTGACATGGCTGTAGAATACATGTGATCTATGTGACATGGCTGTAGAATACATGAGATCTATGTGATATGGTTGTAGAATACACGAGATCTATGTGACATGGTTGTAGAATACATGAGATCTATGTGACATGGCTGTAGAATACATGAGATCTATGTGACATGGTTGTAGAATACATGTGATCTATGTGACATGGCTGTAGAATACATGTGATCTATGTGACATGGCTGTAGAATACATGAGATCTATGTGACATGGTTGTAGAATACATGAGATCTATGTGACATGGCTGTAGAATACATGAGATCTATGTGACATGGCTGTAGAATACATGACATGTGATCTATGTGACATGGTTGTAGAATACCTGTGATATATGTGACATGGCTGTAGAATACATGACATGTGATCTATGTGACATGGCTGTAGAATACATGAGATCTATGTGACATGGTTGTAGAATACCTGTGATATATGTGACATGGCTGTAGAATACATGACATGTGATCTATGTGATATGGCTGTAGAATACATGAGATCTATGTGACATGGCTGTAGAATACATGAGATCTATGTGACATGGCTGTAGAATACATGACATGTGATCTATGTGACATGGTTGTAGAATACATGAGATCTATGTGACATGGTTGTAGAATACATGACATGTGATCTATGTGACATGGCTGTAGAATACATGAGATCTATGTGACATGGCTGTAGAATACATGTGATCTATGTGACATGGCTGTAGAATACATGAGATCTATGTGACATGGTTGTAGAATACATGTGATCTATGTGACATGGTTGTAGAATACATGAGATCTATGTGACATGGCTGTAGAATACCTGTGATCTATGTGACATGGCTGTAGAATACATGTGATCTATGTGACATGGCTGTAGAATACATGTGATATATGTGACATGGCTGTAGAATACATGACATGTGATCTATGTGACATGGTTGTAGAATACCTGTGATATATGTGACATGGCTGTAGAATACATGACATGTGATCTATGTGACATGGCTGTAGAATACATGAGATCTATGTGACATGGTTGTAGAATACCTGTGATATATGTGACATGGCTGTAGAATACCTGTGATCTATGTGACATGGCTGTAGAATACATGAGATCTATGTGACATGGCTGTAGAATACATGACATGTGATCTATGTGACATGGCTGTAGAATACATGAGATCTATGTGACATGGCTGTAGAATACATGACATGTGATCTATGTGACATGGTTGTAGAATACATGTGATCTATGTGACATGGCTGTAGAATACATGACATGTGATCTATGTGACATGGCTGTAGAATACATGAAAAACAGATCTATGTGACATGGCTGTAGAATACATGACATGTGATCTATGTGACATGGCTGTAGAATACATGTGATCTATGTGACATGGCTGTAGAATACATGTGATCTATGTGACATGGCTGTAGAATACATGTGATCTATGTGACATGGCTGTAGAATACATGTGATCTATGTGACATGGCTGTAGAATACATGAGATCTATGTGACATGGCTGTAGAATACATGACATGTGATCTATGTGACATGGCTGTAGAATACATGTGATCTATGTGACATGGTTGTAGAATACATGTGATCTATGTGACATGGCTGTAGAATACATGAGATCTATGTGACATGGTTGTAGAATACATGAGATCTATGTGACATGGCTGTAGAATACATGAGATCTATGTGACATGGCTGTAGAATACATGAGATCTATGTGACATGGCTGTAGAATACATGTGATCTATGTGACATGGTTGTAGAATACATGAGATCTATGTGACATGGCTGTAGAATACATGTGATCTATGTGACATGGCTGTAGAATACATGAGATCTATGTGACATGGCTGTAGAATACATGTGATCTATGTGACATGGCTGTAGAATACATGAGATCTATGTGACATGGCTGTAGAATACATGTGATCTATGTGACATGGCTTAGAATACCTGTGATCTATGTGACATGGCTGTAGAATACATGACATGTGATCTATGTGACATGGCTGTAGAATACATGTGATCTATGTGACATGGCTGTAGAATACATGTGATCTATGTGACATGGCTGTAGAATACATGAGATCTATGTGACATGGCTGTAGAATACATGAGATCTATGTGACATGGCTGTAGAATACATGAGATCTATGTGACATGGCTGTAGAATACATGAGATCTATGTGACATGGCTGTAGAATACATGAGATCTATGTGACATGGCTGTAGAATACATGAGATCTATGTGACATGGCTGTAGAATACATGTGATCTATGTGACATGGCTGTAGAATACATGACATGTGATCTATGTGACATGGTTGTAGAATACATGTGATCTATGTGACATGGCTGTAGAATACATGTGATCTATGTGACATGGCTGTAGAATACATGAGATCTATGTGACATGTGTAGAATACATGAGATTATGTGACATGGCTGTAGAATACATGAGATCTATGTGACATGACTGTAGAATACATGAGATCTATGTGACATGGTTGTAGAATACATGAGATCTATGTGACATGGTTGTAGAATACATGTGATCTATGTGACATGGCTGTAGAATACATGTGATCTATGTGACATGGTTGTAGAATACATGAGATCTATGTGACATGGTTGTAGAATACATGTGATCTATGTGACATGGTTGTAGAATACATGAGATCTATGTGACATGGCTGTAGAATACATGTGATCTATGTGACATGGTTGTAGAATACATGTGATCTATGTGACATGGTTGTAGAATACATGGATCTATGTGAATGGCTGTAGAATACATGTGATCTATGTGACATGGCTGTAGAATACATGAGATCTATGTGACATGGCTGTAGAATACATGTGATCTATGTGACATGGCTGTAGAATACATGAGATCTATGTGACATGGCTGTAGAATACATGTGATCTATGTGACATGGCTGTAGAATACATGAGATCTATGTGACATGGCTGTAGAATACATGTGATCTATGTGACATGGCTGTAGAATACATGAGATCTATGTGACATGGCTGTAGAATACATGTGATCTATGTGACATGGCTGTAGAATACATGAGATCTATGTGACATGGCTGTAGAATACATGTGATCTATGTGACATGGCTGTAGAATACATGAGATCTATGTGACATGGCTGTAGAATACATGTGATCTATGTGACATGGCTGTAGAATACATGAGATCTATGTGACATGGCTGTAGAATACATGTGATCTATGTGACATGGCTGTAGAATACATGAGATCTATGTGATATGGCTGTAGAATACATGAGATCTATGTGACATGGCTGTAGAATACATGAGATCTATGTGACATGGCTGTAGAATACATGAGATCTATGTGACATGGCTGTAGAATACATGTGATATATGTGACATGGTTGTATAATACATGACATGTGATCTATGTGACATGGCTGTAGAATACATGTGATCTATGTGACATGGCTGTAGAATACATGAGATCTATGTGACATGGCTGTAGAATACATGACATGTGATCTATGTGACATGGCTGTAGAATACCTGTGATATATGTGACATGGTTGTATAATACATGACATGTGATCTATGTGACATGGCTGTAGAATACATGTGATCTATGTGACATGGTTGTAGAATACCTGTGATCTATGTGACATGGTTGTAGAATACATGTGATCTATGTGACATGGCTGTAGAATACATGAGATCTATGTGACATGGCTGTAGAATACATGAGATCTATGTGACATGGCTGTAGAATACATGACATGTGATCTATGTGACATGGCTGTAGAATACATGTGATCTATGTGACATGGCTGTAGAATACATGAGATCTATGTGACATGGCTGTAGAATACACGACATGTGATCTATGTGACATGGCTGTAGAATACATGACATGTGATCTATGTGACATGGCTGTAGAATACATGAGATCTATGTGACATGGTTGTAGAATACATGAGATCTATGTGACATGGCTGTAGAATACATGACATGTGATCTATGTGACATGGCTGTAGAATACATGTGATCTATGTGACATGGTTGTAGAATACATGTGATCTATGTGACATGGCTGTAGAATACATGAGATCTATGTGACATGGCTGTAGAATACATGATATCTATGTGACATGGCTGTAGAATACATGACATGTGATCTATGTGACATGGCTGTAGAATACATGAGATCTATGTGACATGGCTGTAGAATACATGAGATCTATGTGACATGGCTGTAGAATACACGAGATCTATGTGACATGGCTGTAGAATACATGTGATCTATGTGACATGGTTGTAGAATACACGAGATCTATGTGACATGGTTGTAGAATACATGAGATCTATGTGACATGGCTGTAGAATACATGTGATCTATGTGACATGGCTGTAGAATACATGAGATCTATGTGACATGGCTGTAGAATACATGAGATCTATGTGACATGGCTGTAGAATACATGTGATCTATGTGACATGGCTGTAGAATACATGAGATCTATGTGATATGGCTGTAGAATACATGAGATCTATGTGACATGGCTGTAGAATACATGAGATCTATGTGACATGGCTGTAGAATACATGAGATCTATGTGACATGGCTGTAGAATACATGTGATATATGTGACATGGTTGTATAATACATGACATGTGATCTATGTGACATGGCTGTAGAATACATGTGATCTATGTGACATGGCTGTAGAATACATGAGATCTATGTGACATGGCTGTAGAATACATGACATGTGATCTATGTGACATGGCTGTAGAATACCTGTGATATATGTGACATGGTTGTATAATACATGACATGTGATCTATGTGACATGGCTGTAGAATACATGTGATCTATGTGACATGGTTGTAGAATACCTGTGATCTATGTGACATGGTTGTAGAATACATGTGATC
>CM026395.1:27514037-27531087 GCA_014843695.1 Archivesica marissinica | reverse complement strand
ATCTAGATTATACAAGCTTGTACATATCTAGACTACACAAGCTTCCACAGATCTAGACTGTACAAGCTTCCACATATCTAGACTGTACAAGCTTCCACAGATCTAGACTACACACGCTTCCACAGATCTAGACTACACAAGCTTCCACAGATCTAGACTACACAAGCTTCCACATATCTATATTATACAAGCTTCCACAGATCTATATTATACAAGCTTCCACATATCTATATTATACAAGCTTCCACAGATCTAGACTACACAAGCTTCCACAGATATAGACTACACAAGCTTCCACAGATCTAGACTAAACAAGCTTCCACACATCTTCCACAGATCTAGATTATACAAGCTTGTACATATCTAGACTACACAAGCTTCCACATATCTAGACTGTACAAGCTTCCACAGATCTAGACTAAACAAGCTTCCACAGATCTATATTATACAAGCTTGTGCATATCTAGACTACACAAGCTTCCACAGATCTAGACTGTACAAGCTTCCACAGATCTAGACTACACAAGCTTCCACAGATCTATATTATACAAGCTTGTACATATCTAGACTACACAAGCTAACACACATCTAGACTGTACAAGCTTCCACAGATCTAGACTACACACGCTTCCACATATCTAGACTAAACAAGCTTCCACAGATCTATATTATACAAGCTTGTACATATCTAGACTACACAAGCTTCCACAGATCTAGACTGTACAAGCTTCCACAGATCTAGACTACACAAGCTTCCACAGATCTATATTATACAAGCTTGTACATATCTAGACTACACAAGCTTCCACAGATCTAGACTGTATAAGCTTCCACATATCTAGACTACACAAGCTTCCACATATCTATATTATACAAGCTTGTACATATCTAGACTACACAAGCTTCCACAGATCTATATTATACAAGCTTGTACATATCTAGACTACACAAGCTTCCACAGCTCTAGACTGTACAAGCTTCCACAGATCTAGACTAAACAAGCTTCCACACATCTTCCACAGATCTAGATTATACAAGCTTGTACATATCTAGACTACACAAGCTTCCACATATCTAGACTACACAAGCTTCCACAGATCTAGACTGTACAAGCTTCCACAGATCTAGACTACACAAGCTTCCACAGATCTATATTATACAAGCTTGTACATATCTAGACTACACAAGCTTCCACAGATCTAGACTGTACAAGCTTCCACAGATCTAGACTACACAAGCTTCCACAGATCTAGACTGTACAAGCTTCCACAGATCTAGACTACACAAGCTTCCACATATCTATATTATACAAGCTTCCACAGATCTAGACTGTACAAGCTTCCACAGATCTAGACTGTACAAACTTCCACACATCTTCCACAGATCTAGATTATACAAGCTTGTACATATCTAGACTACACAAGCTTCCACAGATCTATATTATACAAGCTTGTACATATCTAGACTACACAAGCTTCCACATATCTAGACTACACAAGCTTCCAGAGATCTAGACTGTACAAGCTTCCACATATCTAGACTACACAAGCCTCCACAGATCTAGACTGTACAAGCTTCCACAGATCTAGACTGTACAAACTTCCACACATCTTCCACAGATCTAGATTATACAAGCTTGTACATATCTAGACTACACAAGCTTCCACAGATCTATATTATACAAGCTTGTACATATCTAGACTACACAAGCTTCCACATATCTAGACTACACAAGCTTCCACAGATCTAGACTGTACAAGCTTCCACAGATCTAGACTACACAAGCTTCCACAGATCTAGACTGTACAAGCTTCCACAGATCTAGACTACACAAGCTTCCACAGATCTATATTATACAAGCTTGTACATATCTAGACTACACAAGCTTCCACAGATCTAGACTGTACAAGCTTCCACAGATCTAGACTACACAAGCTTCCACATATCTATACTATACAAGCTTCCACAGATCTATACTACACAAGCTTCCACATATCTATATTATACAAACAACAACACACAAGCTTCCACAGATCTAGACTACACAAGCTTCCACATATCTATATTATACAAGCTTGTACATATCTAGACTACACAAGCTTCCACATAACTAGACTGTACAAGCTTCCACACATCAACACACAACCCACAACAACACAACCCACAACAACACACAACTTCCACAAATCTATATTATACAAGATTGTACATATCTAGACTACACAAGCTTCCACAGATCTAGACTGTACAAGCTTCCACATATCTAGACTACACAAGCTTCCACAGATCTAGACTACACAAGCTTCCACAGATCTAGACTACACAAGCTTCCACAACAAAACAAACATATCTAGACTACACAAGCTTCCACAAATCTATATTATACAACACAACAACACACAAGCTTCCACATATCTATACTATACAAGCTTCCACATATCTATACTATACAAGCTTCCACAGATCTAGACTACACAAGCTTCCACAGATCTAGACTACACAAGCTTCCACATATCTATATTATACAAGCTTCCACATATCTAGACTACACAAGCTTCCACAACAAAACAACACAATCTAGACAACACAAGCTTCCACAGATCTATACTATACAAGCTTCCACAGATCTAGACTACACAAGCTTCCACATATCTATATTATACAAGCTTGTACATATCTAGACTACACAAGCTTCCACAGATATAGACTACACAAGCTTCCACAGATCTAGACTAAACAAGCTTCCACACATCTTCCACAGATCTAGATTATACAAGCTTGTACATATCTAGACTACACAAGCTTCCACATATCTAGACTACACAAGCTTCCACAGATCTAGACTAAACAAGCTTCCACACATCTTTCACAGATCTAGATTATACAAGCTTGTACATATCTAGACTACACAAGCTTCCACAGATCTAGACTGTACAAGCTTCCACAGATCTAGACTGTACAAGCTTCCACAGATCTAGACTGTACAAGCTTCCACAGATCTATATTATACAAGCTTCCACAGATCTAGACTACACAAGCTTCCACAGATCTATATTATACAAGCTTGTACATATCTAGACTACACAAGCTTCCACAGATCTAGACTACACAAGCTTCCACAGATCTAGACTAAACAAGCTTCCACACATCTTCCACAGATCTAGATTATACAAGCTTGTACATATCTAGACTACACAAGCTTCCACATATCTAGACTACACAAGCTTCCACAGATCTAGACTGTACAAGCTTCCACAGATCTAGACTACACAAGCTTCCACAGATCTATATTATACAAGTTGTACATATCTAGACTACACAAGCTTCCACAGATCTAGACTACACAAGCTTCCACAGATCTATATTATACAAGCTTGTACATATCTAGACTACACAAGCTTCCACAGATCTAGACTGTACAAGCTTCCACAGATCTAGACTACACAAGCTTCCACAGATCTAGACTGTACAAGCTTCCACAGATCTAGACTACACAAGCTTCCACAGATCTATATTATACAAGTTTGTACATATCTAGACTACACAAGCTTCCACAGATCTAGACTACACAAGCTTCCACAGATCTAGACTGTACAAGCTTCCACAGATCTAGACTACACAAGCTTCCACATATCTATATTATACAAGTTTGTACATATCTAGACTACACAAGCTTCCACAGATCTAGACTACACAAGCTTCCACAGATCTAGACTAAACAAGCTTCCACACATCTTCCACAGATCTAGATTATACAAGCTTGTACATATCTAGACTACACAAGCTTCCACAGATCTAGACTACACAAGCTTCCACAGATCTAGACTAAACAAGCTTCCACACATCTTTCACAGATCTAGATTATACAAGCTTGTACATATCTAGACTACACAAGCTTCCACAGATCTAGACTGTACAAGCTTCCACAGATCTAGACTGTACAAGCTTCCACAGATCTAGACTGTACAAGCTTCCACAGATCTAGACTGTACAAGCTTCCACAGATCTATATTATACAAGCTTCCACAGATCTAGACTACACAAGCTTCCACAGATCTATATTATACAAGCTTGTACATATCTAGACTACACAAGCTTCCACAGATCTAGACTACACAAGCTTCCACAGATCTAGACTAAACAAGCTTCCACACATCTTCCACAGATCTAGATTATACAAGCTTGTACATATCTAGACTGTACAAGCTTCCACAGATCTAGACTACACAAGCTTCCACAGATTATATTATACAAGCTTGTACATATCTAAACTACACAAGCTTCCACAGATCTAGACTGTACAAGCTTCCACAGATCTAGACTACACAAGCTTCCACATATCTAGACTGTACAAGCTTCCACAGATCTAGACTACACAAGCTTCCACAGATCTATATTATACAAGTTTGTACATATCTATACTACACAAGCTTCCACAGATCTAGACTACACAAGCTTCCACAGATCTAGACTGTACAAGCTTCCACAGATCTAGACTACACAAGCTTCCACATATCTATATTATACAAGTTTGTACATATCTAGACTACACAAGCTTCCACAGATCTAGACTACACAAGCTTCCACAGATCTAGACTAAACAAGCTTCCACACATCTTCCACAGATCTAGATTATACAAGCTTGTACATATCTAGACTACACAAGCTTCCACAGATCTAGACTACACAAGCTTCCACAGATCTAGACTAAACAAGCTTCCACACATCTTTCACAGATCTAGATTATACAAGCTTGTACATATCTAGACTACACAAGCTTCCACAGATCTAGACTGTACAAGCTTCCACAGATCTATACTGTACAAGCTTCCACAGATCTAGACTGTACAAGCTTCCACAGATCTATATTATACAAGCTTCCACGGATCTAGACTACACAAGCTTCCACAGATCTATATTATACAAGCTTGTACATATCTAGACTACACAAGCTTCCACAGATCTAGACTACACAAGCTTCCACAGATCTAGACTAAACAAGCTTCCACACATCTTCCACATATCTAGATTATACAAGCTTTTACATATCTATACTAAACAAGCTTCTACAGGTCTAGACTAAACAAGCTTCCACACATCTTCCACATATCTAGACTAAACAAGCTTCCACAGATCTAGACTAAACAAGCGTCTACAGGTCTAGACTAAACAAGCTTCCACAGATCTAGACTAAACAAGCTTCTACAGGTCTAGACTATACAAGCTTTCACACAACCAAGTTAATAAAGGTTGACTGTAATAAAGGTGGGTGCTAAAGTTTACTCCACTAATTAGCGGGTGCGTAGCATAACTGCTGAAGGAAAGGATAACTGGCGTGCATTGTTGATCTGCTACAAGTACACTCAGCAAAATTCCTAATCGCTCACCTGGTATTTCAATAATATTTGGAGCCAATTAATAATCATACAATATAAATATTTTCTTATTGTCATTTAATTAATTTTATCTGCATAAGCATAACGATCTGCAATAAAATATAACCAATAAGATGATATGAATATTGATATTATTTGGTTATTAGTTTGCTCCACATACTGTAGAAGACCTGGTGACCGAATAGCACTTTTGTTGAGTGTATATCATAGAAAACGATGCCCCATAAACTATAGTAGTAATAAAATAATATCTTTCAAACAAAGGATATCTACAAGAAATGTATTTAGATATTCTGAAGTGAATCCCCATGCTTCTAAGAGTATTATGTGCAAAGATAAATTTAGGTTTATACCAAATATGCAGAGTGAATAATATATGTACAATCACAGAGATGTAATTGCTGCAATGGTTGTAGAATACATGACATGTGATCTATGTGACATGGTTGTAGAATACATGTGATCTATGTGACATGGCTGTAGAATACCTGTGATCTATGTGACATGGCTGTAGAATACACGAGATCTATGTGACATGGCTGTAGAATACATGAGATCTATGTGACATGGCTGTAGAATACATGTGATCTATGTGACATGGTTGTAGAATACATGTGATCTATGTGACATGGCTGTAGAATACCTGTGATCTATGTGACATGGCTGTAGAATACATGAACAACAAAAACCGATCTATGTGACATGGCTGTAGAATACATGAGATCTATGTGACATGGCTGTAGAATACATGTGATCTATGTGACATGGCTGTAGAATACATGAGATCTATGTGACATGGCTGTAGAATACATGAGATCTATGTGACATGGCTGTAGAATACATGAGATCTATGTGACATGGCTGTAGAATACATGAGATCTATGTGACATGGCTGTAGAATACATGTGATCTATGTGACATGGCTGTAGAATACATGAGATCTATGTGACATGGCTGTAGAATACAGACATGTGATCTATGTGACATGGCTGTAGAATACATGGATCTATGTGACATGGCTGTAGAATACAGAGATCTATGTGACATGGCTGTAGAATACATGGATCTATGTGACATGGCTGTAGAATACAGAGATCTATGTGACATGGCTGTAGAATACATGAGATCTATGTGACATGGCTGTAGAATACATGAGATCTATGTGACATGGCTGTAGAATACATGAGATCTATGTGACATGGCTGTAGAATACATGAGATCTATGTGACATGGCTGTAGAATACATGAGATCTATGTGACATGGTTGTAGAATACATGAGATCTATGTGACATGGCTGTAGAATACATGAGATCTATGTGACATGGCTGTAGAATACATGATCTATGTGACATGGTTGTAGAATACATGTGATCTATGTGACATGGCTGTAGAATACATGTGATCTATGTGACATGGCTGTAGATAAACAGGATCTATGTGACATGGCTGTAGAATACATGTGATCTATGTGACATGGCTGTAGAATACATGTGATCTATGTGACATGGCTGTAGAATACATGTGATCTATGTGACATGGCTGTAGAATACATGAGATCTATGTGACATGGCTGTAGAATACATGAGATCTATGTGACATGGCTGTAGAATACATGACATGTGATCTATGTGACATGGTTGTAGAATACATGAGATCTATGTGACATGGTTGTAGAATACATGTGATCTATGTGACATGGTTGTAGAATACATGTGATCTATGTGACATGGTGTAGAATACTGTGATCTATGTGACATGGCTGTAGAATACATGTGATCTATGTGACATGGTGTAGAATACATGAGATCTATGTGACATGGCTGTAGAATACATGTGAGAGATCTATGTGACATGGCTGTAGAATACATGTGATCTATGTGACATGGCTGTAGAATACATGTGATCTATGTGACATGGCTGTAGAATACATGTGATATATGTGACATGGTTGTAGAATACATGTGATCTATGTGACATGGCTGTAGAATACATGAGATCTATGTGACATGGCTGTAGAATACATGTGATCTATGTGACATGGCTGTAGAATACATGTGATCTATGTGACATGGTTGTAGAATACCTGTGATCTATGTGACATGGCTGTAGAATACCTGTGATCTATGTGACATGGTTGTAGAATACATGTGATCTATGTGACATGGTTGTAGAATACATGAGATCTATGTGACATGGTTGTAGAATACATGAGATCTATGTGACATGGTTGTAGAATACATGAGATCTATGTGACATGGTTGTAGAATACATGAGATCTATGTGACATGGCTGTAGAATACATGACATGTGATATATGTGACATGGTTGTAGAATACCTGTGATCTATGTGACATGGCTGTAGAATACATGACATGTGATCTATGTGACATGGCTGTAGAATACATGTGATCTATGTGACATGGCTGTAGAATACATGTGATCTATGTGACATGGCTGTAGAATACATGTGATCTATGTGACATGGCTGTAGAATACATGGTTGTAGAATACATGTGATCTATGTGACATGGCTGTAGAATACATGGTTGTAGAATACATGAGATATATGTGACATGGTTGTAGAATACATGTGATCTATGTGACATGGCTGTAGAATACATGAGATCTATGTGACATGGTTGTAGAATACATGAGATCTATGTGACATGGCTGTAGAATACATGAGATCTATGTGACATGGCTGTAGAATACATGTGATCTATGTGACATGGCTGTAGAATACATGTGATCTATGTGACATGGTTGTAGAGTACATGAGATCTATGTGACATGGCTGTAGAATACATGGCTGTAGAATACATGTGATCTATGTGACATGGCTGTAGAATACATGGTTGTAGAATACATGGTTGTAGAATACATGAGATATATGTGACATGGCTGTAGAATACATGTGATCTATGTGACATGGCTGTAGAATACATGTGATCTATGTGACATGGCTGTAGAATACCTGTGATCTATGTGACATGGCTGTAGAATACATGTGATCTATGTGACATGGCTGTAGAATACATGTGATCTATGTGACATGGCTGTAGAATACCTGTGATCTATGTGACATGGCTGTAGAATACATGTGATCTATGTGACATGGCTGTAGAATACATGTGATCTATGTGACATGGCTGTAGAATACATGTGATCTATGTGACATGGCTATAGAATACATGTGATCTATGTGACATGGTTGTAGAATACATGAGATCTATGTGACATGGCTGTAGAATACATGTGATCTATGTGACATGGCTGTAGAATACATGTGATCTATGTGACATGGCTATAGAATACATGTGATCTATGTGACATGGCTGTAGAATACATGTGACATGGTTGTAGAATACATGTGATCTATGTGACATGGCTGTAGAATACATGTGATCTATGTGACATGGTTGTAGAATACATGTGACATGGCTGTAGAATACATGTGACATGGCTGTAGAATACATGTGATCTATGTGACATGGCTGTAGAATACATGTGATCTATGTGACATGGCTGTAGAATACATGTGATCTATGTGACATGGCTGTAGAATACATGTGATCTATGTGACATGGCTGTAGAATACATGAGATCTATGTGACATGGCTGTAGAATACATGTGATCTATGTGACATGGTTGTAGAATACATGTGATCTATGTGACATGGTTGTAGAATACATGTGATCTATGTGACATGGCTGTAGAATACATGAGATCTATGTGACATGGCTGTAGAATACATGTGATCTATGTGACATGGCTGTAGAATACATGAGATCTATGTGACATGGCTGTAGAATACATGTGATCTATGTGACATGGCTGTAGAATACATGAGATCTATGTGACATGGCTGTAGAATACATGTGATCTATGTGACATGGCTGTAGAATACATGTGATCTATGTGACATGGCTGTAGAATACATGTGATCTATGTGACATGGCTGTAGAATACATGTGATCTATGTGACATGGCTGTAGAATACATGTGATCTATGTGACATGGCTGTAGAATACCTGTGATCTATGTGACATGGCTGTAGAATACATGTGATCTATGTGACATGGCTGTAGAATACATGTGATCTATGTGACATGGCTGTAGAATACATGTGATCTATGTGACATGGCTGTAGAATACATGTGATCTATGTGACATGGCTGTAGAATACATGAGATCTATGTGACATGGCTGTAGAATACATGAGATCTATGTGACATGGCTGTAGAATACATGTGATCTATGTGACATGGCTGTAGAATACATGAGATCTATGTGACATGGCTGTAGAATACATGAGATCTATGTGACATGGCTGTAGAATACATGAGATCTATGTGACATGGCTGTAGAATACATGTGATCTATGTGACATGGCTGTAGAATACATGACACGAGATCTATGTGACATGGCTGTAGAATACATGTGATCTATGTGACATGGCTGTAGAATACATGAGATCTATGTGACATGGCTGTAGAATACATGAGATCTATGTGACATGGCTGTAGAATACATGACACGAGATCTATGTGACATGGCTGTAGAATACATGAGATCTATGTGACATGGCTGTAGAATACATGTGATCTATGTGACATGGCTATAGAATACATGTGATCTATGTGACATGGTTGTAGAGTACATGAGATCTATGTGACATGGCTGTAGAATACATGTGATCTATGTGACATGGCTGTAGAATACATGTGATCTATGTGACATGGCTGTAGAATACATGTGATCTATGTGACATGGCTGTAGAATACATGAGATCTATGTGACATGGTTGTAGAATACATGACATGTGATCTATGTGACATGGCTGTAGAATACATGAGATCTATGTGACATGGCTGTAGAATACATGACACGAGATCTATGTGACATGGCTGTAGAATACATGTGATCTATGTGACATGGCTGTAGAATACATGAGATCTATGTGACATGGCTGTAGAATACATGACATGTGATCTATGTGACATGGCTGTAGAATACATGACATGTGATCTATGTGACATGGCTGCTACATGTAGTATGAAGACTGGTGGTAAAATGTGTGTCTAATGCTGGTAAAATGTGTGTCTAATGCTGGTAAAATGTGTCTAATTCTGGTAAAATTGCCTAATGCTGGGAAAATGTGATTAATGCTGGTAAAATGTGTGTATTGTAAATTGTGTGTATGGTAAAATGTGTGTATGATAAATTGTGTCTAATGCTGGTAAATTGTGTGTATGGTAAATTGTGTGTATGGTAAATTGTGTCTAATGCTGGTAAATTGTGTGTATTGTAAATTGTGTGTATAGTAAATTGTGTCTAATGCTGGTAAATTGTGTGTATGGTAAATTGTGTCTAATGCTGGTAAATTGTGTGTATGGTAAATTGTGTGTATTGTAAATTGTGTCTAATGCTGGTAAATTGTGTGTATGGTAAATTGTGTCTATGGTAAATTGTGTCTAATGCTGGTAAATTGTGTGTATGGTAAATTGTGTCTAATGCTGGTAAATTGTGTGTATGGTAAATTGTGTCTAATGCTGGTAAATTGTGTGTATGGTAAATTGTGTCTAATGCGGTAAATTGTGTGTATGGTAAATTGTGTGCATAGTAAAATTGTGTCTAATGTGGTAAATTGTGTGTATGGTAAATTGTGTCTATGGTAAATTGTGTGTATGGTAAATTGTGTCTAATGCGGGTAAATTGTGTCTAATGTGGGTAAATTGTGTCTAATGCTGGTAAATTGTGTGTATGGTAAATTGTGTCTAATGCAGGTAAATTGTGTGTATGGTAAATTATGTGCATAGTAAAATTGTGTCTAATGCTGGTAAATTGTGTGTATGGTAAATTGTGTCTAATGCTGGTAAATTGTGTGTATGGTAAATTGTGTCTAATGCGGGTAAATTGTGTCTAATGTGGGTAAATTGTGTCTAATGCTGGTAAATTGTGTGTATGGTAAATTGTGTCTAATGCAGGTAAATTGTGTGTATGGTAAATTATGTGCATAGTAAAATTGTGTCTAATGCTGGTAAATTGTGTGTATGGTAAATTGTGTCTAATGCTGGTAAATTGTGTGCATAGTAAAATTGTGTCTAATGTTGGTAAATTGTGTGTATGGTAAATTGTGTCTAATGCGGGTAAATTGTGTCTAATGCGGGTAAATTGTGTCTAATGCTGGTAAAATGTGTGTATGGTAAATTGTGTGTATAGTAAATTGTGTGTATGGTAAATTGTGTGTATGCTAAATTGTGTGTATAGTAAATTGTGTGTATAGTAAATTGTGTGTATAGTAAATTGTGTGTATAGTAAATTGTGTGTATAGTAAATTGTGTGTATGGTAAATTGTGTGTATGGTAAATTGTGTGTATGGTAAATTGTGTGTATAGTAAATTGTGTGTATGGTAAATTGTGTGTATATGTCAGATAGAGCACTAGTGATTAGGAGTAATGTGTACAAATAACAGGTAAATCCATGAAGAGGACATGACCAATGATGATTTATAATGTGTTGGACAGACATGGGGGGAAGCTTGTCATAGCAATAACTTGTGCACATTTCCCCAGAATAGTGAATCTAACAATGGACGAGGCGCTAAGTCAGCCTGATTAACAATGCTACTGAAGTGTATGTGACATCAAACATTCATATGATATATATTCATGCAGACCTCCATATACCTGGCAATGCTACAGAGACTCTGTCGATGCCCAGATCTACATGCTTTCTCATGGCGCATAATTTGAACAGAATCAAAATGGTTTCTGACGGTTGTGCTTATTGTGGGGCATCTCTCCGAGTCCTCCTACAAATACAAAACATAGGATATATTGGGGCGGCGGCGGAGAATAGTTACCTCGCTATGCTAACAAGACTCTGTCTATGGCCTGATCTACATTCTTTACAATTCAGAAGGATGAGCACCGATTCAAAATGGTTCCTCATCGCCGTGTTCATGCTTGGGCACCTCTCGGCTTCCTCCTAGAAAATATAGAAGTAGTGTTAAATGCTACACAGTACTATAGTGTTTCTATTTCAACTGTAATGCATAAGCATTTGGGTGTCTGTTGAAGTTTTTTATCACCATATTATGGCATCAGAGTGGCCGTCTTAGAAGTGTGTGCTGAAAGAGAAAATGTGTATCTCCTCAATCCTACATTATGTATGTACATATTATGTATACTAGACTATGTATATTAAAAGAAATAAATATTGTTTAAACTAAAAAATGTGCTAAACGGTATCCATTTTAGAAAAGAAAGCACTCTGACACTGAACATTTCTTCAACTTGCACTGGCCCAACATGCAATTTATACATGGTCTGGTGTCCATTTAATTATATGCGAGTGCATGACCAAGGTAGGGGGGTTGTCTTATAGGTGAGATTGTCTTATAGGTGAGATCGTCTTATAGGTGAGATTGTCTTATAGGTGAGATTGTCTTATAGGTGAGATCGTCTTATAGGTGAGATCGTCTTATAGGTGAGATCGTCTTATAGGTGAGTATGGATGGTAAGCTGTTCAATGATATGGGATACATGATGCTCCAGACCTTTGGACACTGGTGGTTGCAGACCGTTGGACACTGGTGGTTGCAGACCTTTGGACACTGGTGGTTGCGGACCTTTGGACACTGGTGGTTGCGGACCTTTGGACACTGGTGGTTGCAGACATTTGGACACTGGTGGTTGCAGACCGTTGGACACTGGTGGTTGCAGACATTTGGACACTGGTGGTTGCAGACCGTTGGACACTGGTGGTTGCAGATCGTTGGACACTGGTGGTTGCAGACATTTGGACACTGGTGGTTGCAGACCATTGGACACTGGTGGTTGCAGACCTTTGGACACTGGTGGTTGCAGACCTTTGGACACTGGTGGTTGCAGACATTTGGACACTGGTGGTTGCAGACATTTGGACACTGGTGGTTGCGGACCTTTGGACACTGGTGGTTGCAGACCGTTGGACACTGGTGGTTGCACACCTTTGGACACTGGTGGTTGCAGATATTTGGACACTGGTGGTTGCGCATCTTTGGACACTGGTGGTTGCAGACCGTTGGACACTGGTGGTTGCACACCTTTGGACACTGGTGGTTGCAGATATTTGGACACTGGTGGTTGCGCACCTTTGGACACTGGTGGTTGCAGATATTTGGACACTGGTGGTTGCGCACCTTTGGACACTGGTGGTTGCACATCTTTGGACACTGGTGGTTGCGCACCTTTGGATACTGGTGGTTGCGCACCTTTGGACACTGGTGGTTGCAGACCTTTGGACACTGGTGGTTGCGGACATTTGGATACTGGTGGTTGCGGACATTTGGACACTGGTGGTTGCGGACCTTTGGACACAGGTGGCTGCAGACATTTGGACACTGGTGGTTGCAGACATTTGGACACTGGTGGTTGCAGACCTTTGGACACTGGTGGTTGCGCACCTTTGGACACTGGTGGACAATTCTGCTGTCGGGACCACAACCATTGGTGTTCGAAGTCTCATATATAGAAATTGTTATTATGTTAGCCGGCCCACTTACCGTTACCATAGTGATCAGCAGATCTAAATGAAAATTTCTATTATAAATATATTTTGTGTAAAAAACAAAATCCGATGCTTGAAATTATTTTTGTTTCTTTAATATACCTGGGTAGAAGATTATTTCAATTGATTTCCTGAACAAGCAACATAGACCAGGCAATGCAGGTGCAAGATTCTCAACCACCAGATCATGTGACCTACATCTCCCACAATCGTATTCAGCAGCAGAATGGTATTACAATACTATACTATACGACTATATTTACTAGCAGACAGATCTGTAGTCCAGTGGTTAATACGTTGGACTGGTAATCCAGGGATCGATCCCCTGTCTGACCATAATAAGTCTTTCAGATCAGATGGGGCTTTAAACCGAAGAACCAGAGTAGACTCTGGAATGAGTCTCTTCTGTATCATGCACTATCCTCCAAAAATCGAAAATGACTAATTTATTCAGGAGGGGTCGCTCATATGGGTAACCGGTAGCAACGATAAATAAATGTATGCTATATTTTATATTTCGGGTTTTACGCCTGCATCAGCATCATTTTGGGCTATATTGCCGGCGGGCAGTTTACCTAACAACACCTTTCCTGGGCAGGCTCCAGCGGTTAATCAGTACTTGGGTGCACAACCTCCGTAAGAAACTGCCAACTTTTTCATATAAATGAAACACGGTCTGAGCGGGGCTCGAACCCATGACCATCAGTGATGATAGGTTACAGTGGTATACAAGTCAGTGACTGTAACCACTCGACCACGGAGGCGGACAATAAATAAATGTAAGATACACACATACCATGTGACCTACATCTCCAACAGTCCTCTCCAGCAGCAGAATGGTATTACAATATTTGTGACTACCTATATTTACTAACAAACACCAGATCATGTGACCCACATTTCCCACAATTGCTACTCTCCCTTTATAGACGAGGAATAAAAGAATCGCAGCGGGGTGGTCTTACAACTCATGTATACAATTATGTACAATCATTTTGCTGAAATTTAAACGCATATTGAAATGATATACTATGACCCAACGATAACGTGTTATTTACAAGCATTACTATAAATAGGCTTGGAGTAAGCCAAATCAATACGTAGGGTGTAATAAATAATCCTGTGTGCCAAGTAATGCATACATAAATGATAATAAACTTCTTTTTACCCGTTATAATAATATTAGCCTGTGCTATCTTTTTGCGCGGGAATCACGTTATCGTTGGGGTATAGTACCTGTACCAGTACAGTCCATTATTGACAGTCCGCCTCCGTGGTCGAGTGGTTAAGGTCGCTGACTTGTATACCACTGTAACCTATCATCACTGATGGTCACGGGTTCGAGCCGCGCTCAGACCGTGTCTCATTTATATGAAAAAGTTGGCAGTTTCTTACGGAGGTTGGTGCACCCAAGTACTGGTTAACCGCTGGAGCCTGCCCAGGAAAGGTGTTGTTAGGTAAACTGCCCGCCGGCGATATAGCCCAAAATGGTGCTGATGCAGGCGTAAAACCCGAAATATAACAATAAACAAATAAACACAAACAGTCCATTATTGTATATATTTATTTCTATAGTGTACTTCTAGGACATGAGGATATTATTGTATATATTTATTTCTATAGTGTACTTCTAGACATTGAGAATTATTGTATATATTTATTTCTATAGTGTACTTCTAGTGACATTGAGATATTATTGTATATATTTATTTCTATAGTGTACTTCTAGGACATTGAGGATATTATTGTATATATTTATTTCTATAGTGTACTTCTAGGACATTGAGGATATTATTGTATATATTTATTTCTATAGTGTACTTCTAGTGACATTGAGGATATTATTGTATATATTTATTTCTATAGTGTACTTCTATGACATTGAGGATATTATGTATATATTTATTTCTATATGTACTTCTAGGACATTGAGGATATATTGTATATATTTATTTCTATAGTGTACTTCTAGGACATTGAGGATATTATTGTATATATTTATTTCTATAGTGTACTTCTAGTGACATTGAGGATATTATTGTATATATTTATTTCTATAGTGTACTTCTAGGACATTGAGGATATTATTGTATATATTTATTTCTATAGTGTACTTCTAGGACATTGAGGATATTATTGTATATATTTATTTCTATAGTGTACTTCTAGGACATTGAGGATATTATTGTATATATTTATTTCTATAGTGTACTTCTAGGACATTGAGGATATTATTGTATATATTTATTTCTATAGTGTACTTCTAGGACATTGAGGATATTATTGTATATATTTATTTCTATAGTGTACTTCTAGGACATTGAGGATATTATTGTATATATTTATTTCTATAGTGTACTTCTAGGACATTGAGGATATTATTGTATATATTTATTTCTATAGTGTACTTCTAGTGACATTGAGGATATTATTGTATATATTTATTTCTATAGTGTACTTCTAGGACATTGAGGATATTATTGTATATATTTATTTCTATAGTGTACTTCTAGTGACATTGAGGATATTATTGTATATATTTATTTCTATAGTGTACTTCTAGGACATTGAGGATATTATTGTATATATTTATTTCTATAGTGTACTTCTAGGACATTGAGGATATTATTGTATATATTTATTTCTATAGTGTACTTCTAGGACATTGAGATATTATTGTATATATTATTTCTATAGTGTACTTCTAGGACATTGAGATATTATTGTATATATTTATTTCTATAGTGTACTTCTAAGACATTGAGGATATTATTGTATATATTTATTCTATAGTGTACTTCTAGGACATTGAGGATATTATTGTATATATTTATTTCTATAGTGTACTTCTAGGACATTGAGGATATTATTGTATATATTTATTTCTATAGTGTACTTCTAGGACATTGAGGATATTATTGTATATATTTATTTCTATAGTGTACTTCTAGTGACATTGAGGATATTATTGTATATATTTATTTCTATAGTGTACTTCTAGGACATTGAGGATATTATTGTATATATTTATTTCTATAGTGTACTTCTAGGACATTGAGGATATTATTGTATATATTTATTTCTATAGTGTACTTCT
>CM026395.1:27374479-27509479 GCA_014843695.1 Archivesica marissinica | reverse complement strand
CCCAGTACCAGGATTATCCAAGCGTTTTATCCAGTGGTTAATATCTGATAATTTACACTCGCCTCATCTCATCTTCCGTGCACGTAAAAGAACCAGAGGAGACTCTGGAATGGGTCTCTGTCTGTATCATTGCACTATCCTCCAAAAATCTAAAATGACTAATCTCTTCAGGAGGCGTCGCTCATATGGGCAACCGGTAGCGACGATAAATAAACGTAAAACACACACATTCGCCTCATCTCGTCCGTCTCTTCTCGTCTATCCCTGATGGACCCAGATACATTTGTTTTTCGCAATTCCTCCTGACAAAGGTGTTAATAGTACTAAAGATTCAGACTAATTACATAGAATAGTGAAATGTTTAAGATCAAAGATACAAGCATGTGAGATTAGGACAAAACGGTAACATTACCTGCACCAGTCCATGCATATTTGATGATCGTATTAGAGAAATCTAAGCCCTTGATCCTCTTCAGATCAGCGGCAATGAGATCCCACGGTAGGCCTGTCAGGTCTACTTCACCATCTGCAATTATAGATACTCATTCTGTAATAAAGTCGGACATAGACTAGCCTGCATACTTTGCGACGTAATGCCAAAATAAGCAACACTAATACTTTCCGAAATAACTACAGACAGATCTGTAGTCAAGTGGTAACATGCTGGACTGGTAATTCAAGGATCGCAGGTTCGACCCTCCCGTCTGACCCTAATAAAACGTCCTATCTTTCAGATGTGACTTTCAGATGGGACTTTAAACTTAAGTATCGTGTCGGTGTTTTACATCGTGCACGTAAAAGAACAAGAGGAGATTCTTAGCTGGGTCTCTGTCTGTATCATTGCACTATCCTCCACAAATCTAAAATGACTAATCTCTTCAGGAGGCGTCGCTCATATGGGCAACCGGTAGCGACGATAAATAAACGTAAAACACACACACACTCCGAAATGATTCATCGTATGTGAACCGGATGGATTGATAGATATATATTTTATTTTCCTCCATTAAGGAGAGCTATCATTATATACAGATCAACAGAACATATATTATACAATTCAAAGCACATCATATTGGAACAGTTTAACAATTTTATATACCAAGTTAGAAAATGCAGTCCAATGTGGACTAAATATACAATTAAATGAATGGAACTTATTAATTGTTTTTAAAACAAGTAATGTGGCACTGTTGATAGACGTTGCCCAATAGGTATCCATATTATAAATCTTTCCGAAACGAAATGAAAGATGTATAGAAGGACCTATTAGTGCGGAGCAGAATAAACTACACCTGCCAGGTATATGTATCCAGAATACAAATTATGTAACGATATTACTCTGATATAAATGCTGACGTAAACAAATGTTTTATCTCGTACATGTTTCATTTTGTTTCAATCATACCATTAAAACGTATCTTATATACATGCACAGCGATGTTACTACGCTGGCTATATATATCTATGTTGGTACACTAGACAAAACTTTGATAGCAATATACAACAGAGGCAATTTGAATATGTTCACTTTCCTTTTCATCAATATTGTAAGAAGATAGGCCGTTCAATATACCACAAATTTGTGAAACAACGTCTTATGAGATAAATTGCAAATATGCATCTATTCCAGCTTTAAGGAGGATCGTTGACCAAAGTGACGCTCTCAGCCGTTCGGTTTTCGAACAGAAATATGTTATATGGACATTACAATTGCCAACGAACATAATTATTACACAGTGGACAGTGTTCACACTTGTTATAACAGAATAATTTGTTTATTACTGAGACAGCAGTGTAGCCGTTATGCTTTAATTCTAGATTGGACCTGCCTAGTAGCCATAAATGACATGGTTTATTTAAACTGAACATGTTATCGATATGAATAGCAATACAGTTTCCACTGAAACTTAGTCGGTAAGTATGCAACAACAACAACAACAACAACAACAACAACAACAACAACATTTATTCAACATTAAGAAAAATTACAGTGCTTCTAGTCTATTATAAATAGGTATATAAATATAACATGTAATGTAATGACAACATGAAACATGAGTCCTACACTGTGTTCTCAGATAGAATTACAGTAGATTGGATCTCTCTGTGTTCTCAGATAGAATTACAGTAGATTGGATCTCTGTGTTCTCAGATAGAATTACAGTAGATTGGATCTCTGTGTTCTCAGATAGATTTACAGTAGATTGGATCTCTGTGTTCTCAGATAGTATTACAGTAGATTGGATCTCTGTGTTCTCAGATAGAATTACAGTAGATTGGATCTCTATGTGTTCTCAGATAGAATTACAGTAGATTGGATCTCTGTGTTCTCAGATAGAATTACAGTAGATTGGATCTCTCTGTGTTCTCAGATAGAATTACAGTAGATTGGATCTCTCTGTGTTCTCAGATAGAATTACAGTAGATTGGATCTCTGTGTTCTCAGATAGAATTACAGTAGATTGGATCTCTGTGTTCTCAGATAGAATTACAGTAGATTGGATCTCTGTGTTCTCAGATAGAATTACAGTAGATTGGATCTCTGTGTTCTCAGATAGAATTACAGTAGATTGGATCTCTATGTGTTCTCAGATAGAATTACAGTAGATTGGATCTCTGTGTTCTCAGATAGAATTACAGTAGATTGGATCTCTCTGTGTTCTCAGATAGAATTACAGTAGATTGGATCTCTCTGTGTTCTCAGATAGAATTACAGTAGATTGGATCTCTCTGTGTTCTCAGATAGAATTACAGTAGATTGGATCTCTGTGTGTTCTCAGATAGAATTACAGTAGATTGGATCTCTGTGTTCTCAGATAGAATTACAGTAGATTGGATCTCTGTGTTCTCAGATAGAATTACAGTATATTGGATCTCTGTGTTCTCAGATAGAATTACAGTAGATTGGATCTCTGTGTTCTCAGATAGAATTACAGTAGATTGGATCTCTGTGTTCTCAGATAGAATTACAGTAGATTGGATCTCTCTGTGTTCTCAGATATAATTACAGTAGATTGGATCTCTCTGTGTTCTCAGATAGAATTACAGTAGATTGGATCTCTCTGTGTTCTCAGATAGAATTACAGTAGATTGGATCTCTCTGTGTTCTCAGATAGAATTACAGTAGATTGGATCTCTGTGTTCTCAGATAGAATTACAGTAGATTGGAGCTCTGTGTTCTCAGATAGAATTACAGTAGATTGGATCTCTGTGTGTTCTCAGATAGAATTACAGTATATTGGATCTCTGTGTTCTCAGATAGAATTACAGTAGATTGGATATCTCTGTGTTCTCAGATAGAATTACAGTAGATTGGATATCTCTGTGTTCTCAGATAGAATTACAGTAGATTGGATCTCTGTGTTCTCAGATAGAATTACAGTATATTGGATCTCTGTGTTCTCAGATAGAATTACAGTAGATTGGATCTCTCTGTGTTCTCAGATAGAATTACATTTAACACATTAACTGATGGGATATTATGGGCCGATGATTATAAATAGGTATATAAATAATGTAATGACAACATGAAACATGAGTCCAAAGTGAAGATTATCATAATTATATTTTTTTTTTTTTTTTTTTTTTTAATTTAAAGAGAAGCTTAGTTTGTTTTAGTATTCATTAGTATTATAGTTCAAGGAATATTATTGATTTGATCTAACTCTTGCACTGCATGTCGGATGTCTGTCACTGCATGAGTTTCGTATTTCTCCTTGGTTGGATGTACTTCTGTACATTAGCTATTGTCACGAACAGTTAATTACAAAGTATTATACATGTATTTGTTTTGACTGTAGATTTTAATTTTGACAGCAAACAGAAACTAACTTGAAAATTATACAGGAACTATTTCTTATTACTGACATTCACAATAACAATCTCGTGATCAACGAAATATTGAAACTCGAAAATGTTCTCGGAACTATTTCGTATTACGATATCACGGGCCCCCATGCCACAGTGTGACACACCCATACAAGGAGGGCGATATGTTCCAGCAACACGAAGCTTAAGCAGACACACGTGTAATTCAATACATAGAGATCCGCCTGACCTCCTCATGGCGGACACGTCGTGGTCGGGGCACCTCTCGCAGCAGCAGCAGCAGCAGCAGCAGCAGCAGCAGCAGCAGCAGCAGCAGCAGCAGCAGCAGCAGCAGCAGCAGCCTATAACACACTGATCGTATGCATTTCGCGCTCTATAGGTGCGCGCGCGTATCGTCTTGGCAACTGGACCGTTATCCAGCCGTCAAGAAGAGGAACGCATGTAGATCGGGAAGCGACATACTACGTGCTGGTGCCTAACTGCATGTTCGTTTTATCTCCTGAGTACAGTGGGGTGACCAGCAGTGAAGAGTGGGGCCCTAAAAAGGATCCTTTCGAAAGCACCATCACAGGATCGTCACCCTCGACAGATGACAGAGAGAATATGGATGTAGACAGAACTGACGTAGAAATATAATTCGGATGTCTGCAGAACTGACGTAGAAATATAATTCGGATGTCTGCAGAACTGACATAGACATATAATTCGGATGCCTGCAGAACTGACGTAGAAATATAATTCGGATGTCTGCAGAACTGACGTGAAAATATAATTCGGATGTCTGCAGAACTGACGTAGAAATATAATTCGGATGTCTGCAGAACTGACGTAGAAATATAATTCGGATGTCTGCAGAACTGACGTAGAAATATAGTTCGGATGTCTGCAGAACTGACGTAGAAATATAATTTGGATGTCTGCAGAACTGACGTTGAAATATAATTCGGATGTCTGCAGAACCGATGTTGAAATATAATTAACTCCGGATGTCTGCATAATCGACTTGAAGGTAGCTTCGCTGAGTAGTATTTAGGGTATATCAAGATTTATACAGGTATTTTATGAAAACGTACTGGCTAATACGGCTAATATGTGGCTACCTGTTCAAATCATCAATATATGAAGAGAAACCGGCATGCAGCCGGATTCCTGGAAAGAGCACTAGCGTATAAAAGACAAAAGGCTACGGCGTAATGGAAGCGTTGACACCATGCCTAACATAGTTGGCATTCCAGTCAGTATGTATACATATATACATAGGCTTGTGTGACATACTGACGACCTAATATTACTTTTTGTTTATATAAGTTTATTTAACGTTGCTACGGGTTGCCAATTTGAGCGACGGTCATTTTAGCTAACATCACCTTTCCTGGACAGGCTACAGCGGTTAACCAGCTCCAACCTCCGTAAGACACTGTCAAACTTGTTCATATAAATGAGACACGGCCTGAGTAGGGCTCGAACCCGTGACCATCAGTGATGATAAGTTACAGTGGTATACATGTCAGTGACCGTAGGCAGGTATTCAGTATTACTACAACTACGTCACATACCTATTTCATTTTGTCGATAGCCAGGCACAAGTAGGTCAAAGAATTCTTCTTCGCACACATCATTCGCCTCAAAACATATGTCTGCCCACATATATTCGCTTGGTCTCTGACTGTGGAATACGAAGGTGTCTGTCACATTTTCCAATTCTGTTATTATATAGTAAACATATGTATGTACATGTATGTTGTAACGGACGGAAATGAAGCGTTTTAGCCGCGTTTGGATTATTTCGTAAAGTAGAATGTACATGTACTCGCAAATAAAAAATCCAGAGAACATATCAACAAGTTATGTAAGTTAACACTGTATATGGCAAACAGCTGCAGTTTGCATAAATAAAGTGAACTAACGGTGAAATTTAATTAAATGTAGTTATATGACCCTATGTGTAGCTAATTAAACTACATGCATAATAAATATACCTATGCTTGTCAGATTGGTATACGCACCCCCCCCCCGAAATCTGCCAAATGGGGATTAATTCATACTTTGTAAACAATGTGAAATAATGTGAATTAACATGACGCCGATGAGACTTTAGTTCCTCCCACTAGTCACGTGATCATACTTTTCTAGACACATATAAACGCGATAAGTTGTCGGATCTGTAGTCCAGTGGTTACACGCTGAACTGGTAATCCATGGATCGCAGGTTCGATCCCCCGTCTGACCATAATAAATCTAACATCTTTCAGGTTGGATATTAAACCGAGGTCTCGTGTCGGTGCTTTACACTGTGCACGTAAAAGAACAAGAGGAGGCGCTGGAATGGGTCTCTGTCTGTATCCTGCATTATCCTCCAAAATCTAAAATGACTAATCTCTTCAGGAGGCGTCGCTCATATGGGCAACCGGTAGCGACGATAAATAAACGTAAAGCACACACAGGAAAATGGCGACTGTTTCATAACGTTTACGGTTGCTGAAGGTGTATCGTAGCTTGGGTTCCAGTCTGTCGATATTATCAGAAGCTCAATACGGCTCAATTAATAGTCTCGGTGTTAAAATATATGTATTTGACTGGCCAGGCAAACTATATCGACGCCTGTTCCCAGGCTATATGTATCGCTTTATCGATCGCTGATTGGCTGGGTTGATTGACAGCTGGTGTCATGTTATTTGGAAATACTCCGATTTGATGTTAATGAAAACAACGTAGGGCCTAATTCATCCCTATATTTTAGCAGAGGCGTCTCAACTGGGGTCGTAGGGGCCGTGGTCGCTGTCACAATAGTTGGCACCGCGGCCCCAGTATTTTGACATGGCGGCCCCAATACTACTTTATGGCTGTCCAACTTCAATATTACAAACGTGTAATACGTGTTAGCGCGCTCGTTTCTCACAAATGCAGCCCCGGTTCGATCCTCGAACCGGGAAGTATGTGAGATGGTACGGTGGTCACCAGATCGGACATATTTGCTTCCTCTGGGTACTCAGGTTTCCTCCCACCACATTTACGCTTTCAGCCGCGCCAACGAGATTGATTAATATAAGTTGTTAAAACTTGCTTCGCAATCGTAAAATAAATCAAGGTTAAACTTTTTACAAACATAGTATCCTATTCGCGCATACACACATGCACCCGATGCACCCGGTGGCACATCCACCACCACCACACGCCTAGCTTTGTTTTATATTTAAATATATATTGTCTCCAAGTGTACAGGGAAATCGTTACGGCACGTGAAGTAGTGACCTGTGTACAGGGAAATCGTTGTGACACGTGAAATAGTGATATATGTACAGGGAAATGGTTACGGCACGTGAAATAGTGACCTGTGTGCAGGGAAATCGTTGCGGCACGTAAAATAGTGACCTGTGTACAGCGAAATCGTTGTGGAACATGAAATAGTGACCTATGTACAGGGAAATCGTTGCGGCACGTAACATAGTGACCTGTGTACAGGGAAATCGTTACGGCACGTGAAATAGTGACCTGTGTGCAGGGAAATCGTTGCGGCACGTAACATAGTGACCTGTGTATAGGGAAATCGTTGTGGAACATGAAATAGTGACCTGTGTACAGGGAAATCGTTACTGCACGTGAAATAGTGACCTGTGTACAGGGAAATCGTTACGGCACGTGATAGTGACCTGTGTACAGGGAAATCGTTACGGCACGTGAAATAGTGACCTGTGTACAGGGAAATCGTTACGGCACGTGAAGTAGTGACCTGTGTACAGGGAAATCGTTACGGCACGTGAAGTAGTGACCTGTGTACAGGGAAATCGTTACGGCACGTGAAATAGTGACCTGTGTACAGGGAAATCGTTACGGCACGTGAAGTAGTGACCTGTGTACAGGGAAATCGTTACGGCACGTGAAGTAGTGACCTGTGTACAGGGAAATCGTTACGGCACGTGAAGTAGTGACCTGTGTGCAGGGAAATCGTTACGGCACGTGAAGTAGTGACCTGTGTACAGGGAAATCGTTGTGGCACGTGAAATAGTGACTTGTGTACAGGGAAATCGTTGTGGCACGTGAAATAGTGACCTGTTTACAGGGAAATCGTTACGGCACGTGAAATAGTGACCTGTGTACAGGGAAATAGTTGTGGCACGTGAACTAGTGACCTGTGTGCAGGGAAATCGTTGTGACACGTGAAATAGTGACTTGTGTACAGGGAAATCGCGTCCGAGACGTTCTGTTTGTCTTAGGACAGGACCCCCAAAACCTCGTTTGTACAATGATTGCGGAGCTCCAATGCCAGCTCCCTTCCGATGCGCCTGTCTAGTCATATCAAAGCTTAAAGACTTTGTGTTTGTTTCAGAATATTACCCGCATATGTCTTTCCTCTACCGCAGTCATCGTGTATTATTGTATGAGTGGTTGTGAAGTCTCTACATTCCTGCGACACCTCAGAGCTGAAAATTAAATACATTATCAACAATCTCAGTCGCCGCACACGACCGCAAAATGCACCACTGCGATATCACGACTTCCACAATTTGATTGTTTCCATTTCAGTTGATCGTCCATTAACATTATCTCGGAACAGATCGTATTATATAAATAATATATATAAACATATTATATCTATCTATCTTCCGCTAATGTCGAACCCCTCGCGGGGACGTAGACATGTTGCGCGTCAAAAACCGCAAAGAAGTTAAAAGTATGAGTAGTTAAAAGTATAATTTAAGAAGGTAATGAAAATAAGTTGTGGTAAAAGTTTAAAAGCAGCTGCGCAGAACAACAAGGGACTGGCAACATGGCAAACTGCCGTATTGAATTGCTCTATGGTAGGGCGTTGGACAATGTCAGGAGGGAGGTGGTTCCAATGGTAGATTGTTCTTTGAAAAAAGGAAAACTTGTAGTAGTCTGTAGTTGCTGTAATTAACCTATAGCTTAAGGAATGGCAATGGCGAGCAGCAGGACGGGAGAGGGGAATTAGGTAATTTTCAATTGGAATAGCAACAGGATCATTATGAATTTTATACATAAGGGATAACCTATTGTCAATACGCCGTTGATCTAGTCTGCGTATATTTAGGGAATGTAGCATGTCTGTAACACTAGAGGTACGATAGAAGTCAGCCTTTATCCAACGGGCTGCTCTTCACTGGACATCTTCATATGGGCTATCAATGTTTGGGTATGGGGCGACCAGATCTCGGGTCCATATTCAAGCTGGGGTCTCATTAGTATCTGGTAAGCCATGGACTTAAGGGGTTCAGATTTGACATGGAGGTTTCTACGTAGAAATCCTAATGTTTGGTTTGCTTTCTTTGTTGACCTTTTTATGTGAGTGTCCCACGACAGGTTATTTGAGATATTATAGATCTATTGATTATTTGTGGCGTCCTTGGTCCAGTGGTAGAGCATCGGATTAGGAATCGAACGGTCCCGGGTTCAATACTCGGTCAGGCCACGTATGTAGTGTCATTGAGCAAGGCACCTCACACACATTGCTTAGTACTGGTTAACCACTTAGGTCGGCTAAGTATGCCCAGGAAACCATGTCTAGGTCCCCGCAAGGGGTTTGACATTAATGGAACATATATACATACATACATTATACTATGTAAGCATACATCCACCACAGCTGTATGTTGTATTATTCAATTGGATACAAGACTTTGTATCACATCGCTATCACAGCGGACGTCATTACTCTCGTTAGGGTGAGGGGCTTACACTCCATACTACGCATCTCATATGATCTTGTCTGACTCACTGCCACACGAAATCAATCATCAACATAGTAACCCAATAATCGCAATATATCATAGCCAACATTTATGTACTCGTATGTTTAGTTACATATTTACACAATGAGATACATCGGTCAGTTACTGCCCCTGAATACTCCCTTACAGTATATAGGTATTCCTAAGTGCATGGTTTCCTCTGTTTGTATCGTTGTTTCTTTTGCACAACATGCTATCTAGTTTCATCCTCTTGTTCATCTTATAATTATTAAATTATTAAATCCCTACATATATACTACAGTATATCCAATATGTAATTATCTGTAACAATTTGTTATCAATTAATTAACATGATTTGATAATTCACAATTATCATATTGCAGCATCTGGCAAGAACTAATAGTGAAAACAAAGGATTCCAACTAAATGGACCGATATACATTTCGGTATCAATCGGATTTTATCTGCCAAAGTAGGTAGCAGAGAAGCCAGCGATATCTCTCACAAATCGTCCATTTATATTGGTGATATATATTTCAAAAATGATACTTACCGACACATTAATTTCCTCAGATATTGATTATTTCCGAGATCAGACCATTTATAGCTACACTTGTTCAAGGTCTGGGGAGTCTTGATTTCAGTCGTATAGATTCCAAGCCAATACCCATCCGGTTGGCCAGTAAGCTAAATTATACAAAATATGTGGAACATAGCAGTTAATAATAGTTAAAAGTTTATGTATTACGAATAGAATAATAATACGAGAACAACCACAGTCATATATCAATATTTTGCAAATGAACTTTGTTTGTTTTGTATAAGATTTATTAAATGTATTTGCACCCCTTTATGAAAATATATTTACAGAATAGAATACAATAGAATAACATAAGAACATGTTTTTATTGCAAAATCGACAATGCCATATACATACATAATAGTGTGTAAATTAGGTCGATATTCATGCGTATAATAATGAGTGTATCCGGAATAACACAAGTTATACTACATATTTACCGTTATATCTCACATGTGTGCCTATGCATATTTATTTGTAGACTAATCATAGGTAAATTATCACTAAACGAGGGTATCGCACGTTTAGTATTGACTCCAATGACAAACACATGTCATTTCCGTGACAGTTATATGAAATCCTACTTTCACTTTTGAAGTTTGTAGACCACAAACACACTGTTTATTGATTCCATGTTCGAATCAATGTGTTCGAATAAATTGAGAAGAATTCATTGTAGCAATGCATTTGTACGTGAACAAATGTATTTTATTTGCGTTTTGCGATGTACTGTCGCGTTAAAGCAACGATAAACCAGATAAGAAGCTATATAGTGGCAAAGCGCGAAACCAATTCAATACCACTACATGTATATAGCGATGTACTGTCGCGTTAAAGCAACGATAAACCAGATAAGAAGCTATATAGTGGCAAAGAGCGAAACCAATTCAATACCACTACATGTATATAGCGATGTACTGTCGCGTTAAAGCAACGATAAACCAGATAAGAAGCTATATAGTGGCAAAGCGCGAAACCAATTCAATACCATTACATGTATATAGTGATGTACTGTCGCGTTAAAGCAACGATAAACCAGATAAGAAGCTATATAGTGGCAAAGCGCGAAACCAATTCAATACCACTACATGTATATAGTGATGTACTGTCGCGTTAAAGCAACGATAAACCAGATAAGAAGCTATATAGTGGCAAAGAGCGAAACCAATTCAATACCACTACATGTATATAGTGATGTACTGTCGCGTTAAAGCAACGATAAACCAGATAAGAAGCTATATAGTGGCAAAGAGCGAAACCAATTCAATACCACTACATGTATATAGTGATGTACTGTCGCGTTAAAGCAACGATAAACCAGATAAGAAGCTATATAGTGGCAAAGCGCGAAACCAATTCAATACCACTACATGTATATAGTGATGTACTGTCGCGTTAAAGCAACGATAAACCAGATAAGAAGCTATATAGTGGCAAAGAGCGAAACCAATTCAATATCATTATATAGTTGTTATTGTGTGATTATACATATTTATCACATAAACTTCGGCGCGGGATTTTAATAAAGCCATGTCATAAATTCGGTAATACAGTAGTGTATTAAATATGCAAATGAGGCAAATGCGTGGGCGAATCACGTAGCGATTCGTAGTGACATACATTTTTACACCAACTAGCACGCGCTGTGTAACTTTGATTGTGACGTCATTTGCCAAAACATCGTGTACATTTTGTATTTGTATTTGTTAAAAAAGACTGTTTGATAATAATTTAAAAGTGTTTAATATTGAATTGTTGCACATGATATGTTGTGATAGTTTAAAAACTGTTTACAAAGGAAGAAAATTTTAAAAATTGGAGTATTTAGTGTCGCACTATTTTCTTGGCCCATTAAGTAGAAACCGCAGTACTACTCTGGCTTTCATTTGCTAAAGGGGAAGTGTGTTCAATCGTGACACACTTTTACTGTGTTAATGTGTATGTGATAAAAAGAATCTTACATTCGTGTCTTTCCATATTGAATTTATTAAACTCGTTGAATAAAAATGATAAAATGCTCGGCAGAGCCGAGCCGAGCCGAGCATTTTATCATTTTTATTCAACGAGTTTAATAAATTCTCGCATTTTATCATTTTATTCAACTCGTTTCATAAATTCAATATGGAAAGCCACTCATGCAAGATCCTCTATTAATATGATAACATACAGTACAGTCAACCCTGTGTTAGTGGTCACCTCTATTAAGCAGCCAACCTGTATTAAGCAGCCAAATTCCAGATTCCCAATATGTTGTTTTAGTATACATTTGACCTCTATTAAGCAGCCACCTGTGCTAAGCAGCCACTTTCTGTGATTCCCTTGGATGGCTGCTTAACACAGGTTTGGCTGTATATACATTCATTAATGTGCAGCACGTAACGTTTTCATATGACTTTAGAATTGTGATATCATTGAGCAGATGTTCAGTGTGAAGATAAAAAATTGTTATATTTATATATATGTAATTGCACACTAGATTTCCATAACAAATAGGATATATACATTTATATATATATGTATATATTTGCAGGTGCGCGTGCGTTGTTTCCAACAGAATAATTATTTATTATACAAATTTATTTTAGCTCGATTGCGAAACAAGTTATTTCAACTTATATAAATCACTCTCGAGACCTCATTCCTGATGTAATCCATCGCCACGAGGGAGAGAGAAGAGGCAATGTGGAATTTAAATGCCTTGCCTAAGGGCATAATCGTAACGGCTCCAGTGGGACTCGAACTCCGGACCTTTCGCACCTGAAGCGAACGCGCATCCACTGCGCTATCACGACTTCCACAACAGAATAATTAATTAGACTTAATGTAATCATATTGTAGTGCCTATATATACACGAATATAGTTAAACAATAATAATACAACATAGCAACATTACATTAACTCTTTCAGCGCCGAATAAATTCAGAGCATGTGCAAACAACATAGATCCAGATCAGCCGCGGCGTAACGCCGCGTCTGATCAGGATCTATGTTGTTTGATATTCGGACAGGTGCTTCAGCTCCACTGTCTGAAGAGCAATCAGCATATAGCCTGATCAGACGGCATGTTCTGTTCTGTCCGATCGGGTTCTCTACTTTTTTACAAAGTCGCCTTTATGCGACATTGGCGGCGAACGAGTTAAACCCTTCCCTGTATATATATAATCGAGAGAAAATAATATATAGACTAATTAGATCGGCATTATTTTCTCTCGATTCGAAAATTTAAATGCGACTTTCGACTATTTCCAACGATGTGTTATTACATTCGTTCAATTGGCATGCATTTTATTTGCTTGCCATGCATTTTATATGCCGACACATGTTTAAAATGTACAGTAATATTGCGTTTGTTGATTTTATTCCGCTATCAACTAGACTAGACTAAGTGTCAGTGAATGTTAATCTAGCTCATACGAACGCTTTCGGACATACAAAGGGCGTTCACTAGACTTTGAAACTCAAGAGTCAATGACCCTTGAGGTCAAAATCTCAAGAGTCAAACAGGAATTTTCAAGAGTCAAGCTGGAATTTTCAAGAGTCAAATATATGCCAGGGCGTTCACTAGACTTTGAAACTCAAGAGTCAATGACCCTTCAGGTCAAAATCTCAAGAGTCAAACAGGAATTTTCAAGAGTCAAGCTGGAATTTTCAAGAGTCAAATATATGCATGTTGGTACTTTACGTACATGTAATTTTTGTAGGTTCGTGCTACCACTGTTAGCGAAGGGATTTTCTTTTTAGCATCTCTACACCAAGTACAATACAACAGAATCTGATCGTCAGTTTGTTTCATTTCCAGCCACTCAAATTTATTAAGCCACTCAGACCTGCATTTTCTTTTCACTTTAGACTTAGGAGTGTCACAGTCTACTTTATGGCGTTTAGGTGTCCCAGGTTCACTAACACTATCACTCAGCTTACGTTTGCTGGGTGTGCCAATTACGAAGTGACTAAAGCTTTTCTGAACCATATTTAAGATTTAATTTCTAAAACTGATACTCTTTAATTTTTTATCTCCGATCTGATTGAAAATATAACTAAGAATGATTTAGGAATATTCTCCAGAAAATGAAGGAATAATGTAGAAACAATGAAATGATTAATGGGTGGTGCACACAATGAATACCCCATAGAAATCCGTAACAAACAATAGCAAAAGTACTTTTACTCACGGACATCATCAAACGATTCCGGAGTATAATTTCTATATCAGTGGCCCACTATAAGCTTCTCAAATAGCAGACAACTTATTATTGACAATACACGTGTTAAAAAATACCGTTTTATCTATGCCGATTGTACATTGACAATACACATAATGTCAACACCTACTTAAACTTCTCAGTTCTCATGATTAGCAGCACATATGATGGCAAACAACACAAACAGTAATTGGTTGTTTGCAAAACTTGCTAAAGGTGTTTATTGTGACAATCAATAATAATTGTCTTTTGATAAAAACTAATTTTGACCGGAAAAATACCGAGCCGTACAGGTATTAGAGAAACGTTATTAAAGATTTATTTCCCTTTGATACTAAAGTTTGGGTAAGCCTTTTTTTCTCAACCACACAACTGAATAATGACATCAACCACGCGTTTTGAACCTAATCCTGGGCGGCGCAAATGATGAAGGCGCTTTATGCGTGGTTAATACTATATTCTGATCGGCTGGTTGAGATAAAGATTTTACGTAAAGTTTGCCTAGACGCCATTTGTCCGATTGTGAGTCCCTCGTAAATCACGATCGTGTTCATAACGAAATGCAGCAGACTTTTGATGGAAATAACTGCGTTTTATATATGAACGATTACGGTCTTCGACCTCGTAGACAGACATATTTTGATAATTACTCCGCTGAGAAAATATTTGATGACGCATGACCGATCAACGCCCCGGGTCAAGTTGACTCTCAGGGCATTTTCACCAAGAGTCAAACATGCGTCTTTATCAATTTTCGTGCGTCAAAACCCGGGAGCTCGGGTCAAAACGCCCTGCATACATGTAGATGTCGCCACATTAGCTCTTTCCGGAAATTTAACTTCCGGTACAACCAGTAGGCCTACTTTCAACAATGCATATATCCGGTACGAAGTGCTTTATTTAGATAAATATCGGCACTCTATTCTCAACTCGCGTTATCGTAAAGCTCGCTATAATTTGATTTAGAATCTCTCTATGATAATAATCGCACACACGCACGCACGCACGCACGCACGCACGTATGTGAACATGTAGGTATACCAGATCTCCTAAATCAGTTGGTGTGATCATATCTGTTCCGAAATTGAACAGCATACAGTCGCGACCGTCAACATGTCCACACCCAGGTAGAAGCGACTGCACAGGGAATGGCCGTGGTGGCTGTATGAACTGTATGGGCTGTATGGGCTGTATGGGCTGTATGGGCAGCTGTCTGAAACGGTTTCTATTAGTAGTTCTGCCATTATGCGCCAAGGCAACAGACACACAGATGAACAGTAATAGTAGCTGCCTCATGGTGCTGGAAAAGAACAGTGTAATTATTAATTATGACCCGTCCCAAGTAGAACGTACATCGTTGACCTGACACGTCATTTCAAGTCTCTATGACAGTCCACTACTTTGAACTCCAGTGTTGTCAATGGGCCATTAGTTTATACAAATTTATTTGAGCTCGATTGCGAAACAAGTTCTTACAACTTATATTAATCACTCTCGAGACCTCATTCCTGATGGAATCCATCGCCACGAGAGAGAGAGAGAGAGAGAGAGAGAGAGAGAGAGAAGAGGCAACGTGGAATCAAATGCCTTGCCTAAGGGCACAATCGTAACGGCTCCAGCGGGGTTCGAACTCGAACGCGCATTCACTGCGATATCACGATTTCCACTATGGGCCATTGACGCCCGCGATTTATTCTAATGTCCAGTGACATGTACACATTGTTTTATTCTTCTTCTATAAGTCGTTTTAATGCTAGGACATTTCAAAAGCATGAAGTGATATAAATATACGCTTGTAAACATATTATTATTAAAATTATCCCTCGCACACTATCTTATTGACACACTAACAATGCGTATATCTCCTCAGAATATAATTGATTCTAAAACAAACTTTATGGACGACGTCTCCGACGTGTCCGCAGAGGACGTCTCAGGCGTGCCCACAGAGGACGTCTCCGACGTGCCCACAGAGGACGTCTCCGACGTGTCCGCAGAGGACGTCTCAGGCGTGCCCACAGAGGATGTCTCCGACGTGTACGCACGAAATTGAATGCATTATTATTAAAAGTTCCATACAGAACTCCAAATTGTCAATTGTATCGAAATGCGTCCGAAGAATGAATTCGATGTGCATGGTAGGTTAGACAGTTTCATCGACACATTCACAATGAATGTGATGTAAACCGTGCATTATTAAATGAAAATATATTCTCTAGGGAACAGTATACAATTATTTCATATGTGTATGGGGGAACAGTCAACATTATTGTCCCGAGGTATAGGTGATGACTTTGGAACTGTTGCCCGATGTCGCTTATGTCATCCACAATAGCTGTGTCTTTTTACAATATTTTTGCACGAATAAATTATTGTTATATATAAATAGAAATGTATTATATAAATATATTTATTTATTTTTATATATGACACATTGTTAGCCATGTAAGATTATGATTATTATGTATTATGTATAATCGTCTGCTATTATTTTCGCGCCTAAATTATCAGTTCTCTGTTTGAGCGGGAACAAATTATATTCTGACACTACCGAGTGCAGGTGGTCAGTTATGTAAGATAATCGCCGCTTTATTGATGACAGAGAAACATGTAATAATATTGTATAACATCACAGATGTTTGGCGCCGTTATGTCTGTTATATATGTTAATTCTGCTATTTAAGAAATGAGAAATGATGAAGAAATGAGTGCATTTTTATCCAGCCATGGAGGCGTTAAGGAAATATGTAACTCACTATTAGAAGATAAACTGTTTCTATGATAGTTAGAAAAATTAATATTTAAAGAAGTATTAACTCTTAAATATTAAAGTCGTATACGTGAACGGAAGATAATTAGGCCTTTTAAGAAACGATTGTTTTGGCTAATATATCTATTGGAATAGTTTTATAAAGGAAGGGAATAGAACTATTATGAACATATTGAAATAGTGAGGCGAATAATAAGATACGAGATATCACGAGTATATGATACATGTTATAGATTTGAAACAAATGAGATTGTTGTAAATGATATTATACAAAGGAAAATGATAGACTGTGTTGAGTTATAATATATGAAGGACCGTAGAGAAACCCCCTAGACAACTCCAGCTAGTCTACGATAGGATAGACCCTGGTTAGAGCATTATTGATGGACCGTAGAGAAACCCCCTAGACAACTCCAGCGAGTCTATGATAGGATAGACCTGGTTAGAGCATTAATATCGGAAAATAGACATAAGAAGAAAGAGAGGCTTGTGACAATTGGGAAGCTCGACCGGGATTGGATCAAAGTAAAGACGGAGTTTGGATCGAAATAAATTACTGATTAGATCGGAATAAAGAGTGGATTGGATCGGAATAAAGAGTGGATTGGATCGGAATAAAGAGTGGATTGGATCGAAATAAATTACGGATTTGGATCGGAATAAAGACGAATCGGGATAACGAAATATCGTGACAGATCGGGACATATTGTGGAGGACACTAGAATACATTTATCAAAGATACCAGGAACTATTAATTAACGTGAAAATAGAAGTGTACAAAAACAGTGTTAAAATTGTAAATTAAATAAATAAAGGACGCCATCGGATTATTAAATAGTGAACATTCTTAAAGTATTGGAACTATGTGAAATGAGATATATTTGGATTATTATTTGAAATATTTTAATTGTGATAAATTATTTATATTGGATTAACGGAGATGACACGGAATTCGATAAGTACCAATTTCTTTTCATAGAGGCTGTTTAATATAATTATATAGTTAGACACATTATATTAGTGATCCACTGCCTTTCATGAAACACAATTCTATAATACATTTGGAGAGACATTATTGGGAGTAAAACTTTTGGGAAATACAAAAACAAAATGGCGACGGAAATTGAGGGACCGGTTCGCCCCGACTTCCAGATCACAGGTGATGATATATGGGATAAGTTAATGAGACTACCCTACTTTAATCAAGCAAGCATGGAACGCCAGGGTGAAATTTATGAGAAAGAGAGAGAGAAAGAGAGAGAAAACGAGAGAGTAGGGAAAGAGAGAGTAGAGAGAGAGAGAGAGAGAGAGAGAGAGAGAGAGAGAAAAGAAAGGATTAATAGAGACAAGATTAATATGGGGATTCGCCTGAGAGAAATCCAGAGGGGTCAGGAATCTCAGCAAAATAACCCCCTCCCTACATATAATAGACCCCCTAAGACCAACATATCTGTTCCTAATTGGACCCCTACTATGAGGCCACATAAATTCTTCTCAACATGTGAGAGACTGTTTGAAGCTAGCCAGATCTCCAAACAAACTTGGGTGGGGCATATTATAGACAAGTTATCTGACAAGGCCAGAAATATATATGCCACTCTTCCTGTCCAAGATGCTAATAATTATGATACCCTCAAGGCCGCCATCTTGGGTGAATATCGACTCTCACCCACTGTATACAGAAAACATTTCTTCTCTTGGGTAAAGATACCTCAGCAGACCTATTCCGAATTCATTAAGGAATTAAGGGAGCAAATGACACTATGGACGGAGAACAATGATCCGAACGAAGTCAACTGGGTCGAGCTGCTCTTGAGATATAGGTTCGATTCCCAGCTAAGTGATGAACTTAATTTGTTCATTCTGGATAAAAGGGCATCCACTCTCCAGGAATTTATTGCATTGACCGATGAATATAATCTCCATCGCAGATTGGCGCCCAGAACGCGGATTAATTCGAATCCGAGTATGAAACCCAGAGATACGGAACACCGACCTCCAGCCCCAAGGCCATACACCCCCACATCCATGTATCGACCCAATATGAGGATTGATCATTCCCAAGCTACACACAGAAATCCCCGTGTAGAAAAATATTGTAATTATTGTCGGCGAAATGGCCACGCCCATAACGAGTGTTGGGCAAATCCCAATTCACCTAGGTACCGAGCTACGAGAAATCTCGCTAACGGGCACAACATGTCAAACGCTAATTATAGCTCCGCCTTTATAACAAACGAACCAATCAACACATCTGAGTATAAAGAAAGGGTAAATCCATTACTCGTCAAATATACAGGGCAAGCTAGAATAAACAATAATGCTGCATACGTGACGTATTTAAGAGATACTGGTGCGACTATCAGTTTGTTGACTGCTACCGAGCGAACGGCTAATCAGTTGGAATACACAGGTGAACACCTCACCATTAGAGGTGTCAGTTATATACCTGGTAATTATCCCGTGGCAAAGATTAACGTTAACTGTCCAATATACCAAGGAACTTTGACCGTGGCTATATTGACACATAGATGCGCCGCAGGGGTTGATCTGATAATAGGTAACGACTGTGAAACCGTCCCTGTCACTTATTTAATTACGTGTGGTGTTGTGACACGCTCCAATAAGAAAACGATCCCCTTTGATGAAACCGTCGCACCTATACTAGACTTAGAAAACTCGCCCGATACTGAGGAATATGTATTACCTTTCCGGAATACTATTGAAATCAATTTCCCCTATGAGAAAGCCAGTAAGGAGACACCCCAAGATAGTCCATATATTGATGACTTGAGCCCTGATAAATTATTGCAAGAACAGAAAAATGACCCGACATCATTGCCACTATGGGAAATGGCGCATGAAGAAAAACCCATGAGACAAGGATACTACATCCAGCCCGAATCCCGCTTACTTATGAGGAGAGAACAACCTCAGGACCCATCCAAGGTTCGACCCTGGAAAATATATGATCAGTTGGTTGTTCCACGAGGATTCAGGAATCATATAACGGGACTCGCACATGATAGTTTAAGTACGGGACACCTTGGACCTAGTAAAACCCTTAAGCGAATTAACCGTCGCTTCTTTTGGCCAGGAATCCGAACGGATGTTAAACGAGTCTGCCATAGCTGTGGGCCATGCCAGAGAGCTGGTAAGGGACAGAAGTCCACCGTAGCCCCATTGAAACCTCTGCCTAAATATTCTAAATCTTTCCCATTCGCCACTGCGACCGCTGATAACGCTCAGAAGGCACTAATCGAGACTATATCTCGATATGGAAAACCCGAAACTCTGTTGACTGACAGAGGAAGCGCATTTCTAGCTGACTCATTTACACGCTTCCTAGCTGAGAACGATATACGCCACTTAACTAGTAGCAGTAATTGGCCTCAAACCAACGGAGCTATTGAGAAATATAATGGCACGTTGAAAACCATGCTGAGGATTCTGGGAGAAACCCCAGTAGAGCCTTGGGATGAAATGCTACCCTGGCTATTATTTGCATATAGAAGTGCAGAACACTCTAGTAATGGATACTCCACCTTCTATCTTCTGTATGGGCACGAACCTAGAGATAATCTAGATTCCACTTATGACCGGTGGGCTAGAAATGAGCGGGCCGAGGGGATCCCTATCGAAACCTATGTACACGAATTGTGTCATAGATTAGCTGAAGCGTTACGTGAAGCTAGCGAGAATGCACAACAGGCCGCCGACGGTCGAAAAACGAAATATGACAGAAATAAAAAAAGCGGAAATGAGTGAATTCCAGCGTGGGGAATTCGTATTAGTCCGATTACCGTTAAAAGGTATGAAACTGAAGAATGCCCTCCAGGGACCGTATTTAGTGCACGAAAAGGTAGCGTCACATACCTATGAATGAATGAATGGTGTTTTACGGCGCATCGACATCTAAGGTCATGTAGCGCGCATTAAAGTTATGTTTATTGTCGAGTGTATGAAATAAAATTCTATATAAGTATATGCATTACGTAAAAATTAATACTAAGAAGTTATAAAAACGTAAGATTAATTACAGGTAATCACATACCTATATTATATATTTGCCTGACAAAAGAGTCAAATACCGGGTTATGCATGTAAATCAGTTGAAGCCCTGGACAGGTAGGGAGGATTGTGCCGCCATCGCTGAAAGTAGTCCGGCGTATGAATCCACAGACCCTACCCTATTAGATTATCAAGCCCCTACTGACATAGAGAAGGAATTCGACCCTTGCAGTCCTCTTGAATCTGTGCCTAGGAAAGCTTGGCCGGATATCAGTCATTTACCCCAGGCCACAGGGATGAGATTACTCAACTATTTGTTGACCGTTACCTCCGTCTGTTCTCTGGAAAACTGGGATGTTTCCATGGTGTTTACCCATGATAGTGATGTGCAAGGTGCCGCACCCGTAATCCAGCCATACTACCGCATGTCTCCAGAAAAGAAAGAAATCTTAAAAACCGAGCTAGATAAAATGTTGGAGTTAGGAATTATCCGCCCGAGCCGAAGCCAGTGGGCCTCCCCCATAATATTGGTACGAAAGTCGGACTCGGAATGGCGACCGTGTATTGATTATCGCAAAATTAATGACCTGACACGAGGAGAAGCCTTCCCCATACCTAGATTAGACGATCTAATTGATCAACTCGCAGATTCGAGCCTGATATCCATTATCGATTTGAACCGGGGTTACTGGCAGATACCGCTTACCCCTCGGGCCAGTGAAATTGCAGCATTCATAACCCCCTGGGGCTTATTTGAACCATTAACTCTCCCATTTGGATTAAAAAATGGTGGTGTTACATTCCAAAGGGCTAAAAATGAGATCATCGCTCAATCCCCCGGGGAACCCATCCGTGATAGATTTGCCGACGCATATCTGAATGATATTGCAATTCGATCTAATAAATGGTCACAGCATCTAAATCACTTGGATTGGACATTTCATAAACTAGAGAAAAGTGGTGTTACTTTGAACCCACAAAAATGTAAAATTGGGTCAGGAACAGTCAGTTACTTGGGACACGAATTAGGTTCGGGGAAAATCAAACCAATATCCAGTAAGGTCGAATGTATTGATAATATCTCTCCCCCACATACCAAGAAACAATTACGAGGATATCTGGGATCAGTGGGATTTTACAGAAAATTCATTCTCCAGTTTGCTGAGATCGCCGCTCCTCTGACAGACCTTTTAAAGGGCAAGAGATCAGGGAATAGTCTTACTCAGTGGAACGATAAACATCAATTTGCGTTCGAATCATTCAAGAAGGCGTTAACCAGTAAACCCATACTGAAGGCACCTGACTTTAACCAGGATTTCGAACTCTATACTGATGCCTCCGATTTGGGAATTTCAGCGGTACTGACTCAGAGCATTGACCAAGTCTCACACCCAGTAGCATTTTATTCACGAAAACTAATTCCACGGGAGAAAAACTATTCTTCTATCGAAAAGGAATTGTTGGCGATCGTTGCAAGCTTCCAACATTTTCGTATATACGTAGGCACAAGCAGAATATTCATCAATTCTGATCATAATCCACTGGTCTGGTTAAGTAAATCGAAAACGACCAATCAACGCCTCTTAAGATGGGCACTGTGTCTCTCAGAATTTAATTTGACCATTAAACATATTAAAGGAACTCAAAATATACTGGCAGATTTCCTTAGTAGAGTTCAATAATTGTGATGTGTACCGATAGGAATTCAGTAGTTTAGTATACAAACACTGCCTCTACGATTAGACTGTTGGTACCTAGCGAGAGAAATGCTATTTTTGTCATATATGATGTATTGATGTTATATTGTTTTCTCCTATATATCCGATGGAGTGCAGATTTGTAAATCGGCTGGTGGCGGGCGATTTCAAACTTCAACTTGGGTAGGGAGGATTGTGCAAAAGATAGAAAAAACAAACAATATTTTTGCACGAATAAGTTATTGTCATATATAAATAGAAATGTATTATATAAATACATTTATTTATTTATATATATGACACATTGTTAACCATGTAAGATTATGATTATTATGTATTATGTATAATCGTCTGCTATTATTTTCGCGCCTAAATTATCAGTTCTCTGTTTGCGCGGGAACAAATTATATTCTGACACTACCGAGTGCATGTGGTCAGTTATGTAAGATAATCGCCGCTTTCTTGATGACAGAGAAACATGTAATAATATTGTATAACATCACAGATGTTTGGCGCCGTTATGTCTGTTATAGATGTTAATTCTGCTATATAAGAAATGAGAAATGAGGAAGAAATTAGTGCATTTTGATCCAGCTATGGAGGCGTTAAGGAAATATGTAGCTCACTATTAGAAGATAAAAATGATAGTTAGAAAAATTAATATTTAAAGAAGTATTAACTCTTAAATATTAAAGTCGTATTAAATACGTGAACGGGCGATAATTAGGCCTTTTAAGAAACGATTGTTTTGGCTAATATATCTATTGGAATAGTTTGATAAAGGAAGGGAAATAGTATAGTCATAGAACTATTATGAACATATTGAAATAGTGAGGCGAATAATAAGATACGAGATATCACGAGTATATGATATATGTTATAGATTTGAAATAAATGAGATTGTTGTAAATGATATTATACAAAGGAAAATGATAGACTGTGTTGAGTTATAATATATGAAGAACCGTAGAGAAACCCCCTAGACAACTCCAGCGAGTCTACGATAGGATAGACCCTGGTTAGAGCATTATTGAAGGACCGTAGAGAAACCAACTAGACAACTCCAGCGAGTCTATGATAGGATAGACCCTGGGTAGAGCATTAATATCGGAAATAGACATAAGAAGAAAGAGAGGCTTGTGACAATACTAGTAGAGTGTTATATTGTTTGGAAACTGTACTTATATTCGAGTAACTATGTCGTGTTATTTCAACGTCTCGTGTTTTGAACTGAACACTCGAATATAGAATCTGAGTTATATAGACTGCAGTATCATCTGCAAAGATATGGACTATGTCGTTTATATAAGCTGAGAATAGCAGGGGTTCAAGTACGGATCCCTGTGTAACTCATTAAGATATAGGAATAACTTCTTCACTGAAGACAACTGACTGGAATATGTTATCTGGAAAACTTTTAATCCTACTTATCATTATTACAAGTACAGTCTACATCCGTTATGTCGAATTTCGTCGGACCGAACAAAATACTTCGACATATCCGAAGTTTGACATAACGAAATTAGATATAAACGGAGTCTGTTATATGTAAAATAATAGTTTCTGAAATAGGACTTTGATCTGACTTCGAGATAACCGGATAATTCGAAATAACCGACTTCGACATAGCGGATGTAGACTGTATTACATGGATAGTCAATTTTTCACAGTCTTTGCCAGTTATTTGGAAAGGGGCAAAAGCTAAACAATTACATGCAAAAAATAGTAATGACAAGGACACTGTATATACTTATAGATCATTCAAGAATTCAATATTTATATAAATAAAATATTGCTTAAACTAATATTTATATAATATATCTATCTTTTATCGTGCAATGATTGACTTTCAATTGATTTGGCAGATCACAGTATTATGCTGAAAGTAAAATGAGATATGATAAAACTCACCTGCCGTATCCGATATTAGCAGAGATAAGGAGTTCAAATGCTTTTATACCGTTATTTGTGTGTTTTTGTCGCTGTATCAGTATATGCTTTTAGCCGCAATGAGGAAATAACTAACAAAACTCCGTAAATCATATAAATGTAGCCATAGGGTCACTGTAAATATAATTTTATGAAAAGCATAAAATGTTTTATGTACGAGTCATTATTTACAGAGGCCGGGACGTCCCCACCCTGGGTGATTATGTAAGGGAATTAGGCATGACCACGTTCCATCCAATCAAATGCAATTGCGGTCACATGACACGTCCAGGCCAATCACCATCTAGGTGGGCCATTAATTCTTATATTTTGAAGAAGACGCACTTACTGCGAAAAACAAATAGTGCAATGTGAATCGGCACGTAGGTTCATGATGGAAACAATTGTAGTATATCCATTTTATGACATTCGATACATAAACAGTGTCTAAAACTAACGCAAATCACGAGTTCCTAATCATTCGCTGTCTGTACCGGGCGTAATAAAATAGATCTACACCATTCATGAAGTGTATACATTCATTGTAGTATGGGATTTAGTTAATTGAAGCTCCAAGATATAGAAACTCGGGTGCCAGGGGTATACAGAGGTATACAGAGGTGTATAGAGGTATACAGAGGTGTACAGAGGTATACTTATAATCATTCAAGAATTCAATATTTATATAATATATCTATCTTTTATCGTGCAATGATTGACTTTCAATTGATTTGGCAGATCACAGTATTATGCTGAAAGTAACATGAGATATGATAAAACTCACCTGCCGTATCCGATATTAGCAGAGATAAGGAGTTCAAATGCTTTTATACCGCTATTTGTGTATTTTTGTCGCTGTATCAGTATATGCGTTTAGCGGAATGCGGAAATAACTAACATAACCCCGTAAATCATATAAATGTAGCCATAGGGTCGGCAAGATCAACAATTTACAATTTATTAATGGCTAAAGACCAAAATGAACAAAATGTCAAACTGAAAAACGTGATGGTTGCAAAGAATCCTTGGTTGATTGTCATACAAGTATATACTGTTCAATTGAGATTGATGAACTTAATAGTTCAATTTTTAATTTAAACTTGATTTATTTTACAATGATTGCGAAGCAAGTTTTAACAACTTATATTAATCACTCTCGTTGGCTCGGATGAAAGCGTATATGTGGTCATTCATAATAGTTACATAGCATTTTCGAGCTTTAACTGTTTTCAGTGATATATTTATCATTAGGAAAACATATTTATTAACAATCATTTTATGAAACAACGTAAATTTAAGCTTGTTATTTTGGGGGAGGGGGAGGGTCGCATTAACAGCTTAGGTAGCACGGTGACTCTCCAGATATTATATGGGGGAGGAAGACCCATCGTGCACCTCCTAGCAATATTGCATGTACGGACTGGCTCCCGGGTAGAACCACCGACATACCGCACACCAGTTGGTTAGCTTCTTCACGTGAACTAATTCGATACTCCAATGGGATTCGAACCAACAGCGGTGAGGGGCAAGTGATTTGAAGTCGACGACCGTAACTACGCAACTTCTGGGCGCCCCGTATATTTAAGTGCATAGCTTAATGAATGTGGCATTATTTAACATGAATGTCAATGCAACAACCGCAATTATATATGTATATGTACATGTATGCAAGTTTTGTATATGTGCAACAACAATGTTATTTCCTCAAAGCCTCTGCCGATGCATATGGGCAACTGTATATGCTTAAACATATTATAGTTCTACGGTGCTTCTGGTGACATCAGGATTAAGGCATCTTCTTCGTCTGTCCTGTCCTGGGTCGGTGCTACTTCGTCCGAAAACGGTCCCTTTTAGTGGCACATCCTCCACCATTTGTCAGCTCACAGCAAACATGGTTCCGGTTTCTTCGTCGCTATCGGATCAGGATAGCAGCCGCATTCCGCCGTCTCCATAGAATATCTGGCTTAATGCATCCGTAAGCTATCCACCGTCTGAACAACACCGAGCATTGATGTCTCGCCAGTTAGGGGTGTTAGTTTGAGGCTACTCATACTGAGTCACACGGCTTCTTCTGTTTCGAGAGCGAGGCTGGAATCAGCGAAGTTCTTCGCCCACTTTCCTACTGTGAACTGTGCCTATGTCGCGACATTCACGTTGTAGAGGTAAGACCTACAAGTCGTTATTGTACAACTATTCCATATGAAAACAATGTGTAGGCATGTGTCTACAATGCCTACATGCGAAAGGACGGTAGTTCAAGCCCCGCTGGAGTCGTTACGGGTGTGCCCTTAGGCAAGGCATTTAAATTCCACAGTGCCTCTTCTTTCTCCCTCGTGGCGATGGGTTCCATCAGGCATATTGCTCTTTGGAAACATATATGCATTGTTTACAAGTCATTATTGTACAACTATTCCATATGGAAAAAATGTGTAGGCAAGTGTCTACAATGCCTACATGAAGCTACGCCGTTGATATGGCCTTTCATATATCAGATTAAGAACACTTGCCTTTATACACATGCACACGATATTAATCACGAGCGGAAATAATTAACCAATTAAAAACACCACTAGAGGCTAATAATTAAATTCAATATGTGTGACTGTGCCGGATAAATTGGATACGGAGCCCAATGCGGTAACATAAATACATATATTGAGATTCAATATATTGTAAGCGCAAACGACAACATTAGAGGATAGCACAAGGAGAGATGCAAACACCGCTGGTATATGACACAAGAACAGATACTTTACAGTGATATATAATCCATGTGAGTAGACACTTAGTTGACCACCATGGCCACGGGCCATAACCGATTTCTCCCAAAGTCGAACACTTCCTCGTGGACCACCCCTCTATATATTCACCGAGTTTCATTAGAATCCATTCACACCTTATAGAGTTATCCTTTGGCTGTCCGATTAGCCCAGTGGTTAACGCGCTCGCTTCTCACCAATGCATCCTGGGTTCGATCCTCGGACCGGGAAGTATGTGAGATGGTACGGTGGTCGTCAGATCGGACATGTGGGTTTTCTCCGGGTACTCCGATTTCCTTCCACACAAATGACCAAATATACGCTGCCATTCGCGCCCAACAAAGTTGTTATATGCGCTTTCATCCGCGCCATCAATGTTGTTATATGCGCTTTCATCCGCGCCAACAAAGTTGTTATATGCGCTTTCATCCGCGCCAACAAAGTTGTTATATGCGCTTTCATCCACGCCAACAAAGTTGTTATATGCGCTTTCATCTACGCCAACAAAGTTGTTATATGCGCTTTCATCCGCGCCAACAAAGTTGTTATATGCGCTTTCATCCGCGCCAACAAAGTTGTTATATGCGCTTTCATCCACGCCAACAAAGTTGTTATATGCGCTTTCATCTACGCCAACAAAGTTGTTATATGCACTTTCATCTGCGCCAACAAAGTTGTTATATGCGCTTTCATCCGCGCCAACAAAGTTGTTATATGCGCGTTCAGCCGCGTCAAAGAGTGATTAATATAAGTTGTTAAAACTTGCTTCGCAATCGTTGTAACATAAATAAAGTTTAAACGTTTTAAACTCAAGTCAGAGGTCAAACATTAAGGTGGATTAAGAGTTTTCTAGATAATAGACTCCAATATGTTGTCCTTAATGGTATTAGTTCAGATGCTATTCCTGAATATTCTGGAGTCCCACAGGATCCGTAACATAAATAAAGTTTAAACTTTTTAAACTCAAATCAGAGGTCAAACATTAAGGTGGATTAAGAGTTTTCTAGATAATAGGCTCCAATCTGTTGTCCTTAATGGTATTAGTTCAGAAGCTATTCCTGAGTAGTCTGGAGTCTCACAGGGATCAGTACTTGGACCCCTGCTATTCCTAGCCTATATCAACGACCGTCCACAAAACATCAGTTCCATAGTCCGTATCCTTGCAGATGATACTGCAGTCTATCCATCACTGGCATCTGCAAATGAGTCGGTCACACCGATCGTCAGAGATTAGAAGAGTGGGAGTGGGACATGGATTTTAACACATCCAAAAGTTTTCCACGTCACCAGAAGGAAACATCCTATTCCAAGTCAGCCCTACTTGGGTCGGTCACCTCAGCTAAATACTTTGGCGTGGATATATCAAATAACCTGTCGTGGCACGCTCACATAAAATGGTCAACAAAGAAAGCTAACCAAACATTAGGATTTCTAAGTAGAAACAGCCAGGTCAAATCCGAACCCATTAAGCCCATGGATTACCAGATACTAGTGAGACCCAAGCTGGAATATGGCTCGGAAATTTGATCGCCCCGTACCCAAACATTGATATACAAATTGAAGGTGTTTAGCGAAGAGCAACCTGTTGGATAAAGGCTGACTTCTATCGTACCTCCAGTGTTACAGACATGATACATTCCCTAAATTTACGTAGACTAGATCAACGGCGTATTTACAGTAGGTTATCCCTTATGTATAACATTCATAATGATCTGGTTGCTATCGCCAATGAAAATTACCTAGTTTCTCTCTCCCGTCCCACACACCACTGTCATTCCTTAAGCTATGTATAGCAACTACAGACTACTACAAGTTGTCCTTGTTTCCAAGAACAATCTATCATTGGAACCACCCCCTCCTGACATTGTCCATCTCCCTATCAAAGATGCGAAAGGCCTGTAGTTCAAGCCCCGCTGGAGTCGTTACGAGTGAGTCCTTAGGCAAGGCATTTAATTCCACGTTGCCTCTTCTCTCTCCCTCGTGGCGATGGCTTCCATCAGGAATGAGGTCTCGAGAGTGATTAATATAAGTTGTAAGAACTTGTTTCGCGATCGAGCTTAAATAAATTTGTATAAACTAAACTTGCCGAAACGAAACGTAAGAAAAGGTTATGCATTGAAGTTAAGCGTGTAGTCAATGAGAGACATTATTGGGTTTTCGATTATCTCCCTTGACAGATAAAGTCCGAGTTATCTCGAAATATGTATCAATTGGTCCTTTTAGTTGAAATCCTTTGTTTTTATTGGTGTTCCCTAACCATATGTTGCGGTATGATAAATGTGATTTTATCAAAAGCATGTTAATTAATTAATAATCAATTTCTACAGTAAAGTATCCATTGGATATGCTGTAGGATATATGTCGTGATTTAGTAATTTAATAATTAGAAGATAAAAAAACTAACGAAAACAGACATTATGTGGTGCAAAGGAAACAACGATAAAAACAGAGGAAGCCAATTACGAGGACCAATCTACTTTCATGAGTATTCAGGGGCAGTAACTGACTAATGTCTCTAACTGTGAATAATAAATAGGTAGCAAAACAACAAATAAATTGCCTATGTAATACATAGTATAAAGTAAAAACATACGGTCTCCAATCTGTCATTTCTTCTGATACCACATCCACTGTGAAGAGGTTTCAAATCCGCCTGTAACACACAAAGACTATTTCACATTTTAAGTTTGAAATAGCCAGTGCTCACCTGTGAATAACGTCACTGTGTTTACACACTGTATTCCTCCGCCAAATAATACGGTATGCCAACCTTCACCTTGCAATGGCCTGAATTCTTATAGCACATACTCAAGTTACATAATTTCTCAAAAAACACAAACACTATATACTGCCTGTCATGAAAGTGCATTTTTACCAAAAAGAAAAATGTACTATATTAGTTATTGGGACTACATTCGAGTGGACCGCGGATGCACTTCTGCCTATTTACGTATATATACAACCTAAACACATACGGATATACCATAAGTATGCATATACACGTACAAATGGATTTCTGAATTTGAGTCGGGTCTTTAGTGATATGACTATCAATTTACTATTAATCACATTAACACACCTAGATACAAACTTCTGACACTATGTAATGTGTGTACTGTTTCAGTTATATAACAACTAAGTTATGCAATGAATAAACACACACAAGATGCGCATATAAAATTTTATTTCTACAAGCTACGCTATTCCATGATCTTAGTTCAACTCTTGCTCTGGGCGGATGTCATACCCATCATTCTGTCCGATTAGCGCATCTGGTTAGCGCGCTCGCTTCTCACCAATGCGACCCAGGTTCGATCCTCGGACCGGGAAGTATGTGAGATGGTACGATGGTCGCCAGATCGGACAGGTGGGTTTTCTCCGGGGACAGCGGTTTCCTCCCACACGAATGACCACATTTACGCTGTCATCCGCGCCAACGAGAGTGATTACTATAAGTTGTTAAAACTTGTTTCACAATCGTTGTAAAATAAATAAGTTTAAACTTATACCCAGCATTCTGGAAAATCATAGACTTACTCAAGTCAGGCTAATTTACTAATTGTTACAGTAATAGCAACGCCGTGTATGTTGATAGTTGATACCGTAGATGTAAACAAGAAAAACTATTACATATAAATATGTAATAGAACTTATATGTAATAGAAGGACAATTGAAAACTCACTCTGCATAATACACACTCTCAGACCGTGTCTCATTTATATGAAAAGTTGGCAGTTTCTTACGGAGGTTGGTGCACAAAGTACTGGTTAACCGGGTTAACCGCTGGAGCCTGCCCAGGAAAGGTGTTGTTAGGTAAACTGCCCGCCGCTCAAATGAGAAACCGGTAGCGACGTTAAATAAACTTTTAAAAAACACACACACACTCGGATAGTGTATTGAGTGAATGAATATAAATTATAAAGTGCATACTTTGGTAATTAAATACAAACATGTTGACAACATGACACCCTGTTCAGCATAATCGTATATACCACATCCCTGCTGGAACATCCACGAATCACATGGGAACCAATTATTTGTTGGAGAATTTCAACTTCATGGCCTTATAGTATCTACGTTGTCGCAAACCTCTCTTTCTTCTTATGTCTATTTTCCGATATCAGTGCTCTAACTAGGGTCTATCCTATCGTAGACTCCGTGCAGTTGTCTAGGGGGTTTCTCTATGGTCCTTCAGTAATGCTCTAACCAGGGTCGATCCTATCGTAGACTCGCTGGCGTTGTCTAGGGGGTTTCTCTACGGTCCTTCAATAATTTATAACTCAACACAGTCTATCAATTTCCTTTGTATAATATAATTTACAACAATCGCCTTTATTTTATATCTATACATGTGTCATATATTCATGATATCTCGTATCTTATTATTCGCCTCACTATTTCAATGTGTTCATAATAGGTCTATGACTATACTAATTTCCTTCCTTTATCAAACTATTCCAATAGATATATTAGCCAAAACAATCGTTTCAGGCCTAATTATCTTCCGTTCACGTATTTAATACGACGATATATTTAAGAGTTAATACTTCTTTAAATATTAATTTTTCTAACTATCATAGAAACAGTTTATATCTTAAAAGTGAGTTACATCAATTCCTTAATGCCTCCATGGCTGGATAAAAATGCACTAATTTCTTCATCATTTTTCATTTCTTAAATAGCAGAATTAACATCTATAACAGACACACAGGCACCAGACACAAACATTTTTGTTTTTGCCTATGGTCATATAGTAAGCAATATATAATAAAGGCAACCCACGAAATTGAAACATGCATGCAGAAACATCGACGAGAAACTAAATTGTTTGTGTCTGGTGCCTGTGAACAGACATATCGGCGCCAAACATATGTGATGTTATACAATATTATTACATGTTTCTCTGTCATCAAGAAAGCGGCGATTATCTTACATAACTGACCACCTGCACTCGGTAGTGACAAACTATATGTTGTTCCCACGCAAACAGAGAACTGATAATTTAGGCGCGAAAATAATAGCAGACGATTATACAGAACAGAACAGATTTTTATTTTCAAGACTTGTACATAGTACATCATCGAAAAGTATACAATATATTATGCATAGTTATTGTTATGTGATGTAAGGATGGTGTATAACAATAGTTAGTAGTACAATAATATTAATATAATTTCTATCATTCTAATAAGAAAGTTAATCAGTATATTACTGATTACAATTTACGGTAAAGAGGGTGAACATATAGTACACTAAATAAGAGTTTGGTTATTCAACAACGTGTTTCTTATGGATATTGCTTCTTTAACATATTTGGACAAGTTACATATACATTTTTTATCAGTTGACTTTATCAATTCTAAATACTTATACATCGATGGTTTAGAATGGTAATATTTATGTAAGTACTTTTTACGTATATTGCTAAAGCATGAACATATACATATAAAATGATATTCGTCTTCTATGTCTAATGTATTACAGCAGTTACAGTGTCTTTGATCTCTCGGTATTCTATTTATTGCGTATCGGCCAGTTTGGATTCTTAAAGGATGAACAGATAATCTCAACCTACTAATAAACAACCTAAGGTGTCGTGGCACAACGTCGAGGTATCTCTCATAACAGAGAGTATTTTTAAACAATCTATAATTATCAAGGACTGAACTTCTATCTAAAGTCCCAAACCATTCCTGAGTGAACGCATCAATGACTCGATGTTTGAATATATAACAAAATGCCTTCATATCAATATCACTATTATTACAAAACACATTGGGAAATCCATAGTTGTTCAGCAGAGACTTTACATTGTACACCCAGTTTTTACAACCTCTATTACAGTCATATAATCCTTGTTGGTACAATATTCTGATTAAAATATTGTTCGAATCTTTAATTTTACACCAATATTTTATTATTTTAACATAGCGCGAAATATACAAAGGATAACGACCGAGTTCGCCATATACTCCGGCTGTACATGTATTTAATCTAACATTCAATATACGTTTACAGAACTTCAAATGAATTCTTTCGATTTCCTTGGATTTGATATAGCCCCATATCTCTGCTGCGTAATTCAGTATAGATCCAACAAATGCATCAAATAACTGGCATAATATTTTCGGTTTTAAATCAAACTTTTTACAATTAAATAATAGTGTGTTAAGAGCTATTAAAGCTTTACCATGCAAATGTTCTTGATTCAAAGCAAAATTGCCAGTATAATTGAATACAGTTCCCAAATAATTAAAGTCATTGACAACTTCGATGTTATGGCCATTGTAGCTCCAAACTTCATTTGGCAACAAGCCGCCTCTTTTGCGAAAAACGACAATTTTAGTTTTGGAGTTGTTAACCTTTAGCCCCCATGTATCACAATAAGTTTTCAGGAGATTTAAATGATGTTGCAATTCCTCAGGTGTTTTAGCTAATATGGCCATATCATCAGCAAATAATAGTAATATTAGGACTATATCATCAATATGTATTCCTGACGTGACATCATTTTGTAAATAAAGTTCCAAATCTTCAACAAAGAGAGAAAATAGCACAGGAGAAATTACCTCCCCTTGTCTTAATCCTATAGCATATTGGAAATAATCAGAATACGTACTACATGCTTTGACACATGATTTCACCTTTTGGTACATATCTCTAATAATACGAAGTAATTTACCTTGTATACCAATTTTATATAGCTCAAGCCATAAGGCATTTCTATATATGCTGTCAAAAAATTTCATCATATCAACAAACACAACGTACAGCCTGTTGTTTTCATTAAGATATTTTTGTATTAATGACATTAAAACAAATACAGCATCAACAGTAGAACGTCCTTTACGAAAGCCGAACTGTGCGTCCGAAATAATATCGTTTTGTTCACAAAATGATTCTATCCGCTTATTAAGTATGGTAGTAAACAATTTAGATAAGCAGCTAACGAGAGTAATTCCACGATAATTATTTACGTCACTAATTTCACCTTTTTTGTGTACAGGTATAATAACACCCTCTGTCCACTTATCCGGAAAATAACCCGAATTTAATATAGAATTAAAAATGTCGCATACATGGGCAGATATAATATCGATACATTCAATAAAATATTCATTCATTAAACAGTCAGTACCTAGAGCTTTACCAGCCTTTAATAATTTAACAGCAGACAAAACGTCCCCAACGATGATCGGCTGGTCTAATTCTTCGAATGAACAATTATTGTCATTAAAATTGTTTTCGGTACAAAACTCCTCAGCATCTACATTAAAACAATTGCCTATATCGTTGCTCAGATTTGCAAAATATTTTTTAAAATCATCTACAGATATGTTGGAACTAGTTTTTCGTTTGTTTTTCTTAAAATATTTCCAAAATTCTTTCGGTTTTGAAGATTTTAGCCTTTCAATATCAGCTATCTTCTTAATTTCACTCAATTTCTTTCTCTTACGTACAGTGGTTGTGTAGTCGTGCTTACATTTGCAAAAGTGTATCCTACTTGTATCTGTTTTACAAATGTTATATAATCTTAATGCGTCTAAATATAACTTCTTTGCATCAACACACTCTCTGTCAAACCACTCGGCATCCTTAACAACAGATTTATCTGTAAAGCTAGGTCTATAACTGCTATTACATGTTTTTTTAAACAGAGGGTCAGCAACATTTCTTATAATATCGGTAAAATCATTTATAACATTATTAATACATGATATATCAGATATATTAATATTTTCAACTAAATTATTTAAATCGGGCAATTTCGTGATTAATCGTGCACGGAACAGGTCTTTATGTATAAGGTTCCACTTAAATATAACGTCACTTACATTTTCACACGCAGGTGAAATATTATTACAAAATAGTGCAAATCGTAACGGTGTATGGTCACTCCACTCATTGGCAGAATCTATTGTAAAATTACTGATCTGTGAAAAATTACATTCTTTAGTGAGTAAATAATCAATGACAGATGTTCCATTTTTTGACACAAATGTATGACAATCAGTGTTTCCAATCCGACCGTTAACAATTCTCAGTGTAGAAGATTTACAAAGATCAAGCAATTTAATACCGTGACTATTACTAACATTGTCAACGGAGGCCCGATGCAATATCGAGGATATAATCAGTTTCAGTTTCAGAGTTTATTGGCATTAAACACAATTGTTCGTCGCCTATACAACATGTACGACGGACAGTACATAATATACAATTACAATATAATACATGAGAAAAGCATGAAAACTAAATTAAAATTAATGGGTATCGTAGTTTGAAAATATATAATAAATATACATACGTAAATGTGTTCATTGACAACTACCCTCTAATAACAGATGCTTGGTAAATATATTTTGATAATTTTTTTATAATACTACTTTGTGAACATTGTAACAATGACTTAAACTTATTCAAGTTAGGCCAATGACAATAATAATGTGGTAAACAGTTGTTTCTTACTTCTGTATAGAATGGACATACTAATAAAAAGTGATATTCAGTTTCAATACAATTCATATTGCATTTCGTACAAATTCTCTGGTTTCTATCAATATTTCTATGACGACCTACTTCTATGAGTAAATTATGAGCAGAACATCGAAATCTAGACAAGTTAATTCTATAACTAACATTTTTAACACAGGATAAATACTTTTCTGGTTGGAAATATGTTTTAAACATGCAATAAGTTTCAAGTTTAGGTAGATTTCTAAGGTCTGAGAACGACTGCTGTAGATATTGATCATGTATACACTTTATTACACTCTGTATGTGTACATTTGTTACAACTGCACTATTCCATAAATAGGAAAACCCTAGGTTGTCTAAGAGTGTTTTAACATCGTTTGACCATTTATTTATATAATTACCATTCATATCACGCATATTATACAATTTATACACAAGACAATTTGGACATTTAGATATTTTATACCAATATCTAACTATTCTAACCTTACGAATTACAGATAATGGAACACGTCCAAACTCGCCATATACTGTTGCATTTGTTGTCTGCTGTCGCACTTGTAATATTTGTTTAAGAAATTTTAAATGCAAACGTTCGACGTCAGGAGCTTTATGGAAACCCCATACTTTACATCCATAGTTTAGAATTGAGGCGATCATGGAGTCAAATAACTTAACTTTTTCCGACAATTCAAAAGATAAAACATCAAACAAGGAATTAAGAGAAAACAAAGCTCTCATTGCTTGCTGTGAAAGCGCTTTTTGTGTTTGGTAAAAACTACCATTAGCAGATAATGTTACACCTAGGTATGTGAATTTTGTAACAATATTTAACTTGTAATTATTATATGACACTACAATATGTTCAGGTCTGTTGCCCTTTTTAAACACCATAACAACAGTTTTATCAATATTTACACTAATGTCCCATTTGTTGCAATACATATGTAGATTATTTAACAAACGTTGTAAACCTTCTTTAGAATAAGACATTAGAACAGTATCATCAGCAAATAATAATAACAACATACGAAGTTCATCAATACTAACGGTGTCTATTGTATTATCGTAAATTGATTGGTACATATCGTTGATAAAGAATAGAAATAGCAACGGTGATAATGGTTCGCCTTGCTTTACACCTTTGACACAGTCAAAATTGTCAGTGTAAGTTCCATTAATACGTACACATGATTTTACACTCTCGTATATTTTTTGCAACATATTAACTAATTTAGTTGAAGCTCCATACTGTAATAGCTTAAACCAAATACCGTTTCTGTATACTACATCGAAAGCTTTACGAAAATCAACGAAAGCACAATAAAGTTTCTTCTTTTCTAGACAAATAACTTTGTCTATAATCGAGGTTAAAACAAAAATACAATCTACAGTGCTTTTGTCTTTACGAAAACCAAACTGAAAATCTGATAAGAGTTCATTTGCCTCAGCCCATTTTCGAAGACGTGTATCCAGCACAATTGAAAATATTTTCGAAAAAATACTGGTAAGCGTAATACCCCTATAATTATTTACATTATTTAGATCTCCTTTCTTAGGAACAGGAACAATGACACCTCTGGTCCAACTAAATGGATACATACAATTTATATACATGTGGTTAAAAAGCTTACATAATAATGGCGCCAGTGTATCTTTGCATTCAATAAACATTTCAGGAGTTAAGCAATCAATACCTCCACTTTTACCTTGCTTTAGTGCAGATATTGCTTTATAAATTTCATCAACGGTAAACAAATTATCAAGTTGATCGACGGTAATTAAATTATTATTATAACAAATCATTGTCAACATCATTATTAGAGAAATCAGTATTATCTGAAAAAACATTCTTAAAATGTTTAAGAAAGTTATCTGAACTTATAGTGCTTCCTTTTTTCTTATTTGATTTTAATTTTCTTATTTCTTTCCAAAATTGATGTGGTTGTGACGAAGCTAAGCTATGCATATTATTTCTTTGTTTGGCCTTAAAAATACCACGGGCTTTTCGCTTAGCACAACGGTACATGCGGCGTTTGTCGACTAATAGATCACCGTTTTGACTGGATTTGTTTTTCCTATAAATTGCCTTCGCTGAGCGAAATTCACGTCTAGCCGTTTCACAATCCTGCGTATACCACGGACTTTTAAATTTACGCTTACTGTTAGGCTTCGTCAAATTAATAGACCTACCAAAACAGTATAAGCATTTGTATATAGGATATTGGCAAAACTATCTACACCTGTATCAATATCAGTATTAGATAAAATAATGTTATCAACAATAGATTCAATGTTAATTATTTCAGAATCAATCATCATCTTATAATCCGGGCTTTTTTCTTTGTCCCAGAATATTTTGTCAATATATTTATCATTTGTATCTAACTCTATTGGCATTTTATTAATACACAAATCAATCTGTATAGGTACATGATGAGAACATGTATATAAATCATGAATAACAAAATCATAAATATATTGAAAAAAAATCATATGACATAATTACATAATCAATCAAACTATAGCCTAGAGATGACAAGTATGTAAAACTACCAATCCCACTGTCGTCCCCAATGCGTCCATTAACAATCTTCAAATCGCTACTTAAACAAATATCTAACAGCTTATTTCCAGAAGAATTAACAGTTTTATCCATAGAAAATCTAACTGGAAGGTCACCCGGATAACACATTTGATCATGTTCATCTTTATCTAATGTATGTATATATTTATCATAATCATGAGTATTTGATAAAATATCAGACCGTTCACCACATCTAGCATTTAGATCCCCAATAACCGATACTTTACCATATTCTTGATATTTGCGAATATTATTTTCTAACATCTCAAAGAAACCAATATTATGTGATAAATAATAGACAGAGTTACTCGGTGGTATATATACAAAACAAACATACAGATCATCATCAAAACCAAAGAATGTTTTGCATAATTTTACCCAAATGAAACCAGTGCTATCAGTTTCAATAATAGATATACCTTTTCTATGAATATCTTTATAAAACAGACAAACTCCACCATGACCTCTTCTGGACTTGGCACTTTCAGGCCTAGGTACAAAAATAGATTCATACCCATTCAGTGAAAAATTTACCGTATTCTTTTGCCAGGTTTCGTTTAAAAATACAATATCAAAATTTAGAACAAAATTCAAAAAATCCTCATCATCAATACTAGAATTTAAGCCTTCAATATTCCAGGATATTATACGTAAAGTATCACACTTTTCTGTGTTCCCCTATTTGCATGTATTACCGCTGTATAAAATATTGTCAACATACAATTTGTCCCTGACTAAGACAGCCCTTTTCCCTTGTTTCCTGGCTTCGAGCATGACAGGTATAAGTTCTCTGCGGCGGTCTTTCACTTCTTGTGGATACTGCTCGGAAACATTGTAGTTGGTATGCTGTAATTTCACATGTTTGAGAGAGTTTTTAATTGTCATTTTTGACTCCGTGTCAAGCTTGGCGACTATAGGCCTGATCTTGCCTGGAATAAACCTGCCAATTCTATGTGCTCTGATAATGCGAATATTTGATTTGGGGTCACTGATGTGTAAAATCTTTTCACAAAAAGTGAACACTTTATCAGCACAATTTTCATAAGTTGGACTACCATTAGCACTGTCAGTTGTGTTGGTGTTTTGTACTTGGTCACGCGGGTTGTATGAGGGGTCAGATCTTTCAACTCTTGATGATTCAGGGACAGTGGGGTTGGATTCCATGGGAGTGGAACCGGAAGTTGTCTGGTTGGCCGATGACACGGGATTGAACGAGGTACCTAAGTCTGCAGGTGACACGGGATTAAACGATATACCTTCCGGAACACCAAAAAATAATAAGTTATCCCTCATAGAACGACACTTCAAGTCAATGATACTGTCAGAAAAATAATGAAAAAAATCCGTATAACTGTTGGTTCGGTCATGTGTAATATAATCACACTTATTTCCTATTCTACTATTACAATCGCCTGTGACATATACAGATCCCAAGTTACTAAATGATATAGTATCTTCTTCTAAAATCTAGAATAGATCGACATTAACAGTATTATAGGCAGGGGAATCTTCACACCAGATATAAGTACCACATATATAGACATCGTCATTTAAATGGAAAAAGTTTCGATCAAGTTTTATCCAGATAATAGTATCAGAATAATTTTTAACAATTTCAATACCATCTTTCAGTGTGTCCTTATAATATAAAATAACCCCACCGCTACAACGTCGAGCATTACGATGCTGGAATTTCCTATAAAAATTATGAGAAACATACCCGCTTAAGGAAATATCGCTACAAGAATTTGTTCATGATTCATAAAGGAAACATATATCATTGTTACATAGTAAATTTAAAAAGTCATCACTGTCTCTCTTACTACGGGTAAATCCATTAATGTTCCAGGATAGGATGTGAAGTTCACCCCCTGCGTGCTCCTAGTCTCGAACCGGTGTACCGTTCACGTACAGCGTATCGTACGCGATCCACGCCCTGTCCCCTTTCTCTCTGTGGCTTTTTACCTTCGGTTGTAACTTCCTCCGCTTCTCGATTATCTCCCTTGGGAATTGTTCAAACACTGCAAATAGTATACCCTCCAGTTCTTTCCACTTTCTGCGAACCATTTCTCTATCTTTAAATAATGTAAATTTTGCCACTACATTTCTGTTCTTGTCTCTATAAACCTGCCCCATCCTATGAACACGTTCTAATCCAATGTTGTCCGCTAAATCCTTTGCAATGTTCATATTATCAATCATATGTGTCCTCAGTTTGGCCTCAATGTCCTCCGTTACCCCAACCTTGGCCTCCTGTATGTTTGTGAATATCAAATTATTTCTCATCGATTGCGATTGCAAATACACAACGTTATCTTTTAACTCAACATTTTTTTCTGTAGTGAAATAATTTTGCTGGAATTCGTACTCACTTCAAAGTCAATGCTCTCCGCCTTCTCTTCCACCGTAGTAACTCTCTCTCTTCGACCCTTTTAGACCTGTTTTCCATGAAAATCCATAACTTTTTTAATTCCTGGTCGAATGACTCCACTTTCTGCTCCAGAAGATCTAATGTTTCTAGCTTTTTCTCTACATTCTCCCCTCTATTCTCTTTAAATAAACCAATAAATCAGCGTTCGTTGTCTCCTGCATGGGTTAGTACTACCCTCTGCCATAGTGTCTGGTTTTGATTTTGGTGGTATAATCACTATATCATTTAGTTTAAATACACAATCACTGTCTGCTTTATCATTATCATACAAAATGGAGTTAGTTTGGCTCAGTATTTCACTTACTACAACTTGTTGCTCTTTCTACTCCGACGCGCCTCTTTGTTTGAAAAGTGTGGTGCTGTTATGTTTATCACTTTCATTATCACTACTATTCCGATCTTTACGTTTTTTTATTTCCACCAGTCATTGTAGAACATGTTTATACTATACTCTAGGGGCTGGGCCTGAGTTGTATGCATTTTTATGTATAGGGGAAAACCCACTTTTATATGGTAGTATAGGTCCTAGGCTTTAAATAAAAATTGGGTTCTCGCTCGAAAACCCTATAGATTTTTTCCCAGCATGCCCCAAAAGTTGCCCACCGGGCGAGAAACCATACCGGTTATATCTCGGCCATTTCTTGAGCGATTTTGACAATCTTTTTTTGAATAGAGGTTTTTTTGGGTGTGAAACACGTTTAAAACAATATAAAATCGATATGGAGTATCTATCAAGTGATTCCAATGTCAATCGAAAATACAGACCATGTTCCTGCACATGTTCTACATTCTCCGCCGGTGAGAAACCATACAGGTCAAATCTCGGCCATTTCTTGAGCGATTTTGACAATCATTTTTTTAAATAGAGTTTTGTTTGGCTGTTGAACATGATAAAAGCAAAATGTAGTTGATTTGAGAACTAGTTTACATGGTAGGGGCTCTGAAGTTCTTCCGGAGAAACTAAATCAGTTCTGAAATTTTTAATGACACAACTTTATTAAGATATAACACCCACATCACAATGAAACAGATCTAATTATATGGATTGGTGCAGGCATCATCTTGCAACCTCATGCGGCATGTACATGTGGCTCGAGCACACTAGCCACAGTGACTGGAACAAGGCACTCGTTCTCTAGCTGATACCCAAAATGTAGTGGAGCTATGATGATGGGTTGGAAGATGTGGATAATCCGAGTATGTACCGAATAAGGCTCGCATTATGTGTGGAAGCACGTTGGAGGTAAATTTTGATGTGATGAGCCCTTGGTCTCATGACATATTTGGGCACAAAGCTGTGTGAAAGACGAATATTGGTTACTCTTTTTCAGCATCAGCCTTGGTCTCGGGTGTAATTGTCATTTCTCTACCGAAATTTCTAAGCAATTGGGTGGGCTGGGCTTTGAGGGCAGCTTTCTTGGTGCCTACTTTGCTCGGTGCATCACATCCAGTCAAGCAATGCAAGGCGGGAAGGACATTGCAAACGTCTTGACCTTGACGTTTGTGCAAAATGTGCAGTGGGATAAATCGCAGTTTGTCCGCATCCACCTCGCATCCAGAGCTCGCTTAGTCCTGCTTCTTTCAGGATAGGTAAGTGGTAGAGTATGGCCACAGCAACGTCAGTGTCGTTGGACAAAACTACACATGTTTTGTAGCCTGCCTTAGCACAGTTGAAGGCATGGAGAACCAGCCACAAAGTCTGCCTCGTCTAGCTGTGAGTACAATTCAGGAAGTACTGTTCTGTTGCCTTTATACAAGGAAGTACATGGCCAGTCATCGCCCTGCATTGATAGCTGACTCACGACAGTAGGGCGTGGTAAGTCCATGGCGAGACCAGAGACATGTTTGTAAATAAGCTGTTCCAAAATCATCTTGTTCTGTTGTGATGGCCAGAAGTTAGCCATCTGTGAAAGTGGGGACTCAGGTGTGATTTCAGTTAACACAATCGAAGGTGCAGTACACCTTCTCTCGTGTTCTTGGTCTTTTATGGAAGGTTCTCCAGTATAGATGTCAAAGACATAGTCACAGCGGCCATTTTTGTGGTAGATCGCTAAAGACTTTTGCATGAGTGTGAGCAGGACACCGAATGCATTCAGCCCCTGAAGTGGTAGGCGGCAGACTAGGGCCATGACGTCGATAATAAATGCAGAATTATCAGCATCAGTCAGGACAAGCTCAAGCTCACGTATGAGCAGACTTTTCTCTAGGTGGGTCATGTGGCCGTCGTCGTCAAATATCATGGGACTAGGTACAACATCATACTTGAGGAGCTCATTCGTTGTAATGTGTCTGTGTCGAGCGATGTCAATAGACTTGTCTGTGATGTTAACTTGTCTCACAGTTTGCTTTACGGTTGACTTCTGCTTGTTGTTCTTTATGCTGATCATTGTATGGATCTTGCGACGGCTGATCGGACTGTCTAGTCGTACATTCCTCGTGATGAAGCGCTCATGGTGAAAATGCTCATACGCTTCTTTCCCAATGTCTGTCGCATTCAGCAACTCACTTCTTATGTTTTCAGGCATGCCTTGTTTGGTTACAAAGTTGTGACGCTTCTTTGGGCAATCAGTTGAGAAAGGAGACTCTCTTTCCTCACTACAGCGGACACAGTTCTGGATATTTTCTTCGCTCTTGTTCGTGTAGGATTGGGATGATGTACATAGGCTTCTGACGTGTGTTCATGAACACCTGTAATTTCACGAAGCAAGTAGTTCACACCCATCATCTCGTGAAAGATCAGATCCCATTGGGCGACAAATTGTTTTCACTTGCAATGCCCAATGATGCTGTCACTGCATTTTGAAGAAAGTTCTATTGTTTACTCGAGCTTTTGGTCACCCCCGACAGCTGTAAAGACACCAAGCTTGTCCTTCACAGAGGAGTTAAGTTCTGCAAAGTTCTCATACACCTCCTGAGGCAAGTTTCTGCAGTCTTCCAGATAGACTTTCCCCCAGCGAAGGTAGTGTGTGCAGTCCCACGTGGCAAATTCATACAGTGCCCGCTGCATGGCATCGAGGTGGGGGTCCCAAGAACCTCTGTCGGCACGAAGAAGATCTAAGACCACCTGGAACAGAGACAAGTACTGGTACCAGAATTTGAAATTCTCGCACTCCTTGACTCTTGACTCTATGAACTCATCAAGGTCACTCATCAGCTGAGTAGAAGAAGCTTTGAACTGATCGATCATCTTCTTGTTGCGCTCTCGGGCTCCATATTTCATTGCACTGCGGAAGCTGGCCAAAAGCCTAAATTCCGTGTCATATTTGTCAACTCCAGTACTCTTGAAGAATTCCTTCAACAGTAGGCACTGCATCGCTTCGGCCAGGATCTTTTGAGCATCAAGCGACTGAGGGTAATGACCCGCATTAAGAATCGAGGTCTGGATTACAGATGGCCCGTAGATACGTATCTCAAGCCATACATGCTCTGCACCACTTCCTTCGATGCTCCTGCCACAGCACTTAAGCAAGTTTGTCGTAGTGTGGAACGTCCCTAAACACAATATGATGCACTTGAACTCATCTGGTCTCCAAAGCTGTATCATTTTTGCTATATTGTACACCTTCTCATCGGCATAGAGTGGAATATATGATTGTACTAGTTGAGAACAACTTGATGTTATTCAACTCTGTGTATACAACTTCCCCGTTGTTGGTGTCAAGTGGCACTACGGGCATAAATGCAACTTGCTTGAGTGGGACATTGCCACCCGTCCAAACCGCATTACTTGCACTCCACGATTGCATAGTTTGACTTGTCGGATATACCAAGTCCGCCATGTGGCAATCACGAGGTTCCAAGTTAAGTCTGCATATAGCCCAAGCCATATCAGATAGTCTCTTGTCCCGCCTAATGTCATCGTAGACTGCTGGTTGATTGTGGCCTTTGTAGGATGTAGGTAGGTCATACTTTTTCATATTTTCTCCAAATTATTGTAGCTGCTGGCATGGCAATACTTCCTTTAGGGCGTTCGGACCATGAACAACTGATGTGTCAGAGCGCTTGGGTTTGGATAAGACGACCATAGGCTTATGCTGGTAGAGGACACACACCGTATCGTGTTCAGATGAATTTGCATATTCGTGGTCCCAGTTATCCATTGCTGCTGATGTGAAGTTCCCTGGGTCAAAATGGGCTGGCAACTTCATGTCCGCTTCATTTTGACAGTGAACATGGCCATGTCATGCTGGTACCGGCACCTGTCGATTCAAAGAGGTGACAACGATTTTGCCACCGCGTCCTAGACTGTGTGCAAATTCGGCATTCAATACAGACATTGGTGTTCTTTTTCTGCCAGAATGGTGATTGTGGAACATGTGCAGGAACATGGTCTGTATTTTCGATTGACATTGGAATCATTTGATAGAGACGCCATATCGATTTTATATTGTTTTAAACGTGTTTCACACCTTAAAAAAACCTCTATTAAAAAATTAAGAAATGGCCGAGATATGACCGGCATGGTTTCTCGCCAGGTGGGCAACTTTTGGGGCATGCTGGGAAAAATCTATAGGGTTTTCGAGCGAGAACCCAAATTTTTTTTAGAGCCTAGGACCTATACTACCATAAAAATTAATTTTTCCCTATACATAAAAATGCATACAACTCTGTCCCAGCCCCAGGAGTACTAAATAATATATCAAATTTAATAAATATTTGTATTATTATACGCTCACTATTTCCATTTTTCACATTGATTTTCACCAACTCAAGAAAGCGACCATTACCGCTTACATCACGTGACGTATACATATTACATAAAAATCATAATCTTGCATGGTTAACAATGTGTCATATATATAAATAAATAAATGTATTTATATAATACATTTCTATTTATATATGACAATAATTTATTCGTGCAAATATATGTTTGTTTTTTCTATCTTTTGCACAAGGTGCTTGAATGTCACTAAAATATATCCATTTCTTTGCTAAAGACCGAATTCATTACAAAGACATAGTTTATGTCAAGTTTCTTCCCACACTTGACGTAGGCCTCAATTAGAATTGCAGTTAGGAGTGAGACACACGCATAATAGTGACGTTAAATTGTTATCTGGATACAAATCGGATGAATTAAACTTTAAAGCGCAGTATCCACACACGTCATAATTACTTAATTAGTCATACAGATTTACATCAGCAGCACATGGATCACATGCTATACACTAGAGGACATAGAAAACGCACACTTCGGATAAGTGTGTTTTTACATGAAAAACAATAACTTACATTACATCGTAATAAAGGAAGTTTTGGGTAAAATATAAATAATAATGTGTGTGTGTTTACAAAAATCGAAATAGTCGCTCAGAAACGATAAAATACCAATAAATTTAAACCGTCGTATACACGAATTTGTTTATCAACACACGAAATCAAAACACGCACAGCGCGCGTGCCTGAAACAACAGAGGATGTAGAAAACAACGTATATATTTTGAACATGAAAGACTATCTATCTATCTATCTTCCTCTAATGTCGAACCCCTCGCGGGGATGTAGAAATATCGCTAAAAGACTTAGCTAACATAGGTATGAATCAACATATCAAGTCATTTAATTAAAAAAGACAACGTGGGACAAATGGGGACGATGCATTCCGAATGTAAACAAGTGCGGACGATGCGTTCCGGTTGTAAACAACTGCGTGACCGATCGACTCGGAAAGTCCTACTTTCGATTTCGAGTTTGTTTTATCGCAAAAAACACTGTTTACCAAATGAACATAAGCATACAAAGTATGATGTTAGAATGTGTAACAGCATTGCTACCCATACGTAAACATTGAATTTTCAAATATATTATATTTCATACGATGTAATGCTGCTTTAAACATTTTGGAATATTTTTAGTTGTTCAGTTTGTGTTTTGTAATAAAGTTGTGATACATCTTTGATGGAATCCTTAGTATTTCGTTTTCATGTAATAATAATCATATAATACAGGTGTGCGTTTTCTATGTCCACTAGTATATAATGTAGGTGTGCGTGTTCTATATCGATATCGACAATACATTTGTTGCATATAAATGGATCATGTTTCGTGCTTGAATCATCATACATACACGGGATTACACGTGTCCGCATACAAGGTCCATAGATATTACAAAATAACACACCATTTTAAGTCATGCTAACTGATCGCGATGCGAGATGGCTCTGTCTCGTTGTGATAGTTATTGCCTCGTTCGACCTACATATTTGTGAAGGTAAGCAAGCTTCAATTATTCAATAACATGTAAGACTCCTTCGACTATATCTTACCCCGAAAATTTTACAAGGAACGTAGAATGCTAATTTTGTTGTATTGCTTTAAAGCGGAATTACATCGCAAAAAGCACCCCAAAAAAAAGTCGTCAGAATACATTCAAACACTAACATTGACCCAATTAACAGTGTTTTGTGGTCAATACACATTCAAATTTGAAAGTAGGATTTCATATAACGGCCATCCATGCTCCTGAATTGACGTTTGTTTGTCATGGGAATCAATACTTAACGAGTGATACTGTAGCTTAGAGATAATTTAACTAAGATTAGTCTACAAATAAATATGCATAGGTACAACTGTGAGATATAACGCTAAATCTACACCATGCATCGTGCTATTCATGGTGCACGCGTTGTATTACGTATATGTATGTCGACCTTATTTACATTGTTTTGTTATGGTAACAAAACGTGTATACGACGCTTGTTTATTAGTTGAAATACTCAGTTTTTGAGGCAAATATTTGGAAAAACATTATACCATATACTAGTATATTATATTCTGTATAAATATGCGTTTTCATTGATGTATTGTCGCTTTAAAGAGAAGACGTTGTCGCGTTCTGTTGTTGACCTCTGTTTGTTTCTTCATAGCTGACGGTGGAGTAGAAGGCTACAAGCGAGTGTGCTACTATACAAACTGGTCTCAATATCGCCCGGGAGTGGGGAAATACACACCGAATAATATCAACGCCAAACTATGCACACATATTATATATGCTTTCGCAAAGGTCGTCAACAGTAGAATTGAGACCGTGGAATGGAACGATGCTGTAATGTAAGCCTTGATTTCGGGAAGTGTCGTAACTAATGTTGCTAGAACTTGTGGCCCGACCCGTTTGCCTTTATTTAATTTGTCATGTTTTGTATTCACATGTATATGTAAAACGAATCGAGCAATAAAATATGATTAAACTAAACTAAAACTTGATAGATATAAAGCAAACATGCATACGAATTGAAAAAGTGATATATGCTATGACTAAATCTCCAGATTTGCAAACTTAATAGTCCAGTTACCATGGTGATGCTCCATCAAAATCTAGCTTAAGCATAACATTACAACGTATAAATTATTCATATAACTAACAGCTGGACATTGCATCAATAAGCAAATCAATCTCACATTTCATAACTGTACAGAGACATACATTTGGTTCTACGTGCAGCTGCTGTTCCAATCAATATATATTTGATTGACATCTAGGTTCCTGTTATAATTAACATCAACACTTGTTTTGCTTCGATGTAGGTTCAAGAAGTTACAGCACTTGAAGGCCTCCAACCCAGACCTGAAGACATTAATTGCCGTAGGCGGATGGAATGCACGAAGCACAGAGTTTTCAAGAATGGTGAAAAGTAATGATAACCGTGCGAAGTTTATACAATCCACGCTTTCATTCCTGGTGAAATACGGGTTCGATGGCCTTGACCTAGATTGGGAATACCCTACAGAGAGGGGCGGTAGATCAAACGATAAAAATAACTTTGTGCTCCTAGTACAAGTAAGTCAACTAAATTTACTGGCAACATAATAATTATATACTTGAATATATATATATGTATACACTCTTGAACACGCACGCACACACGCACGCACGCACGCACGCACGCACGCACGCACGCACGCACGCACACACACATATATGTTCGAGTGTATATATATATATTATACTTACACAAACTATATTTTCCTTGAAAACGGCGTTTTAAGCTGAAAATTCGGACGTGGAGAGGACCACATATAATTTTATATTACTAGTTTTCTGTTAGGAACAATCAACATATAATTTATTTCTTTTTAGTCATTATCTAGCTCTATCACATCCCAGAAGCCGTCAGTCCATTGAGCCTAGCCTGGGAGCAGGCGTCGATATAGTTTGCCTGTTCAGTCAAATAAATATATTTTAACACCGATACTATTAATTGGGCCGTATTGAGTTTCTGAACATATTAACTTTGGCCAGAAGTTAAAAAGTGAAAAATCGACAGACTGGAACCCAGGCTACATTGAGCCGAGTCGTCCTTTTTAAGGACTTACTTTATACATAATACTGGTTCCTATGGTAACACAATTTACTTTCGTTTGCAAAAGAAAGTAATGTTATAAGATACACACCAGCAACTACAGCCGCTGTAAGAGTATTGATCATTGTGTTTATGTATCCTATGTTTTTTTCCTACATCTGAACATATGTAATCTGAGTTGGCACCATTTTACAGACAGACAGACAGACAGACAGACAGACAGACAGACAGACAGACAGACAGACAGACAGACAGACAGACAGACAGACAGACAGACAGACAGACAGACAGACAGACAGACAGACAGACGAGACAGGACAGACAGACGACAGACAGACAGACAGACAGACAGACAGACAGACAGACAGACAGACAGACAGACAGACGTGACGATGCGTGTTGATCAGGATCTATGTTGTTTGCTACATAGCTAAGTGTCTTAGCAAGATCATCTGAATAGCAAACAGCATAGAACCTGATCAGACGGCACGTTCTGTGGCGGCTGATCTGGCTCTATGTTCTTTGCAAATCCTGTTTGAACGGTATCCAGAATGAAATGGGTTAAGTAAGATCATTATAAGCTTCAAACAGACTCAATATGGAAATTATTTGCACTGAGTTCGCTACGCTCTTGACACAGTCCAATATTTTACATATTGGATGGTTTTCGACTTATATCCTATACATCTCTAAACATGACTATGTGAGATATTGGACTCATGGTAGACTAACTTAATTATTCAAACGAGTTCTCTCGTTAAAGCGACATTACATCGCAAAAAAATAAATAAAATGCATTTTTTCACGTATAACGTGAGTATATTCACGTTTCAGGCATTGCTACTACAAATGCATCCGAACACAATCCAACACTAACATTGAATCAATAAACAGTGTTTGTGTGGTCTACAAACGTTCAAAATTGAAAGTAGGATTTCATATAACGGTCATACCTGCTCCTGAATTGACGTTTGTATGTCATCGGAGTCAATACTAAGCGCGAGATAATGTCGTTTAGAGATAATTTAACTAAGATTAGGCACAGATGTGAGATATAACGGTAACTGTAAAATCTGTACCATAGATCGTGTTATTCCGGATACATGAATTGTATTACGCACGGATGTCCACCTTATTTACATTATTTTGTTATGTCAACAAACCGCGTATACGACGTTTGTTTATTAGTTGAAATACTCAGGTTTTGGGGGAAATGTTTGGAAATAAATTATACCATATAATAGCAAATTATATTCCGTGGGGAATTTGCGTTTTCACTGATGTAGTGTCGCTTCAAATAAAGATGTTGTGTGTTTTACGTTTATTTATCGTCGCTACCGGTTGCCCATATGAGCGACGCCTCCTGAAGAGATTAGTTATTTTAGATGTATGAGGATAGTGCAATGATACAGGTAGAGACCAATTCCAGTGTCTCCTCTGGTTCTTTTACGTGCACGGTGTAAAGCACCTACACGAAACCTCGGTTTAACGTCCCATCTGAAAGACTGTTAATTTTATTAGTGTCAGACGGGGGATCGAACCTGCGATCTCTGGGTTACCAGTCCAGCGTGTTACCACTGTACTACATATCCGACTGTTAAAGATGTTATTCTTTAGCTATCAGTTATATAGGTATATATTTTCGTACACACTTACTAAACAGGCAAAATTCCCACGCATACATTTGTAACAATACGTTAGGCCCCGGATTCTTGTTTAATACTTGTATACATGTTATCCTATGTAGTGTTATTTAAGTGGGTGCGTTATCTGATGTTGTATCTGTATCATCACTGATTTATTACATTAACTGTTAGTTTATACAAATTTATTTTAGCTCGATTGCGAAACAAGTTCTTTCAACTTATATTAATCACTCTCGAGACATCATTCCTGATGGAATCCATCGCCATGAGAGAAGAGGCAATGTGGAATTTAAATGCCTTGCCTAAGGACACAATCGTAACGGCTCCAGCGACGACTGTCGTCTCCATCCCTAATGTTTATAACGAGTGATGCCGTCTCCATCCCTAATGTTTATAACGAGCGATGCCGTCTCCCTCCCTAATGTTTATAACGAGCGATGCCGTCTCCATCCCTAATGTTTATAACGAGCGATGCCGTCTCCATCCCTAATGTTTATAACGAGTGATGCCGTCTCCATCCCTAATGTTTATAACGAGCGATGCCGTCTCCCTCCCTAATGTTTATAACGAGCGATGCCGTCTCCATCCCTAATGTTTATAACGAGCGATGCCGTCTCCATCCCTAATGTTTATAACGAGCGATGCCGACCGCAGCGTAAATACAATGCTTATATATACTATCACTATTTGCCATAAAGTATGCATGTATATGTCATCATGGGCTTTTGAGCCTATTGGAATTCAGAAATATATAACTTGTATAGTAATTTCTAATTTGTAAATGCAATATACACTTATAGGAGATGAAACATAAGTATGCCATGAAAAAGTACCTCCTGACGGCGGCGGTGCCTGCAGGAAAACATCATATTACGGCCGGGTACCACGTACAACAAATAGCAAAGTATGTATAGGCCTATATGCATAGTTGTTGAAAACTAGAAATACATTGAAGAATGATATCTGTTTTACCAGGCAACGTTCATAACCATAATATAATCAGCTTAATAAAAACAATCGTGTATCAGTCACAGGGAATCACTTTTAGAAATGAATAAATTAGAACAATAATATGTCAATACATCCAGTAACCATGGAACCACGTTCCGAAATGAACAATATGTGGAAATACAGTCAGTAACCAGGGAACCACGTTCCGAAATGAACAATATGTGGCAATACAGTCAGTAACCAGGGAACCACGTTCAGAAATGAACAATATGTGGCAATACAGTCAGTAACCAGGGAACCACGTTCCGAAATGAACAATATGTGGAAATACAGTCAGTAACCAGGGAACCACGTTCCGAAATGAACAATATGTGGCAATACAGTCAGTAACCAGGGAACCACGTTCCGAAATGAACAATATGTGGCAATACAGTCAGTAACCAGGGAACCACGTTCCGAAATGAACAATATGTGGAAATACAGTCAGTAGCCAGGGAACCACGTTCCGAAATGAACAATATGTGGAAATACAGTCACTAACCAGGGAACCACGTTCCGAAATGAACAATATGTGGCAATACAGTCAGTAACCAGGGAACCACGTTCCGAAATGAACAATATGTGGCAATACAGTCAGTAACCAGGGAACCACGTTCAGAAATGAACAATATGTGGAAATACAGTCAGTAACCATGGAACCACGTTCCGAAATGAACAATATGTGGCAATACAGTCAGTAACCAGGGAACCACGTTCCGAAATGAACAATATGTGGAAATACAGTCAGTAACCAGGGAACCACGTTCCGAAATGAACAATATGTGGCAATACAGTCAGTAACCAGGGAACCACGTTCAGAAATGAACAATATGTGGCAATACAGCCAGTAGCCATGGAACCACGTTCAGAATTGAACAATATGTGGCAATATGTGCCATAATAGCAAAACATATTAATTATGTATTTGTTTCCGATTGCAGGAATCTTGACTTTATAAATCTAATGACTTACGATCTTCACGGGGCCTGGGACAACACGACAGGGGAGAATTCGCCCTTGTATGCAGGCAGCACAGATATTGGTGCTAAACGCCAGTTGAACATGGTACATATAAATTGTCAATTGCAATATGTAGAGATTATTATGTGGCTAGTTTCATATCAGTGTCACAGGGTGAGAAAAATGTGCAGCCAACCCGGGGCTCGAACCCGGAACCTTTTGCTTACAGGGCGAACTCTACCGACTGAGCTAGCCGGGCTGCTTACACACAATCTCCCAGATGGTGACTAAGTCAGTACCGTGACATACTTCCCCAACAAATTGGAATTCTTCCACGAATTTCCGGGGATAGAGAACAAGGTGAACACTATCTCGAAGTATATATCCAGTCGCGGTCCCCCGTTGGGCGCCAAATGTCACAGGGTGAGAAAAATGTGCAACCAACCCGGGGCTCGAACCAGGGACCTTTCACTTACAGGGCGAACGCTCTACCGACTGAGCAACCCGAGCCGCTTGCACAAAATCTCCACCATCGTGACTAAGTCGGTATCGCGACATCAGCATAGGTATCGATACCTAGGCTGATATGAAACTAGCCACGTAATAACGTCTCCATTCGTTTGTTATGAATTTGAACATTTAATAATCGAAAGCATGCTCTCCGTTATCCATTTGTCCGGAATAAATCACAATTACTGAATTAGGTACACGAAAACGATTGAAATATTACCACGAAACTACATACATATGTTATCTGTCAAATAAATTTGGCACACTGGTACGCTACGGAAGTAAACAAACTAGCACCGAGTTCGCATGCGTTATTTCTCAGGAACTAGTTATGATACGGCGTTTTCTGGTTTGATACGGACACGTGACCGTATCAAACAAGCAAACGCAATATTAGACTGGAAAACACAGCGTATCGACCTGGGTGGTATACAGTATTGTGGTAGGCAAATAACTGCAAAAATAGGCTAACATTCATATTTAAGTAATACGCCATTTTAATATAATGTTTTTAATGTTTAACAAAGGAATTGGAATTTCTAAATAGTGTTATAATCTATTTGTACGCTATTCATACGCTATTTAAAATGGAAGGTCAGCTTTGACACAAAATAAAATGGTCTGAAGAACATGAAAATGTAATATTGTTTGATATATTGTGACTAGTAGTATTTACTGGGTAACATTGTTTGATATATGGTGACCAGTAGTATTTACTGGGTAATATTGTTTGATATATGACGACTAGTAGTATTTACTGGGTAATTGTTTGTTTGGTGTGTTTTTGGGTTGTTGTTTGTTTGGTGTGTTTTTGGTTGTTGTTTGTTTGGTGTGTTTTTGGGTTGTTGTTTGCTATATGACGACTAGTAGTATTTACTGGTAATGTTGTTTGCTATATGACGACTAGTAGTATTTACTGGGTAATGTTGTTTGCTATATGACGACTAGTAGTATTTACTGGGTAATATTGTTTGCTATATGACGACTAGTAGTATTTACTGGGTAATATTGTTTGTTATATGACGACTAGTAGTATTTACTGGGTAATATTGTTTGTTATATGACGACTAGTAGTATTTACTGGGTAATATTGTTTGTTATATGACGACTAGTAGTATTTACTGGGTAATATTGTTTGTTATATGACGACTAGTAGTATTTACTGGGTAAATTGTTTGTTATATGACGACTAGTAGTATTTACTGGGTAATATTGTTTGTTATATGACGACTAGTAGTATTTACTGGGTAATATTGTTTGTTATATGACGACCAGTAGTATTTACTGGGTAATATTGTTTGTTATATGACGACTAGTAGTATTTACTGGGTAATATTGTTTGTTATATGACGACCAGTAGTATTTACTGGGTAATATTGTTTGTTATATGACGACTAGTAGTATTTACTGGGTAATATTGTTTGTTATATGACGACCAGTAGTATTTACTGGGTAATATTGTTTGTTATATGACGACTAGTAGTATTTACTGGGTAATATTGTTTGTTATATGACGACCAGTAGTATTTACTGGGTAATATTGTTTGTTATATGACGACTAGTAGTATTTACTGGGTAATATTGTTTGTTATATGACGACCAGTAGTATTTACTGGGTAATATTGTTTGTTATATGACGACTAGTAGTATTTACTGGGTAATATTGTTTGTTATATGACGACCAGTAGTATTTACTGGGTAATATTGTTTGTTATATGACGACTAGTAGTATTTACTGGGTAATATTGTTTGTTATATGACGACCAGTAGTATTTACTGGGTAATATTGTTTGTTATATGACGACTAGTAGTATTTACTGGGTAATATTGTTTGCTATTTGATGGATTATGGACAGTACAGTTTCAAGAACCTTTATCAATGTTACAGAAGTGGGCAGCGGATTACTGGGTTAAAAAGGGTGCTCCCAGAAACAAGCTGATCATTGGCATGGCGATGTATGGGCGCACATTCATTCTTACTGACCCGAAACAGAACACCATGGGAGCTCCAGCGAGAGGAGCAGGGGCTGCTGCAAGGTATACCAGGGAGGCTGGATTCATGGCCTACTACGAGGTATGACAATTTTTTTTTAAACTTTATTTATTTTACAACGACGAAGCAAATGTTAAGAATATTAATCACTCTCGTTGGCGCGGATGAAAGCGTAAGTGTGGTCATTCCGTTATAATAGGTGAGACATAATTTAAAATTATTAAATATCTAACTGTTTACCACGCTGATCTCAAGTTCAGAAAAATATGTTACAGTGAGAAACTATGTCTGCCGCTGGGTACATTTTCTTGCATTTCTTATATTTCCACTATCTGTCAAACATGTCCATATAGGGACGTAATTATCTTTTTAGAAAAACACATTCAAGAAATATCGTATGCATCTACATTTAAAGCGACACTACATCGGTGAAAACGCAAATGTTTGCAGAGTGTAATTTCCTAGTATTAGGTATAATTTATTTCCAAATATTTGCCTCAAAAACTGAGTATTTCAACAAATAAACAAACGATGTATACGCTGTTTGTTGACATAACAAAATAATGTAAATAGGGTCAACATTCATGAGATGTACCGTTATATCTCACATTTGTGCCTATGCATATTTATTTGTAGACTAATCTTAGTTAACTTATCACTAAACGAAAGTATCGTGCGTTTAGTATTGACTCCAATGACAAACAAACGTCAATTCAGGGGCGTGGATGACCGCTATATGAAATCCTACTTTCACTTTTGAAGTTTGTAGACCCCAAACACTGTTTATTGGTAAAATGTTAGTGTTTGAATATATTGAGAAGAATTCGTTGTAGCAATGCATTTATACGTGAAACAAATGCATTTATTTGCTTTTTACGATGTAATGTCGCTTTAATTACACCATCATTTCAAACCTGGATCACTGAAGGCGAATAATGGCTTAGTCTTTCATTATATCTCCTTTATTTTATATTGTTGTTATTTGTTGGTGTGGATAATACAAAGATAAAATATGTATAATCTAAATCTGGTAATCCAGGAATCTCTGGTTCGATCCCCCATTGAGCCTAATAAAATTAACAGTCTTTCAGATGGGACTTTAAACCGAGGTCTCTTGTCGGTGCTTTACGTAAAAGAACCAGAAGTGGAAGTCGTGATAGCACACTGGCAGCTCGTTCGCTTCAGGTGCGAACAGCCCGGAGTTCGAGCCCCGCTGGAGCCATTACGATTGTGTCCTTAGGCAAGACATTTAAGTTTCACGTTGTCTCTTCTCTCTCCCTCGTGGCGATGTATTCCATCGGGAATGAAGTCTCGAGAGTGATAAATAGTTGTAATAACTTGTTTCGCAATCGAGCTAAATAAATTTGTATAAACTAAAAGAACCAGATGAGACTCTGGAATGGATCTCTGTCTGTATCATTGCACTATCCTTCAAAAATCTAAAATGACTAATCTCTTCACGAGGTGTCACTCACATGGGCAACCGGTAGCGACGATAAATAAACGTAAACACACACGAGAAGGCATTTAAATTCCACATTGCCTCTTCCTTTCTCCCTCGTGGCGATGGATGCCATCAGGAATGAGGTCTCGAGAGTGATTAATATAAGTTATAAGAACTTGTTTCGCAATCGAGCTAAAATAATTTGTATAAACTAAATAAATTTGCATAAACTAAACACACACGAGAAAGATGTGGCTAGTGTATTGTATGCAGTTTATACAAATTTATTTTAGCTCGATTGCGAAACAAGTTCTTTCAACTTATATTAATCACTCTCGAGACCTCATTCCTGATGGAATCCATCGCCACGAGGGAGAGAGAAGAGGCAACGTGGAATTTAAATGCCTTGCCTAAAGGCACAATCGTAACGGCTCCAGCGGGGCTCGAACTCCGGACCTTTCGCACCTGAAGCGAACGCGCATCCACTGCGCTATCACGACTTCCACGATAATTTATGCATATAAATAAATACACATATACACGTCATATATTTATTATCGTTGTCGTTCTATTGAATAATAATGAAGCTGCTATGTTGTGCAGATATGCCAAATGCAGGAAACCGGAGTTGGAATCACTAGATGGGACGACGAGCAGAAGGTTCCGTACTATGTTAACGGTAGACTTTGGGTCGGCTTTGACAATGTGAGAAGCATAACAGAGAAGGTAGTATCGAATTATTCATCTTCATTTATTTGAGGTTATGTTTCATGTCAAGCCCTTATCCATGATAAAGAAATGCATTATGAACGGGGGACGGGGGTAGAGAACGGGGGACGGGTTACGGAGGACGGGGAACGGGGGACGGGGTTAATGGGCATCCGTGGACGAGTGGCTACGGTCGATGACTTGCAATCACTCGCCCCTAAAATATGAAAGTCAAATCCAACTGGATGTGTCGAATTATTGCTGAGGACACTATCCAACTGGCTTGCGGAAGGTCTGTGGTTCTAACCGGGTGCCAGTTCGTGCCTGAACAACTGCACATCCAGAGGACGAGGTCGTGATTTCACAACAAAACAATATTCGGATAACACAATAAACTGAAATGACATGTATCACTATTACACAAAGAGCACGTGAGCATTTAATGGAACAATGGATGTCATGATATGTATCTTGCACTATCATCCAAATAATATCATAAATAAACACGAATACTCAATGGGTAGCTATAAATAAACACGAATACTCAGTGGGTAGCTATAAATAAACTCGAATACTCAGTGGGTAGCTATAAATAAACTCGAATACTCAGTGGGGAGCTATAAATAAACTCGAATACTCAGTGGGTAGCTATAAATAAACTCGAATACTCATTGGGTAGCTATAAATAAACTCGATTACTCATTGGATAGCTATAAATAAACTTGAATAATCATTGGGTAGCTATAAATAAACTCGAATACTCAGTGGGTAGCTGTAAATAAACTCGAATACTCATTTGGTAGCTATAAATAAACTCGAATACTCATTTGGTAGCTATAAATAAACTCGATTACTCATTGGATAGCTATAAATAAACTTGAATAATCATAATAGGTAGCTATAAATAAACTCGAATACTCAGTGGGTAGCTGTAAATAAACTCGAATACTCGTTGGGTAGCTATAAATAAACTTGAATAATCATTGGGTAGCTATAAATAAACTCGAATACTCAGTGGGTAGCTGTAAATAAACTCGAATACTCATTGGGTAGCTATAAATCAACTCGAATACTCATTGAGTAGCTATAAATCAATTCGAATACTCATTGGGTAGCTATAAATTAACTCGAATATTCAGTGGGTAGCTTTAAATAAACTCGAATACTCAGTGGGTAGCTATAAATAAACTCGAATACTCATTGGATAGCTGTAAATAAACTCGAATACTCAGTGGGTAGCTATAAATAAACTCGTATAAAAAAACTAATAATACATTGTATAACTAAATCCTGATCAACATCTTTTCCAAACAGGTTCAATGGTTGAAGTCTGGAGGGTATGGTGGTGTCATGATATGGTCGTTGGATCTAGACGACTTCAGAAGAGTGTGTAAATCGTCATCTCGTCCATACCCATTGCTTAGTCTCATAAATCATCTGCTTACGTCTGGAAAACCCCAAACTACCAAGGTCACCCCCACACATACAACAACGCCAACTACACCAGCTACGACAACAACCAGCCACGGAAAAGGTATAACAGCTGCGTTTTTAAAAAAGTGTCTTTATTTACCACTAGGAAGTGTTGTTCTAGTCACAAACTGAACTATGTAAGAACTATATAAGTTTTCGTTCTTTCTAATCACTTTCGGTCAACTGCTGTTGACCCTTTCCTTTATAGAGATTTAGGTTAATTTACTATTATATCGCCATACAAACGACAGCCATTTAGATAGCATGAAGTGGATAAGTAATCGCTATATCTATCCCACCTCCATAGATATTAGCTAACAGTTAATGTTAAAGTGGAAGTCGTGATAGCGCAGTGGAAGCGCGTTCGCTTAATGTGTGAAAGGCCCATAGTTCGAGCCTCGCTGGAGCCGTTACGATTGTGCCCTTGGGCAAGGCATTTAAATTCCACAATGCCTCTTCTCTCTCCTTGATGGCGATGGATTCCATCAGGAATGAGGTCTCGATAACGATTAATATAAGTTGAAAGAACTTGTTTCACAATCGAGCTAAATAAATTTGTATAAACTATTGTATTATTACAGACTTTAAGTGCACAAACAGAGCAACTGGATTCTACGCTGATCCAGACTCCTGCTCTAAATTCTACAGATGTGTCAACAACCGGATGTTCCATTACTCATGTCCAGCAAGCTTGTTCTACAACCCCAAAACGAAATCATGTGACTGGCAAAAGAATGTGGACTGCAAGGTTGACTTCTATGTGTACTAAATCTGCGAAGCACTAGTGGTATGTGTACTAAATCTGCGAAGCACTATAGTGGTATGTGTACTAAATCTGTGAAGCACTATAGTGGTATGTGTACTAAATCTGTGAAGCACTATATCGGTATGTGTACTAAATCTGCAAAGCACTATAGTGGTATGTGTACTAAATCTGCGAAGCACTATAGTGGTATGTGTACTAAATCTGCAAAGCACTATAGTGGTATGTGTATTAAATCTGCAAAGCACTATAGTGGTATGTGTACTAAATCTGTGAAGCACTATATCGGTATGTGTACTAAATCTGTGAAGCACTATAGTGGTATGTGTACTAAATATGTGAAGCACTATAGTGGTATGTGTACTAAATCTGCAAAGCACTATAGTGGTATGTGTACTAAATCTGCCAAGCACTATAGTGGTATGTGTACTAAATCTGCCGAGAACTAGCGGTATGTGTACTAAACCTGCCAATAATTAGCAGTATGTGTACTAAATCTGCCAAGAACTAGTGGTATGTGTACTAAACCTGCCAATAATTAGCAGTTTGTGTACTAAATCTGCCAAGAACTAGTGGTATGTGTACTAAATCTACCAAGAACTAGCGGTTTGTGTACTAAATCTGCCAAGAACTAGTGGTATGTGTACTAAATCTGCCAAGAACTAGCGGTTTGTGTACTAAATCTGCCAAGAACTAGCCGTATGTGTACTAAATCTGCCAAGAACTAGTGGTATGTGTACTAAATCTGCCAAGAACTAGCAGTTTGTGTACTAAATCTGCCAAGAACTAGCGGTTTGTGTACTAAATCTGCCAAGAACTAGTGGTATGTGTACTAAATCTGCCAAGAACTAGTGGTATGTGTACTAAATCTGCCAAGAACTAGCACTATGTGTACTAAATCTGCCAATCGCTTGCAGAATAGTTAACCTGGTCCCATAAACTTCATTGATATTTGTGTTATCTGCTAAACCTTCATAAGTAGGCCGGTTCAACTTATATGTAGCATGTTCTTTAAATGACATTGAAGAAACATTTATTTTAAAATATGTGGAGGGTAGGCCTATAAATACAGGTACTATGCGGGTGTGTTTATTACTCTATGCTGATGGTATAGTTTAATATGCAAAATCGGCCGAGAGTCTACAACATTTATTGGCTATTTAGCGGAATATCATTTAAAGGACAAACGCAACCAAAAATGCTAAAAACCTCGCACTACAGTAAAAATATCCTAAATACATATTGGAAACGATGTCCGCCTTGTTTTTAATTAACAGTGCGCCGACTGTTCCGATATTGCACGTTTGTTACCGGTACCTGTAAAATACCTGTCCAGTATTGGACGAGTTATCTCCCATCCGCGGTCCACTAGCTGGTAGAAATTAAACCGGATGTGACGCACGTTTTGTACACATCGCGCCATATTTGTCTACGAGTTCAGTGAAATTTTGATAAAATCTGGGGAAATAACAGTTTTATTCACGATTAAAACGGAATTAAATCAAACCATGTGTTGAACAGCGTCACCAGCAATCATGGTTATCTGCGCAGCAGTGGACTGCGATTCCCGTTCGAAGGGGAAGAAGAGACTTGATGGCGAAAGTGTTAGTTTTTTTGGATTTCCGCGTGATTCCAAACGAAGGAAATTATGGATTACCAAGATTAAGCGCGTCGGGCTTGTTCCCACTTCTAATACAAAGTTGTGCTCCCGTCATTTCACGGCGGACCAGTTTGTTGGCAGACAGTCGCGGTCGTTTTGTTCAGAGATCGGATACGAACACAAAGTGAAACAGAGGTTGGTCCCTGCTGCCGTTCCTACAATTTTCCACCACTCCAGGCCGGTGGCTGCACCCAGAGCATCAGCCACATCCATTGCCAGAAAGAGATTGGTGACAAACAAGGTTAGAATTGGTTTATCACATGCACATTATTCTCTTTGTAAGTTTTATTTCAACAGTTTTAGTTTACTCACTTTAGAAACATTCCTTGATCAAGTTGTTGCATATGATTGACTGGCGCTGATTGGACTTTACTTCAATCCTTGGATATGTTGGAAGAAAATATATCTAAATCTATCATTTGATATACGATGCTGTCCGGTAATTTTACTTTTGCTAATTTTTCGTCCCAATATGTAGCGAAATGTCTTCAATATTGCATCATTTGTTGGTTATCTCCCCCCCCCCCCACCCCCACACACGGACGTGAAAAATAAATGTACAATTCCAGAGTACATGACAGTAAGTATCAAACCGAATAAAATATCTGACAGATTTTGGTTCGGGCTGACAAAAAATAGATGAATGTCTGACACATTTTCTCATCTTTACCCATTCGGTTATGCACCAGTCAATTGTAATCCTCCCCAGGCCGGGGCATAGCGGGGGATTGCGGGGATAATCCCAGAGGATCTACACAAAATTGTGTCCCTGCAGGGCCGAGATAACCCCGGGGATCTACATTCCTAAAAAAATACATGTACATGTTAATATCCTCTAGGCCGGGGTGGAGGGGGGGGGGACCAGTGCTAATATTGATCACTGTGTACTACACTGGCCATAAATGTTTAGCATGTTTCATAAGCATGATAAGGAACACATATCACTGGCTATTAACATGATTAAGGCCACTGGACACGCTATATAATTGTCCTCTATTTTACTGTTAACAGGTTACATCGATGACTTGATGGACGAGGTACTGGACATGAGAGGGACTCTCAACACCTATACAAAGGCGAAGCTGGCACGATCCTTTGGCCCGAAGACACCTGTACCACTTGCCCAGAGTACACCATTTCGGAAAGCGAAATCGGTAATAGTAGCAGAGAGAGTTCAACGTTTTAATAGCTGAAGATACATTTGTAGTATGTGCACGACGTGGGTGATAATATGTAATTGTGCAATAGAACAGACTCATTAAACAATAACTAATAGACACTGTAGTCTACTCCATCATAAATTGTGATTTGAGAAATGTGGCTTATGATATTTGTGATCCGTGTAGCTCCTGATCAACTAGTGCACTTGTGTTGCTTGGTAATGAACTGTATTGTTTGCTAGAATCATCACGGACGTTTCACAGGTGAAAATCGTAAAGTGTAGCTCCTGATCAGACGGTGAAGATGTACAGGTTGATATTCACATTTGTAGTTGTTTATGTAAAGTTATGTGACATGTGTTCATTCAGCGTATTTAAAGCCACAATACTGTTCTGATGGGAATTGCTTCCGGATTGCAGTCACCACACATGCTGGAAGGATTCGTCTGTCTTTTTTTGGAAGAACCTTGTAGATCCATCTTGCAAATCGTCTATACGCGATGTATCGGTAGGTCCTGGAAATTACAACAAAGGATATGTTAAGCTAAGATTACATATATATGATATTTACTTTTTCTAATCCTCTATAGGTTGACGAGGATAAAATCAGTACATCTACATTGCTTGTTTGTATCAGCAATGGCTATATGTATATATTAGGATTATTATCTTATATTTAATTGTCGACCCAATTCCCATGCTTAAATATAAGATAATAATACTAATATAGAACCAAATGTAAATAGAATAATATATTATCATGATTACCAGATTTGTGATGGTTGAAGACGACACTTATTGTTGAAAATGCATATTGTTGTTATAAACCCGCTAAACTTGTAAAACATCATTGTGATAGACACTATATTTCTTTGGTAACGTATCCATATGTGCTCTACATAAATAATACTTACAGTTATTATGGTACATGTAACTATATGACTTGTGTATTACCAGTTTGTCACTTGACATTTTTTTTACCAAGATACCAGTAACCTGTATTCAACATATATATATATATACTGATATAACTTACTCGTGAATTGGTTCTTCCTGGAGTCCCTCGGTCTGGATAAACTCATAATATGAGGTCTCCAGAACATGCACGTTCAGGCAGTTTCCCACGAACCCGTCGTGCTCGGTGATGCAGGTTAGGTCTTCGCTCTCAATCTTCCCATCCACGATGTTGGTGTCTCGACAGCATTTGCACTCCTTCAGTGTTGGCATGGGGCCACAGCTGCTACAGGTGCACCTGAAATTGAATGTCAATATATGTAACAAAAAAGTAAATATTAGGATTTAATTGTTTAATTCGAAGCATCAAGGATGTTTGACTACCGGATTGCAACCAACGTAGTCACTGATAGACTATGAATGTTCATGCTGATCTGTGACTGCACTTGTCACAAACACAGGTGGGCAGCGTGTCATCACATTGTTTATTTACATTATTCATACATAGAAGATATGTGTTTGTATTATATATATTTTGGGGGCATTAGCTTTTGCACATGTCAGTCTTATATTTATGAGTTTAAGTTCATTACTCTACTCCTTTATCAGCTAACACAATTATTAGCTAATGGTGTGCACCTAAAACCGACATATTTATATGTTCTGGTCTTACTTACTTATAAATATCATGAATATGCAAAGATAAATGGCTATGTTTATATTGCTTGTTTATATCAACAATGTTATTACTATGTTATATTTTAGGCTGGGATATAAGATACAAAAATAATACTGATCAATACATACAGAGTACGCGAAAGGTGTCTGACCGAATAAAATGTCAGACAAAAAATAAATGACTGTCTGACGGTATGACAGCCACATTTTCTCATCTTTACCCATTACTTTATGCTGAAAGAATTTCGTTTACATGTATTTGAGAGTCAAATCAGGTCAAGTCCCTTGGAAACATGTGTACACTACTGATATTAATCATGCTAATTAATGTAAATAAAAGAGCAGTTACTTTTGAAATTAGTGTTCTGTGTGTATATTTTGAAATCCATAACTATTAATTAATGCACCTATCAATGTTAAGCCCCAGGGGGGGGGGCGGCGGAGACCCCCGGGGAATTAGACATTTTTCTTTTTGGGGGAGTCTAAATCCCACCCTGGGGCCAATTATTCGTGTCAAAATTCACTATATATTCAACCAAAAATGCCCCCAGGGTGGTTGTTTTTGTATCTAAATCCCGCCCCACGGGACTCATATGGCTGTCTAATTCCCCGGGGGTCCCCGCCGCCCCCCTGGGGCTTAACATTGACAGGTGCATAAGTAGTATTTATAAATGCTACCATTGTGCCATACATGTTGGAGGGGGGACAAGGTTTAGGGAGATGGGGGGAGACGGGAGATGGTGGTGACAGACGCCTCGCTTTGATTGGAACAACCAACCAAAAATATATCTCAATTATAAGGCACAAAATGATGGTGCATTTCTAAAAAAAGTTTTAAAAAATAAAGTGGGTGGGGTATTGTAGTTTAGCTACTCTTCACGAAAAGAAAATCCAAATAAACAGCTGTAAATCTGTGTTATCACGAACTACTGCATATCCCGTACTTTTAATAGTGCAAAATTGCTGTACAATGCTCAAGGGTCACGGATTATATGCGTCAATGGTGATCATTTCACGACATTTGCGTAATTAGAGAGGAAATAAATGGAGGAAAAATCACAAAAAAAACCTCACCATTCGCTTGGACTTGGCACTTCCTCGACCTCCGGCACGAATTCCTCTTCACTTTCTTCATTCTCGGATGAACTAGCGTCCGAATACCCGTCCTTCGCCATCGGCTCGAACATGTAGGGTTGCACATTCACGGAAAAGTCTATCTCGGGGACCTCCTGCATCTCTGTACAGCTATCGGCGTCCATTTTCTTTGTGTTATGGTACAAAAGTGACGTCACGCGGTACAGGTGCGCGATACGGGAGACAACTGGAGTTTCCCAATACCCGATAGCAAGGGGCGAGTAAGTCATCCGCGGCCGTATTTGAAACGGGAATACCACCGGTGGTAATTTGTTTGTTTTAATTCATTTTAATGGTTTTTAATCGGGATTTTTGTTTTAAATGATACATTAGTGAATGTTTTATATAAATATAGCGAAAATAGGAGCGTTTCCTTTGTACTTTAATCTCCATGGAGATTTAGGTTAATATATTATTTTATCTACATACAAACAACAGTCATTTAGCTATCATGCAGTCGCCATATCTATCCCACCTCCATAGATATTACTGGAACTACATGAGATTCTGGCCTTTATTATGAACATTGGTTTGGCGACTACATTGTCAATGTATGTCGTATTGATAATGGCGTCAAGAGGTGCTTCTATGAGGGAAAGGGTTATGAACATTGGTTTGGCGACTACTTGCAAGTTTGTCGTATTGGTAATGGCGTCAAGAGGTGCTTCTATGAGGGAAAGGGTTATGAACATTGGTTTGGCGACTACATTGTCAATGTATGTCGTATTGGTAATGGCGTCAAGAGGTGCTTCTATGAGGGAAAGGGTTATGAACATTGGTTTGGCGACTACATTGTCAATGTATGTCGTATTGGTAATGGCGTCAAGAGGTGCTTCTATGAGGGAAAGGGTTATGAACATTGGTTTGGCGACTACATTGTCAATGTATGTCGTATTGGTAATGGCGTCAAGAGGTGCTTCTATGAGGGAAAGGGTTATGAACATTGGTTTGGGACTACATTGTCAATGTATGTCGTATTGGTAATGGCGTCAAGAGGTGCTTCTATGAGGGAAAGGGTTATGAACATTGGTTTGGCGACTACATTGTCAATGTATGTCGTATTGGTAATGGCGTCAAGAGGTGCTTCTATGAGGGAAAGGGTTATGAACATTAGTTTGGGGAGTACATTGTCAATGTATGTCGTATTGGTAATGGCGTCAAGAGGTGCTTCTATGAGGGAAAGGGTTATGAACATTAGTTTGGGGAGTACATTGTCAATGTATGTCGTATTGGTAATGGCGTCAAGAGGTGCTTCTATGAGGGAAAGGGTTATGAACATTGGTTTTGGCGACTACATTGTCAATGTATGTCGTATTGGTAATGGCGTCAAGAGGTGCTTCTATGAGGGAAAGGGTTATGAACATTGGTTTGGCGACTACATTGTCAATGTATGTCGTATTGGTAATGGCATCAAGAGGTGCTTCTATGAGGGAAAGGGTTATGAACATTGGTTTGGCGACTACATTGTCAATGTATGTCGTATTGGTAATGGCGTCAAGAGGTGCTTCTATGAGGGAAAGGGTTAAAGTGGAAACTATTTGTTAGCATTACAAAAATAATAATCATGATTTTTAGAAGAACCTGGGAAAATTGGCATTTTTAGTATACTTATCAGCAGATAAATATTGCTAAGACATTTTACTATCGGGGCGTGACTACTACATACAACGTAAACGGATATAAGGCTATTTTCCAGTTGAATAAATGTATGTATACATTGGCTCCATTATCACCAAAACATACGATGGCACTTTTCAATAAATTGATAACACTTATTTTAAATTATGCATGTAACTTTTAACAAAGGTAGAAATGAAATATCGAAACAGTGCATTTAGACTTTTGTAAAAGAATAGTGGGTGTAAAGATTTGCACTCAAAATATATTTTGTATATCATGAAATGGGTCGAATACCATGTTTTAAAACGGGTTTTCATGCTCATAAAATATTGGTTGTCCAATTGTATAGGTTGTCCAATTAGTAATGTGGTTAGCGCGCTCGCTTCTTACGAATGCAACCCGGGTTCGATCCTCGGACCGGGAAGTATGCGAGATGGTACGGTCGTCGCCAGATCGGACATGTGGCTTTCCTCCGGGTACTCCGGTTTCTTGCAACACAAATAACCACATGTACGCTTTCATCCGCTCCAACGAGAGTGATTAATATAAGTTGTTAGAACTTGCTTCGCAATCATTGTAAAATAAATAAAGTTTAAACTTAAAAAATATTGGTTGAAAATATGCAGAACAGGAGAACAGGCTGAGAAGTAACTTATAATAAGTTAAAATGTGACTTGGAATTACACCCGGAGAAAGTAACCTCTGTCTCTGAAGTTAAGGATTTACTTTCCAGATTAGGTTTTTATGAGTTATGGCTAAGCCAAAGTGTGGGTGATGTTAATATATTCCTTAATATTGTTAAACAACATATTAAAGACAATATGTACAAGATTGGCTTGCTAGTTTAGAGAATTCACCGAGTGCATTGTTTAATAGATCAATTGCTAGTTTTCATTTTTGTCCAAATCTTGAGCTAAGAAATGTAGAAACACATCAAATTGTCATGTCCATGTTACGAATGTCGTCGCATAGATTAGAAATTGAATGTGGCAGATGGAAAAACCATAAAGTACACCTTACAATGAAAGGATGTACGTATGCTAAAATACCCGCAGTCGCATACTGTTTACAGTCATGTCTTGTCCCAATCAACTCTGTGTTAATGTTTACAGTCATGTCTTGTCCCAATCAACTCAGTGTTAATGTTTACAGTCATGTCTTGTCCCAATCATCTCTGTGTTAATGTTTACAGTCATGTCTTGTCCCAATCAACTCTGTGTTAATGTTTACAGCCATGTCTTGTCCCAATCAACTTTTGAAATGTGTTAATGTTTACAGTCATGTATTGTCCCAATCAACTATGTGTTAATGTTTACAGTCATGTCTTGTCCCAATCAACTATGTGTTAATGTTTACAGTCATGTCTTGTCCCAATCAACTATGTGTTAATGTTTACAGTCATGCCTTGTCCCAATCAACTCTGTGTTAATGTTTACAGCCATGTCTTGTCCCAATCAACTATGTGTTAATGTTTACAGTCATGCCTTGTCCCAATCAACTCTGTGTTAATGTTTACAGCCATGTCTTGTCCCAATCAACTATGTGTTAATGTTTACAGTCATGCCTTGTCCAAATCAACTCTGTGTTAATGTTTACAGCCATGTCTTGTCCCAATCAACTATGTGTTAATGTTTACAGTCATGCCTTGTCCAAATCAACTCTGTGTTAATGTTTATAATAGTCATACCTTGTCCCAATCAACTCTGTGTTAATGTTTACAGTCATGCCTTGTCCCAATCAACTCTGTGTTAATGTTTATAGTCATGTCTTGTCCCAATCAACTCTGTGTTAATGTTTACAGTCATGTCTTGTCCCAATTAACTTTTGAAACATATTAATGTTTACAGTCATGTCTTGTCCCAATTAACTTTTGAAATGTGTTAATGTTTACAGTCATGTCTTGTCCCAATCAACTTTTGACAAACTGTAATAGTAATGTTGAATCGAAATATAACCCAATTGTATGCACTCCTGCGCATGTGAATATTCCAGCTTTTAATCTTTGTTTCAAATATCCGACTTTTATATACATGTACCATTTACATATATATATGTACTATTTACATAATGCAAATATAACATGTACCATTTACATACTATGTTTTACACACTCTTATGTTATATCTGGCATAATTTCGACCACATTTTACATTTGTTACATTTCAATTGTACATACCGTACTAACAATTATATTATTTTGTTTAAGTATAATCATACAAACGGCATTATTGTTTTGTTTGGTACGAATATGTAACATAACTGAACGTCTACGAGTGTGACGGTCATGGTTAATTGGTCCAATAAACATGGCACCGATTAAATTGTGGAGGAAATATGTGTACACTCCTGCAATTTGTGGTAAAACATTCAAGTTGGTGTATATGTAGCCACTTACATGAGGGATATGTAATTGTGATTCATGTTGCGTTATGCGTAGTACCGTGGTTTATTAGAATGCGCCGTGCGGCCCGGTACTTCCGGCTTCAGCATTCGAGGTTTCTGTTGGGGTTACCTCACCCTTAGGCTAGGACTTTTAAGGCGGTCCATATATTCGCCTGATGCACCCGTTGTGGGACACGTGGAGTATTTAATAGGAGTAGCTTTGCCATGTGCTATCCTGCCCCGTCCTGGTAGGTACACCGCCATATGATCCGGGACTGCTTATTTGATTCACAGCTAACCCCCATATCTGAGGGCCGTTTCCCCTATCCGCCACCTGAGGACCCGCTGGGTAGGGGATGGTCTCCCCACCACGCAGCATGGACCCAGACATGAGGGATATAAGATGGCCGCCAAAATAATTTCTAAATCTCAATTATCTTAAAACCTTAGCATATTTATAACACATAACATAGAACATTATTACAGAGTATGCAACAAGCTTTAATATGGTGACAGAATCGTGGTTCAACCCATACTACTGAAGGAGAACACGCTGTACTGGTAATCCAGGGATCGCAGGTTTGATCCCACGTCTGACCCTAATAAAATTAACAGTCTTTCAGATGGGACGTTAAACCGAAGTCTTGTGTCAGTGCTTTACACCGTGCGTGTAAAAGAACCAGTGGAGACTGCGTTTCTGTCTGTATCATTGCACTATCCTCCAAAATCTAAAATGACTAATCTCTTCAGGAGGCGTCGCTCATATGGGCAACCAGTAGCGACGATAAATAAACGGAAAACATACACTTAACTGTATGCACACAATTGAAATCAGGTGCGAAAACGGTCATCTAATGGCCGTAACTGTGTGCACACCATTGAAATCAGGTGCGAAAACGGTCATCTAATGGCCGTAACTGTGTGCACACCATTGAAATCAGGTGCGAAAATGGTCATCTAATGGCCGTAACTGTGTGCACACCATTAAAATCAGGTGCGAAAACTGTCATCTAATGGGCTTAACTGTGTGCACACTATTGAAATCAGGTGCGAAAATGGTCATCTAATGGCCGTAACTGTGTGCACACCATTGATGTCAGGTGCGAAAACGGTCATCTAATGGCCGTATCTGTGCACACCATTGAACTCAGGTGCAAAAACGACGTAACTGTGTGCACACCATTGAAATCAGGTGCGAAAACGGTCATCTAATGGCCTAACTGTGTGCACACCTTGAAGGTGCAAAACGTCATCTAATTTGTTGTTGTGGTGGTTGTGCGAAAACGTCATTAATGGTAACTGTGTGCACACCATTGTCAGGTGCGAAAACGTCATCTAATCCTAATGTGTGCACACCATTGATTGTTTTGTCAGGTGCGAAAACGGTCATCTAATGGCCTACTGTGTGCACACCTTAAATCGGTGCGAAAACTGTCATGGTAGTGACCCATTGAGGTGCAAAACGGTCACTAATGGCCGTAACTGTGTGCACACCATTGACAGGTGCGAAGTCATCTAATGTTGGTGCACACCATTGAGTCGGCAAATTAATGGCCGTAACTGTGTGCACACCATTGATGTCAGGTGCGAAAACGGTCATCTAATGGCCGTAACTGTGTGCACACCATTGATGTCAGGTGCGAAAACGGTCATCTAATGGCCGTATCTGTGCACACCATTGAACTCAGGTGCAAAAACGACGTAACTGTGTGCACACCATTGAAATCAGGTGCGAAAACGGCCATCTAATGGCCGTAACTGTGTGCACACCATTGAAATCAGGTGCTAACTCTGGGACTTCCATACATGAATGAACACGCTACCACTGCGCTATCACAACTTCCACAGAACTCCTAATTATTAATAATTCCATTCCCAGTTCTTCGGGGAATTAATAACTGATTCAGTTAACTGCTGGTTAACTATTGAATGTCAATAAGCATAGTTTGATCAAATATACTAGAGGACATAGAAAACGCACACTTCGGATATATGCATGTTCTTAAAGAACAATTCATTGGCGTCATTTCGATACCAAAATATTTAAAATTGATGTAGTAATAAAGAAATTATCGTAAGATAAAGATATTGTTCCAAAAATCGAAAGTACCACTTTTGGATAATTGTGATTAGAATGCAAATGTGAAATTTTCGCGCTTATTTTAAGAAATAAAATTATTATATATATATATGTGTTATATGTCGGGTTTTACGCCTGCATCAGCACCATTTTGGGCTATATCGCCGGCGGGCAGTTTACCTAACAACACCTTTCCTGGGCAGGCTCCAACGGTTAACCAATACTTGGTTGCACCAACCTCCGTAAGAAACTGCCAACTTTTTCATATAAATGAGACACGGTCTGAGCGGGGCTAGAACCCGTGACCATCAGTGATGATAGGTTACAGTGGTATACAAGTCAGCGACCTAAACCACTCGACCACGGAGGCGGACTTTTTCTAAATTTTTAAACAGTAACAGTATTTTCGCAGCGGTAATTGTGTTTCAAAATAATTTCACACCTTTTAAAGTAATAAGTTCCACAATTGAGTAATTAATGTCTATATAATAATAATCATGTAATGTAGGTGTGCGTTTTCTATGTCCTCTAGTCTATATAATAATAATCATATAATGTAGGTGTGCGTTTTCTATGTCCTCTAGTCTATATAATAATAATCATATAATGTAGGTGTGCGTTTTCTATGTCCTCTAGTATATATAATAATAATCATATAATGTAGGTGTGCGTTTTCTATGTCCTCTAGTCTATATAATAATAATCATATAATGTAGGTGTGCATTTTCTATGTCCTCTAGTATATATAATAATAATCATATAATGTAGGTGTGCGTTTTCTATGTCGTCTAGTATATATAATAATAATAATATAATGTAGGTGTGCGTTTTCTATGTCGTCTAGTATATATAATAATAATAATATAATGTAGGTGTGCGTTTTCTATGTCGTCTAGTATAAAATCACTTGTGCTGGGTTTCTTACGACGGGTGGTCGAAATTTTGCAAGAGAGTGCAGTGAAAGTTATCAAAATGTGCACCTTTTCCTGAAGAAATATTGAACTGAGTTTTAAGAACTGGTTAGGTGAATCAGATTTAGGAGTATTGAACAAGAGTTGGTCCTTGCCAATAAATGTTTGTGTTAAGAGCACGATTGTGTGGATAAAAACTAGAACTAGACAGACATGGTTAAAAACTAGAACTAGACAGGCGTGGATAAAAACTAGAACTAGACAGGCGTAGATAAAAACTTGAACTAGCCTAGTTGTGGATAAAAACTAGAACTAGACAGGCATAGATAAAAACTAGAACTAGACAGGCGTAGATAAAAACTTGAACTAGCCTAGTTGTGGATAAAAACTAGAACTAGACAGGCATAGATAAAAACTAAAACTAGACAGGCGTAGATAAAAACTTGAACTAGCCTAGTTGTGGATAAAAACTAGAACTAGACAGGCATAGATAAAAACTAGAACTAGACAGGCGTGGATAAAAACTAGAACTAGACAGGCGTGGATAAAAACTAGAACTACGACAGGCGTGGATAAAAACTAGAACTAGACAGGCGTGGATAAAAATGAGACAGGTGTGGATAAAAACTAGACTAGCAGTTTTTATCCATGACTGTCTAGTTTTTATCCACGCATGTCTAGTTTTTTTGGATAGGAATTATATAAGACTGTCTTTCATTCTAATCCCTTTTCTGTATTTTGATTATGTGTGATGTATGCATTGTTCAATATGTATTATATTGGGAAATAAAATATGTTTAAACTAAGCAAACTGCACTACTATATACTCATTCATAAATATCAATTGGAATATATAACAATATGAGGCGGCTATGTGTGGGCAACATGAAAAATATGAGGCGGCTATGTGTGGTCAGCATGAAAAATATGAGGTGGCTATGTGTGGGCAGCATGAAAAATATGAGGCGGCTATGTGTGGGCAGCATGAAAAATATGAGGTGGCTATGTGTGGGCAGCATGAAAAATATGAGGCGGCTATGTGTGGGCAGCATGAAAAATATGACGCGGCTATGTGTGGGCAGCATGAAAAATATGAGGCAGCTATGTGTGGGCAGCATGAAAAATATGAGGCGGCTATGTGTGGGCAGCATGAAACTATGAGGTGGCTATGTGTGGGCAGCATGAAAATATGAGGCAGCTATGTGTGGTCAGCATGAAACATGAGATGGCTATGTGTGGGCAGCATGAAAAATATGAGGCGGCTATGTGTAGGCAGCATGAAAAATATGACGCGGCTATGTGTGGGCAGCATGAAAATATGAGGCAGCTATGTGTGGGCAGCATGAAACATATGAGATGGCTATGTGTGGGCAGCATGAAAAATATGAGGCGGCTATGTGTGGGCAGCATGAAAAATATGACGCGGCTATGTGTGGGCAGCATGAAAAATATGAGGCGGCTATGTGTGGGCAGCATGAAAAATATGAGGCGGCTATGTGTGGGCAGCATGAAAAATATGAGGCGGCTATGTGTGGGCAGCATGAAAAATATGAGGCGGCTATGTGTGGGCAGCATGAAAAATATGAGGCGGCTATGTGTGGGCAGCATGAAAAATATGAGGCAGCTATGTGTGGGCAGCATGAAACATATGAGGCGGCTATGTGTGGGCAGCATGAAAAAGGTGTTCTATGGCGCTTGTGTGGAGTAAAGGGTGCAGCTTTCAAGTATTAAATCATTATAAACCAATTTTAAGCTTGTTTATTGTATTTTTTGCACAACAATCCAAAACAAAAACATGTACAATAGATTCAGATGTCTGCTAGTTAAAACGGCATACAAATCACAAATACTTCTTAGAACTTTATGATCAAATGCAAAAATAAATATATAATATTCTCTTAACAATATCAACAATATCTGAAATATAATATTATGTACTCATTTATAAGTTGGGGTTTGTTTCTCCAAAGCTTGTTTGGAAAGCCAGGTTTTCAAGTGTGCAACAAACTCGACCCTGGGCGATGTCTAGCAAGTATTTAGCATACCCATCATATTGGTCGTCTGCCTAATAATGTAAATGTAAGAGGACAAATTTATTTGTAGTCGGCCTTAAAAGCAAACGGGGATCATGCTTCTCATTTGTGATCGACCTTATAAGTTATCAGTATGCGACCTGCCTAATTTGTGGTCCGGCTTGGATAATAGTAAGGGGTCCCGTCTTTTCTGTGATCCTTCTGATGGGGACAACATAAGGGGATGTCTTATTTATAGTCTACCTTAGAAAGCAACATTAGGGGATTTGTCTTATTTATAATCTACCTTAGAAAGCAACATTAGGGGATTTGTCTTATTTATAATCTACCTTAGAAAGCAACATTAGGGGATTTGTCTTATTTATAATCTACCTTAGAAAGCAACATTAGGGGATTTGTCTTATTTATAATCTACCTTAGAAAGCAACATTAGGGGATTTGTCTTATTTATAATCTACCTTAGAAAGCAACATTAGGGGATTTGTCTTATTTATAATCTACCTTAGAAAGCAACATTAGGGGATTTGTCTTATTTATAATCTACCTTAGAAAGCAACATTAGGGGATTTGTCTTATTTATAATCTACCTTAGAAAGCAACATTAGGGGATTTGTCTTATTTATAATCTACCTTAGAAAGCAACATTAGGGGATTTGTCTTATTTATAATCTACCTTAGAAAGCAACATTAGGGGATTTGTCTTATTTATAGTCTACCTTAGAAAGCAACATTAGGGGATTTGTCTTATTTATATCTACCTTAGAAAGCAACATTAGGGGATTTGTCTTATTTATAATCTACCTTAGGAAGCAACATTAGGGGATTTGTCTTATTTATAATCTACCTTAGGAAGCAACATTAGGGGATTTGTCTTATTTATAGTCTACCCTAGAAAGCAACATTAGGGGATTTGTCATATTTGTGGTCTACCTTAGAAAGCAACATTAGGGGATTTGTCATATTTATAGTCTACCTTAGAAAGCAACATTAGGGGATTTGTCTTATTTATAATCTACCTTAGGAAGCAACATTAGGGGATTTGTCTTATTTATAATCTACCCTAGAAAGCAACATTAGGGGATTTGTCATATTTGTGGTCTACCTTAGAAAGCAACATTAGGGGATTTGTCATATTTATAGTCTACCTTAGAAAGCAACATTAGGGGATTTGTCTTATTTATAGTCTACCTTAGAAAGCAACATTAGGGGATTTGTCTTATTTATAGTCTACCTTAGAAAGCAACATCAGGGGATTTGTCATATTTGTGGTCCCCCTTATAAGTGAGTAAATATAAAATAGAGATCTTGAGCAACTTCCATTATGATAGCAACTTATTTCAACTATATGTTGCCGTGGTTACTGTAACATTACTCACCAATAGTACAATATCTCACTTACTATAATAATACAGAAAGGCAGTCAATGTTCACTAATTAATACAAGTGTTTTTTTAATCAGATGAAATCACAAGACATGTGTTAATAACATTGTTAGAGCCACAGTGGCCCCTTTTAAACTAAACAAATTTATCTGTTAGAGCCACGGTGGCCCCTTTTAAACTAAACAAATTTATCTGTTAGAGCTAAGGTGGCCCCTTTTAAACAAAACAAATGTATCTGTTAGAGCTAAGGTGGCCCCTTTTAAACTAAACAAATTTATGTTAGAACCACAGTGGCCCATTTTAAACTAAACAAATTTATGTTAGAGTCCCATTGGCCCCTTTTAAACTAAACAAATTTATCTGTTAGAGCCACGGTGGCCCCTTTTAAACTAAACAATGTATCTGTTAGTGCTACAGTGACCCCTTTTAAACTAAACAAATTTATCTGTTAGAGCCCCAGTGGCCCCTTTTAAACTAAACAAATTTATCTGTTAGAACCACAGTGGCCCTTTTAAACTAAACAAATTTATCTGTTAGAGCCACGGTGGCCCCTTTTAAACTAAACAAATGTATCTGTTAGTGCTACAGTGGCCCCTTTTAAACTAAACAAATTTATCTGTTAAGAGATAAGGTGGTTCCTTTTAAACTAAACAAATTTATCTGTTAGAGCCACAGTGGCCCCTTTTAAACTAAACAAATTTTTCTGTTAGAGCCACGGTGGCCCCTTTTAAACTAAACAAATTTATCTGTTATAGCCACAGTGGCCCCTTTTAAACTAAACAAATTTTTCTGTTAGAGCCACGGTGGCCCCTTTTAAACTAAACAAATTTATCTGTTAGAGCCACGGTGGCCCCTTTTAAACTAAACAAATTTATCTGTTAGAGCCACGGTGGCCCCTTTTAAACTAAACAAATTTATCTGTTAAAGCCACGGTGGCCCCTTTTAAACTAAATAATGTTAGAGCCATGGTATCAGATAGTGTTTAAATGCTAGTTGCACTAAGCAATGTATCTATGCTCAAGAATTTTGTTTGAGAGTTTGTTTACCTCGAGATAGAAAGAGAGAGAGATAGAGAGAGGTGAGATTTTTTTTGGAATCAGTGATCAATTATAAATTAAAAATCCAATTTCACATAATTTTAAAATTTATTATTTCCCAACCAATTCCACAATACTGATCAGTGAATATAATTATTCTTTGAAGCTCCACTGATGATCAGCATTGTGAAACCAACTGGACGTGATGATTGGTATTGTGAAACCAATTAGATATGTCAATCAGCATTGTGAAACCAATTGGGCATGATGATCACTGATCAGTATTGTGAAACCAGCTGGATATGATGATTGGTATTGTGAAACCAATTGGATTTTATGGTCAATATTGTGAAACAATTCCAGCCTGACGATCAGTATGGAGACACATATTGGGTCAGACGATAAGCAACGTGAAACCGGCTGGGTCAGATGACCATTATTGTGAAACTGGCTGGGTCAGATGACCATTATTGTGAAACCAATTGGGTCTGATGGTCAATATTGTGAAACCGACTGGGTCTGATGACCATTATTGTGAACCAATTGGGTGGGGTTGATGGTCAGTATTATGAAACCAGATGGGGCCTGATGTTCAGTATCGAGAAAGCGGTTGGGAAATACTACATTTAGAAACGATGTGAAATTGGATTTATTTTATAATATAATATATATACGATATGCTCTTCGCCACTTGGTGGAAGGGAAAAGCATTATTGGATGTAGATCATATAAATGTGAATGACAACAACAACACATCCTACTACAGACGGATCTGTAGCCCAGTGGTAACACGCTGGACTGGTAATCCAGGGATCGCAGGTTCGATCCACCGTCTGACCCTAATAAAATTAACAGTCTTTCAGATGGGACGTTAAACCGGTCTTGTGTCGGTGCTTTACACTGTGCATGTAAAAGAACCAGAGGAGACTCTGGAATGGGTCTCTCTCTGTATCATTGCACTATCCTCCAAAATCTAAAATGACTAATATCTTCAGGAGGCGTCGCTCATATGGGCAACCGGTAGCGACAATAAATAAACGTAAAACACACACAACACATCCTAAACAAATCTTTTAAGTTTAAACTTTATTTATTTTACAACGATTACGAAGCAAGTTCTAACAACTTATATTAATCACTCTCGTTGGCGCGGATGAAAGCGTAAATGTGGTTATTCGCGTGAGAGGAAACCCGAGTACCCAGAGAAAACCCACCGATCTGGCGACCACCGTACCATCTCACATACTTCACGGTCCGAGAATCGAACCTGGGTTGCATTGGTGAGAAACGAGCGTGCTAACCACTACGCTAATCGGACAGCCAAAACAAATCTTTTGAAAGCCATGCAACAATTACTTGTTGGAATATTTGAATGGCAACATTATCTTGAATCTGTATATATGTTCTCCTCACTTTGTTTTATAAATGTGTAACTACTCTTCTGATAAAAAATAAATATAGCAGAAAGGTTTCACTAAATAAAAACATAAATAAAAAATAAAATACGCTACTGTCGCAAGTGCGAATAGTTGTGAAAAATGTAATACATAATGGTGAACACAGCAAGAAATCATCATAAAGAATACTGTACAACAAAAACAAAGCAGTCAACAGGTGACTATGTATGATAAAATGAGGCCAACTGTCAGGATTCCGCTGTCGGTTGCCAATGGCGCCAAAAAACAAATAGTGATTTGGCAATTTTTTTTTTGCACCACATGTTTTGTCAAATAGATGGCTTCAAATATTTATCTGTGAACTATATGGCTTTTAGTTGGCTCCAAGTTTTTCAAATTGGCTCCATTTTTTTTCCAATTGGCGATAGAAGTGACGCAGACAAACATTCAGACAGACGGAACCCTGACTGTGGTAAATAAATGTGTAGACAAGAGTGTTGGAAATAAGGCAACATAAACACCACTTTACCAGCACACAAACAAAAGAGTGCATGTAGTTGGTGTGTATCTTGTGTCACATAGTTATTAAACTCGGTAAATATAAATGCTCCAATCCAAATAAATTATGTGTTACCAAAGCAACATGTATTATTTATGCAGTAGAAACTAAAACATTACACCGTATTTCATAAAAGAATAGACATAAAAAGGTCATAAAGGGTACTGGAAATGCCCGTACACCAGCATACACTCTTCCTATACACTCAGTACTCTTGGACAAAACTTTATAGAAAAATAATTATGCTTCAAAGTGATTCTAAATTTATATCCTAGTTTTTATAAGATCAAAACTGGCATAATGCCAGATTTCAATGTTCCAAAGGTCACATATTTTGAATCACAAAGGAGTTTCAATATTCCCACGGGCTATTCACCATGTAAGTGATGGGCCACCGAAATAGAAACATTTAGTTTATTTTGTTTGTTTGTTTTGTGGGTTTAAAATCGCACCAACAGCTTTGGTCATATGGCGACTTTCCATCTATTATTGGTAGAAGACCCCGGGTGCCCCCTTCAAGCAGTATTTCAGGCAGGCTGGCGTGCACCCTGGTAGAACCACCAAACTTCTGCAAGCCAGCTGTATAGCTTCCTCACAAGAAATAATTTTACACCCCCGTGGGATTCGAACCAGCTGCAGTGAGGGGCAAGTGATTTGTAGTAAACGCCCATAACCACTCGGCCAGGGAACCTCTAGTATATTATTGACAATGAATTGCCAAATTTCAAGGTCAATGCTAGGGTTGCGACTTACTGTGGGTGTAGAGAATTAGATGTGTATGTGAATATTCAAAGCAATACTGTTCACTGTTTCTGAGAAATGATAATGTTTGAGGTTTTTTTAATGTGTGTAATATTTCTGAATACTATTCTGAATACCAAAAAGTTCAAGGTCACTCTGCAGGTTGGGCCTTGTTAGAGCAGCAGGGTAGCCTGGGAACAGGTGTTGCTATATTTTGCCTGGTCAGTCATATAAATATATTTTAACACCAAGACCATTAAATGGGCAGTATTAAGTTTCTGATAATATCAAAACTTGGGGAAACTTGGGGGGTATTCCGTGTAATTACTGATTAATCATTAATCCTATTGATAGGCTTATTAGCATGTGACTTAATTAATGACGTACTTGAATCAAAAGCGAGGCACTGCAATGTTGATAAAACTGTATTATTGGCCACCATTTTTTACGGGTCATCGGACCGGTAAATAGTTTTATAAAGTACAGTGTGCGTCTGATTTGACATATTTACTCAAGATTTCAGTCGTCCTTGCTTCAATTACGCCGAATCAATCCTTTACCACATAAATGTAGTAGTAGGTGTTCCAGGTATAAACTAGTTGGTACTGTGATTTCCATGGTTTAGACCTGTAGGATTTCTTGTAATTTTGGTAGTAGGTGTTTCAGGTATAAACTAGTTGGTACTGTGATTTCCATGGTTTAGACCTTGTAGGATTTCTTGTAACTTTGGTAGTAGGTGTTCCAGGTATAAACTAGTTGGTACTGTGATTTCCATGGTTTAGGAAGCTTGTAGGATTTCTTGTAATTCTGGTAGTAGGTGTTTCAGGTATAAACTAGTTGGTACTGTGATTTCCATGGTTTAGACCTTGTAGGATTTCTTGTAATTTTGGTAGTAGGTGTTTCAGGTATAAACTAGTTGGTATTGTGATTTCCATGGTTTAGGAAGCTTGTAGGATTTCTTGTAATTCTGGAGACTTGAATGACCTGATAAAAATAAAACCTTTCATTAAAACGAATCTATTGATTATAAATAAATGAAAATAGTCACAAATCTGTTAATAATAATTTGTATAATATGTAGCAATTATAAGTCGAGTGGCGAGTAGGGAATGCTCCCTATCTGATCTATGGCACTGTAAACTATACAGGGTTACACCAATAGTTGATCTCCAAATGAAATCTAAAATAATTATTATAACGTTGTTTAACCATTCCATGTGTTTGCAAATTTGATGTTCTATATTTGACAATACATTAAAATCGGCAATAACCTTACCCTTTGGCAATACAATATACATACATAATAGTATATATGGCATGAGAAACAAAATGTAATATACGCTGGACTGGTAATCCAGGGATCGCAGGTTTGATCCCCCGTCTGACCCTAATAAAATTAACAGTCTTTCAGATGGGACGTTAAACCGAGGTCTCGTGTCGGTGCTTTACACCGTGCACGTAAAAGAACCAGAGGAGATTCTGGAATGGGTCTCTGTCTGTATCATTGCACTATCCTCCAAAATCTAAAATAACTAATCTCTTCAGGAGACGTCGCTCATATGGGCAACCAGTACTGACGATAAATAAACGTAAAACACACATGTAATATACACAAATTACATTAATAATAGGCTGACATCGTGTTACTTAAAGCAGCTAAGAAGCTATATTGGCATGGAGCAAAACCAATTTGTCTTTTTGTGATAATACATATTAATATGATAGCAAACATATAGCCTTCTTACATGATATATTATACAAACATGAAGAAAAATGGAATAGTTTTTAGCACAAATTGTCAAGAAACATTTTAAAAAATATTTCCTTTTTATTTTTATTATTCTTTTAAAATGTACTCACTCTTATTATTCCTCATTTTGCTCTACGTATTTTTTTACGTACATGATCTATTTTTGTCAATGAACATACCTTCTTTTTTTTCCAGATAGGTATCCAACAACAAAATTTCACAATAAATGTTTTTTGGTCCGAACTATTCATAGTTTGATGGAATACAATCGAAGCATGAGTGTACTATGATGTAAATTCACTATGAGCAGTGTTAGTATTGTAAATGTGTTAAAAAATCATTGTAATCTATGTCTAAACTTTATTTATTTTACAACGATTGCGAAGCAAGTTCTAACAACTTATATTAATCACCTTCATTGGCGCGGATGACAGCGTATTTGTGGTCATTCGGTGGGAGGAAACCGGAGTACCCGGAGAAAACCCACCTGTCTGATCTGGCGACCACCTACCATCTCACATACTTCCCGGTATGAGGATCGAATCCGGGTTGCATTGGTGAGAAGCGAGCACGCTAACCACTGTGCTAATCTATGATGAATGTGGAATAAAAATTAATTTAAAAAAAAAAGAAAATGGCTGCCGAGCAGGAATAGTTGCTTAACTCTTTGCTCGCTGAGTAAATAAAATCACATTTGAAAACAACATAGATCCAGATCAACCGCAGCGTCTGATTAGGATCTATGTTGCTTGCCATTCAGCCAAGCGTTTTAGCTCCACTATCCGAATAGCAAACGGCATAGAGCCTGATCAATCAGACTCTGATCTGGATCTATGCTGTTTGCAAAGGTGATTTTATCTTCCGCTAGCGTGCAAACGGTTAATTAAGGGTCAAATATGTAAAATTGAAATGCTGATCGCTAACACAGCTGACATAGAAAACGAAAGTCGTGATAGCGCAGTGGATGCGCGTTCGCTTCAGGTGCGAAAGGTCCGGAGTTTGAGCCCCGCTGGAGCCATTACGATTGTGTCCTTAGGCAAGGCATTTAAATTCCACGTTGCCTCTTCTCTCTCCCTCGTGGCGATGGATTACACTAGGAATGAGGTCTCAAGAGTGATTAATATAAGTTGTAAGAACTTGTTTCGCAATCGAGCTAAAATAAATTTGTATAAACTAACACAGGTGGCTGTGAGTACATTTCGAGAATATGCACTCTTTCACTTCTCCTGAAATGAATAATCATTAATAAATATGACATTGTGCATAATATAAGAGCATAATGATACTACCTGGCAAGGTCAAGACCTCCTTTCTCTCGTATCACAGACATAATATAAGAGCATAATGATACTACCTGGCAAGGTCAAGACCTCCTTTCTCTCGTATCACAGACTTGGCTGATTTATCCACCCTAGCAATGGCTGTCAACAGCAACATGAAACAATTTCTTGTCTCCTCGGCAACAGAGTTAGCTGAAACAAGAATGTTTGTTTGTTTTCTGGCATTTGAAGTTGGACATACAGCTTCGGTCATATGGGGACTCTTCATCTATTATTGGTGGAGGAAGACTCGCCGGGTGGCCGTCTAAGCGGCTTCAGGCATGGACGGGCACCTGGGTAGAACCACTGGCCTTTCGCAAGCCAGCTGGGTAGCTTCCTCACTTGAAAGAATTCTACACCGCAAGTGGGATTCGAACCTACAGATGTGAGTGGCAAGTGATTTGAGGTAAACAACCGTAACATCCTAGCGACAGAGGCCCCCTCTAATGCAACCACTAGGCCCCTCAACCGTAACAAACCCATCACCTTGACGGTAACCACCTGGCAATGGAGGCCACCCTCGACGGCAATTACCGGGCCATGGAACGCTCCCTCGACCGTAACCACCCAGTCACGGAGGCTCTCTCGTCTGTAACCACGAGCCATGTGGGCCCCGTTGACAGTAACAACTCGGCCCAAGAGGCCCCCTTGACCATCACTATACACAGTTTCAATAGATATATCAACAAGAAGTTGTCATTAAAAATAATTAGTAACCTGCAGAACAACACAATATCACTCCTAAATATTGGAAATTTGGGAAATAAACTTTTAATAATCGCCAAACCAAAGTGCTACCAATTTTATTGACTTGTATAAACTTTTCGAATGTCAAAAAAATATTTTCTCCAATCAACATATTAGTTTAACTCCCTGCATCATATCTCAGAATTTATATTGGCTAGGATTTACAGCATGTTCACAGAACTTCACTGAACATCACAGAACATAGATCGTGAAAAGCTTAATAGAGTGGGGGGGACTAGTCAATGTGTTACACGGTTGTCGATTTTCACCGATAAACAAAGCCTGGGAACAGGCGTCGATATATTTTGCGTCAGTCAAATAAATATATTTTAACACCGAGACTATTAATTGGGCCATATTGAGTTTCTGATCATATCAACGCCTGGGGAAACTGGCGGGGTTTCCCGTGAAATTATTAATCCTATTAATAGGCCTATGAGCATGTGACTAAAGCGAGGCACTGCAATGTTGATAAAACTTTATAATTGGTCGCCATTGTTTACGGGTCAACGGAACGATAAATGTCTGATTTGACATATTTACTCAATATTTAAGTCGTCCTTAGTTCAATTACGCCGAATCGATCCATTACCATCTAAATGTAATATTTAAAATCCGCCATCTCATCAATATAACACAGAAACGGGACATTATATGTTTGCAATGTAAATGAGTCTACGGGAGCATTTGTGTATATTAGGAAATGATCGTGTATAATCGTGCCTGTTCGGCCATTTCCGATAGAATTCCGTTTCTATATTTAGCGATATTATCTTGTAGACAAGAGTTGTCGTTCTTCAAATCTACACCCTCATAAAAGTGGGTGTAAGTAGATGGCGCTACGATCGGAAATCCAGTTCCCCCAGGCTGTCATTTGGCCAGAAGTTAAAAATCGACAGACTGGAACCCAGGCTAGGGAAACACTAACATACATCACTAAATGCTCTGTTTTAGAACTCGAACCTGACTACATCGTGCTATGGTCTGATATTAAGTGCTCTGCTTTAGAACTCGAACCTGACTGGAACCCAGGCTACAATAAACACCTCAGAAGTATTATAAATACCTTTGACATCAGTCAGGATTTTCAAGAGACCAGGTAACCAGCCAGTTTTTAAGACGATGCCTGGCAGGTTCGGGTACATGGACACACAGTAGGCAAACGCTGAAACGACAATATTGCAACCCTGTGTTCAATATATGTATCCTAAAGTACGACACCGTTACAAATATTAAACAGCAACGCGACGTGACACAAATGAGGTTAGCATGTCAATATAAATAAAGGTTTTTTTACAGAAGATACCAACACAATTGTCAAATAAAGTTTTAATTAATACTTATATTTTTAATCTTTGATCGAATTGATCATATATGTGAATAAATATTCAGTAATTTGCAGTATGTGTTCATCTTTAGAACAAGCTTGCAAAAATATCTACGTTTACATACTGTATCAAGTTTATGTATTGCTATTTTGTGTATATTTACAACATTGAGTATATACACTGCATTGTGTACAGCATGGAATCTATACACTGCATTGTGTACAGCATGGAATCTATACACTACATTGTGCATATGTACAGCATGGAATCTATACAATGTATTGTGTAGAGCATGGAATCTATAAACTGCATTGTGTACAGCATGGAATCTATACACTGCATTGTGTACAGCATGGATTCTATACACTGCATTGTGTACAGCATGGATTATATACACTGCATTGTGTACAGCATGGAATCTATACACTACATTGTGCATATGTACAGCATGGAAGCTATACACTGCATTGTGCATATGTACAGCATGGAAGCTATACACTGCATTGTGCATATGTACAGCATGGAAGCTATACACTGCATTGTGCATATGTACAGCATGGAAGCTATACACTGTATTGTGTATATGTACAGCATGGACTCTATACACTGTATTGTGTATATGTACAGCATGGAATCTATACACTGTATTGTGTACAGCATGGAATCTATACACTGTATTGTGTATATGTACAGCATGGAATCTATACACTGTATTGTGTACAGCATGGAATCTATACACTGTATTGTGTATAGCATGGAATCTATACACTGTATTGTGTACAGCATGGAATCTATACACTGTATTATGTACAGCATGGAATCTATACACTATATTGTGTACAGCATGGAATCTATACACTACATTGTGCATATGTACAGCATGGAATCTATACACTGTATTGTGTATATGTACAGCATGGAATCTATACACTGTATTGTGTATATGTACAGCATGGAATCTATACACTGTATTGTGTATATGTACAGCATGGAATCTATACACTGTATCAGTGTAGTTACTACTGCGATTAACTCTTATTCTGACCACTCACCTTGCATGCTGAGAAACCATGTTTGTGAGATCTGTTCCCAGGACATCTTGTACACATCCACGATGTCCAGCGTTGCTTGCCGCTTCTTATGCTTGGCTGTGTACGCTCCACTCAGGAACCTTATCGACGACACGAAGAATCTGTTCACACTGTCCTTCTCCAAAAACTCATCTAAGACAGAAAACATGATAAAATAATGTACATCTAAACCGAACGACAAGGCTGACCAGAGGTTTTCGAGGTTTAGAAGGGGTTTTCGGTTTAGAGGGGTTTTCATAGTAAGGGTAAATTTCTCCTAAATTTGAACAATTCAACTGAAACATGTTTATAGTTTGGCAGATAGTAAAGAACTGATTAAATTTAAGTGTACAATACAATATTCTGAAGAAAAATAGCTTAATGTCCGTTTGTTTAGTAGAATAGTTAGTTTCGTATTTGATCAACACAAGTTACTGTTCGGTTTACAGGGGTAAATTGAAATACTCAGTTGCAATGTCTAATGTACTAATACTATAAATTGACACCCTATTTATGACAATGGAATAACCTGTGACAATGGAATAACCTTGGAATAACCTGTGACAATGGAATAACCTGTGACAATGGAATAACCTGTGACAATGGAATAACCTGTGACAATGGAATAACCTATTTGTGACAATGGAATAACCTATTCGTAACAATGGAATAACCTATTTGTGACAATGGAATAACCTATTTGTGACAATGGAATAACCTATTCGTAACAATTGAATAACCTATTCGTAACAATGGAATACCTATTTGTGACAATGGAATAACCTATTCGTAACAATGGAATACCTATTTGTGACAATGGAATAACCTATTCGTAACAATTGAATAACCTATTCGTAACAATGGAATACCTATTTGTGACAATGGAATAACCTATTCGTAACAATTGAATAACCTATTCCTAATAATGGATAACCTATTTGTGACAATGGAATAACCTATTTGTGACAATGGAACAACCTATTTGTGACAATGGAATAACCTATTTGTGACAATGGAATAACCTATTTGTGACAATGCAATAACCTATTTGTGACAATGCGATAACCCATTCCTAATAATGGATAACCTAACAATTATTTTGTGTCAAACATACGGTAATAGTGTTTTATTGTATCTATCAGATATATAGAGCTGTAATGCTACGGGTAAACTGGTAAATGTTAGATATCTAGTTCTTGAAGTTGCATAAATCATTGCCCGTAGGATTTCGATTTATAATATCTAATCTGAATTACTAATGATCTTATCGATGTAATAACGTCTTTATTACTTTGATATGAATTTGAACATTTAACCCTTTCAACCCCACAGGCCTCTAAATAGGCTTATGAAAAGTGTAGATCCAGATGAGCCGGCTCGTAACGAGCCGTCTCATCAGGATCTGCACTTTTTTGCCAGTAATAATTATTACTATTTTTAGATAAAATTACCCATTTTGATAAATGAACTGATCCAAATGTAATTTTGTTATTAATTTATTGGTCTAAAAATATCATGGACCAGTCCATGTCAGTTACTTGGGGTTGAAAGGGTTAATTAATAATCGAAATCATGCTCTCTGTTATCCATTTATCAGGAATAAATTACAATTATTAGATAATATTAGATACACGAACACGATTGAAATATTACATCTGTTATCTGTCAAATTTAACACGCTGATACACTATGGGTAGTAAACAAACTATCACCAAGTTCGCATGCGTTATTTCTCAGGAACTAGTTATGATACGGCTGTTTCTGGTTTGATACAGGCTCGTGACCCTATCAAACAAGCAAGCGTAATATCAGACTGGAAAACACAGCGTATCAACATGGGTGGTAGACAGTATTGTGGTAGGCAGATAACGGCAAAATATAGGCTAAAATTCATATCTAAGGATAAAAGAGTATAGCTACCGATGTTTTTGTAGAGAGCCCTAGTGAGCATCAGTCCGAGGGTCGTCATGTGAGACCACAGCACGATGTAGTCAGGTTCGAGTTCTAAAACAGAGCAAACTTAATATCAGACAATAGCACGATGTAGTCAGGTTCAAGTTCTAAAACAGAGCAAACTTAATATTAGACCATAGCATGATGTAGTCAGGTTCAAGTTCTAAAACAGAGAATTTAATATCAGACCATAGCACGATGTAGTCAGGTTCAAGTTCTAAAACAGAGAATTTAATATCAGACCAAAGCACGATGTAGTCAGGTTCAAGTTCTAAAACAGAGAATTTAATATCAGACCACAGCACGATGTAGTCCGGTTCAAGTTCTAAAACAGAGAATTTAATATCAGACCATAGCACGATGTAGTCCGGTTCAAGTTCTAAAACAGAGAATTTAATATCAGACCATAGCACGATGTAGTCAGATTCAAGTTCTAAAACAGAGCAAACTTAATATTAGACCATAGCATGATGTAGTCAGGTTCAAGTTCTAAAACAGAGCAAACTTAATATCAGACCATAGCACGATGTAGTCAGGTTTGAGTTCTAAAACAGAGCATTTAATGATTTATGTTAGTGTTTCCCTAGCCTGGGTTCCAGTCTGTCGATTTTTCACTTTTTAACTTCTAACCAAATGACAGCCTGGGGAAACTGGATTTCCGATCGTAGCGCCATCTACTTACACCCACTTTTTTGAGGGTGTAGATTTGAAGAACGACAACTCTTCTCTACAAGATAATATCGCTAAATATAGAAACAGGATTCTATCGGAAATCACTGAACAGGCACGATTATACACGATCATTTCCGAATATACACGAATGTTCCCGTAGACACATTTACATATAATGTCCCGTTTCTGTGTTATATCGACGAGATGGCGATAATCGCCGAACAGGCACGATTATACATGATCATTTCCGAATATACACGAATGTTCCCGTAGACTCATTTACATATAATGTCCAGTTTCTGTGTTATATCGACGAGGTGGCAGATTATAAATATTACATTTAGATGGTAATGGATCGATTCGGTGTAATTGAACTAAGGACGACTTAAATATTGAGTAAATATGTCAAATCAGACGCACATTGTACTTTTTATACTATAACTATTTATCGTTCCGTTGACCCATAAACAATGGCGGCCAATTATACAATTTTATCAGCATTGCAGTGCCTCGCTTTCGATTCAAATACGTCATTACCTAAATCACGTGCTAATAGGCCTATTAATAGGATTCATAATTTCACGGGAAACCCCGCCAGTTTACCCAGGCGTTGATATGTTCAGAAACTCAATACGGCCCAATTAATAGTCTCGGTGTTAAAATATATTTATTTGACTGACCAGGCAAAATATATCGACACATTTAAGAACCTTACAACTAAGTTTCATGTTACTTTGTAACTTGTATAGTTCTACATTGTATCCAATCTGCATTTAATTTTATTATGCACGAAATCGGATCGAGTACGGTTCGACGACATTGTAAAACCGTTAATTAGCATACATTTCTGATATAAAGCGGACATATTCATTTCAATATCTATGAAAATTTGAATGTAAACACATGTGTATGCATTTATAATATGTATAACTCGAATCCGAAACTTGTAAGTTGTTTTGGTTACAAGCCCTGGCTCCAGAAATGTTGCAATCAGGGCCCCGGCATCAGCATATTCGAAATGCATGATTCTACACTGGCTATCGATTTTATATACGCTGCATAAATGTAGGCACTGAAAGCCAGTCTGATAAATTTAGTCACAACCACAGAATATTAACTTGACACAGTAATTTTCTGTAAATAGCTTTGGGACATTCCAATTTTCAGCAAATTGATTTTTTATTAGTCAATTTTCGCACATATTTTCAACAATTTTAGCACTTAACTGTATTTCAACACCGATTGTTATAAATTGGTATCCTGACAGTGTGTATTCCAAACGACAAAGCAACCAGACGGATTAGAAAACATCGATAATTATGTAAAAGTGTATTACATCGGCGTCTGATCGATATTATTATGTTTATTATCCGGATGTCGGGGGAGATTAGCTTATGGCTCAAGGCGGTATTTTGGACTGTCAAAATGTCATACGACGATACGGATTACGGATCATCATTAATTAGATGAAAATAAGGCGAAGTGGATGTCGCCCGGATGTCTATTTTAGGCGAAGTGGCGGGAAAAAAAGGCGATCACTTCGCCCTCTAGCGTGAGCCCTGTATACATATAAATGTCTGTAGTATACTAATATACTGAAAAGCAAACACTAGTGATGATATTCTCACATATACAAAGTAAAGCATACCTACCAATATTGTGTATTCCCTTGGTAACCATGAGTAGTATATGAGCAAACTCCTGGTGTTCTGGTACCAGTCCTGGTTCCACTATTACCAAGTTGAGGAATATGTTACACAGGATCACCAAACTGGACTGTAAATATATGTATATTTAGTTTATGTACACACGGTGACAATCGGATATATATACAGGGTTCCCGCTGTCGGTCGCCAATGGCGCTAAAGTTTGTGAACTGGCGAAAATATTTGGCACAACTTTTTTTTAAATTTACTGTCATTTGCTATGTATAACGCGCACTTTTATTACTGAAATCCTTGATTTTGTCTAGTGCGCATTATTATTATTTTTATTAAATACATGGCTTCCAATATTTATTTTGTCAACTATATGGCTCTTAGTTGGCTCCAAGTTTTTTTAATTGGCTCCAGTGTTTTTCAATTGGCGACAGAAGTGGCGCAGACAAACATTCAGACAGAGGGAACCCTGATATATCAATGGTTAAGATACAATTACTAAGGTATATATATCATCATCACAATATAGTGTGGAATGCAGGGCTTCCAAAGTTTTCGAAACAAAATGTGTACGGACAACGCTTACTCCCATTTTTATCTAATATAATAGGCCACATATAGTTCAATCTGGAACACGTTGAAGATGTTAATGTTTTGCATCAATCTTGCTTTTATTAGTTACTGGAAACGGATTATATATGCTTGAATGTTATACTGGTAGGCTGAAGCCGGGATATATTAACCCTTTCAACACCACAGACCTCTAAATAGGCTTACAAAAAGTGTAGATCCAGATGAGCCGGCTCATGACGAGCCGTCTCATCAGGATCTGCACTTTTTGCCAGTGATATTACTATTTTTAGACATAATTACCCATTTTGATAAATGACCTTGTCCAAATGTGATTTTCTGATTCATTTATTGGTTTAAGAATATCATGGACCAGTCCATGTGAGTTACTTGGTGTTGAAAGGGTTAACAACGCTTCAAAGTTTCATAGTGTTCCAACAAACAAATCTAACACAAGGTTTCAAAGTATACATTCAAAAACGGTTGTGATAGCACTTTCGCTTCAGGTGCGAAAGGCCTGGATTTCGAGCCAGGTTGCAGCCGTTACAATTGTGCCCTTAGGCAAGGCATTTAAATTCCACATTGCCTCGTTTCTCTCCCTCGTGGCGATGGATTCCATCAGGAATGAGGTCTTGATAGTGATTAATATAAGTTGTAAGAACATGTTTTGCAATCAAGATAAAATAAATTTGTATAAACTAAAACAGGGAAGTTGGAGGTATACATGGAAGAAGTTGGAGGTGAATAATGGAAACGTTTGTTCATTTGGTGAATAAAGGAGACGTCTGTTCATTTGGTGAATAAAGGAGACGTCTGTTCATTTGGTGAATAATGGAAACGTTTGTTCATTTGGTGAATAAAGGAGACGTTTGTTCATTTGGTGAATAAAGGAGACGTCTGTTCATTTGGTGAATAATGGAAACGTTTGTTCATTTGGTGAATAAAGGAGACGTTTGTTCATTTGGTGAATAAAGGAGATGTTTGTTCATTTGGTGAATAAAGGAGACGTTTGTTCATTTGGTGAATAAAGGAGACGTTTGTTCATTTGGTGAATAAAGGAGACGTCTGTTCATTTGGTGAATAAAGGAGACGTCTGTTCATTTGGTGAATAAAGGAGAGGTTTGTTCATTTGGTGAATAAAGGAGACGTTTGTTCATTTGGTGAATAATGGAAACGTTTGTTCATTTGGTGAATAAAGGAGACGTTTGTTCATTTGGTGAATAAAGGAGACGTCTGTTCATTTGGTGAATAATGGAAACGTTTGTTCATTTGGTGAATAAAGGAGACGTTTGTTCATTTGGTGAATAAAGGAGACGTTTGTTCATTTGGTGAATAATGGAAACGTTTGTTCATTTGGTGAATAAAGGAGACGTTTGTTCATTTGGTGAATAAAGGAGACGTTTGTTCATTTGGTGAATAAAGGAGAAGTTTGTTCATTTGGTGAATAAAGGAGACGTTTGTTTATTTGGTGAATAAAGGAGACGTTTGTTCAGTTGGTGAATAAAGGAGAGGTTTGTTCATTTGGTGAATAAAGGAGACGTTTGTTCATTTGGTGAATAAAGGAGACGTTTGTTCATTTGGTGAATAAAGGAGACGTTTTTTCATCAAGTATATATTCTATATGCAAAAACTTCTCTCCAGTTCAAAATAGTGAGATGTGAAGCACATCTGGCCTGGAGGTTATAAAACTTTTCTCCAATCTCAAAACTCAGTCTCAATCGTCTGATTGGTTCAGCTGCCAGTAACACTCAAAATCAACAAATCAGTGCCCGAGGTTATAACACTTTTCTCAGATCTCAAACTCAAATGATTTGATTGGTTGATTCTGAGTTATTACTGCCAGCACAACCAATCAGAAGCTTGAGACTGAGTTTGAGATAGGAGAACAGTTTTATAACCTCGAGGCCAGATCACTTGAGCTTGAGATCTGAGAAAAGTTTTATAACCTCGAGGCCAGGAAGACTATATCTCCAAAGTCATTCTCTTGAGCTTGAGCCTTGTAACATTCCAGTGTAAAGAAATCGACATTGAAATGGTTAAATGTACACATTTTAAATTTCAGGTGACATGTACCATAACTGATACATAGTAAGATATGGGACGGTCTTACCAATGTCTCTCTCACGTTGTCCTGATCAACAAGTTTCTCCCACTGTCTCCACATGTACAAATCGAGCAAGCCCAGTCCTCCACAACGTAACAATATACGCCTTGGATATTCATCCGCTGTTAGGTGGCACAGGGCCGGTAACAGAAAGTGTAGAATGTCTGCTTTTTCATGCAATTCCTGAAGTTCAGCGGCATTTAGAACTTCCCTTTCCATTCTAGATTCCCCTAGATCTTTGTCTTTTATATCTGTATCACTTGACATTGATTTTTCAACTATAGCTATAACATTTTTGTCTCTGTCATTTACTAACTGTTCATCACTTACGTGGTCATCAGTTTTTACACTTTCCATATCGGTATTAATTATATCTCCATTAGTATCCAGATCTTGATTGACGTTTCCTAAACAACTTTCCAATTCATCTGATTGACTATTTATCCCACTATCTACATGTTTAACATCAGTTGAAATGTCAGTGTCTTCGGTTTCCATCGGACCTAGTTTGACTTCAGTAGTATCATCTGACACTGATACACCATTCATCATTTTGTTCAGATCTTCACTTTCATCTAAAACCATTTCTTCCACACTATCTTTGATATTTTCATTACTGTCCAAGTCCTTAATTGATTTTGTTTCTTTTGCCTCACCATTTTTCTTGTTTTTATCATAATCATTAGTTTCGCTGGAATCGATGGCTTTTCTCCTTACTTTGTCAGGCGGTATGGACATTTTGCTGGAAAAAGACAAGATTTGTTACTCAGTGGAATGAAATTAGTTAGAAAGCTAAATATGTCATCAGACAGAAGATTTGTGTGTTTTTTAAGAAGTATTATACATATATATTTCCGAAAGTTTTCAACATTAAAAGATGAATTGGCATCAAAATGAACCAGCTGGCTGATTAAAAGCACAACTCTGATCCAATGCAACACAGTGGCTCCCAGAATAAAGGTTGTACTAGGCATAGGAAATGGAGATTCTGCCTAGGGTATACCTGCATAATCTGGCTCCCAGAATACATATTGTACTGTGTAAAGGTAAGGGACATGTTCCGCTATAGTACCTTCAACCTGGCTCCCAGAATACAGATTGTACTGTGTAAAGGTAAGACTATAGAACCTTCAACCTGGCTCCCAGAATACAGATTGTACTGTGTAAAGGTAAGACTATAGTACCTTCAACCTGGCTCCCAGAATACAGATTGTACTGTGTAAAGGTAAGACTATAGTACCTTCAACCTGGCTCCCAGAATACAGATTGTACTGTGTAAAGGTAAGACTCAACCTTCAACCTGGCTCCCAGAATACGGATTGTACTAGGTATGGGAAATGGAGATTCTGCCTAGGGTATATCTGCATAATCTAGCTCTCGGAATACATATTGTACTGTGTAACGGTAAGACTATAGTACCTTCAACCTGGCTCCCAGAATACAGATTGTACTAGGTCGCATAAACTTTATTTATTTTACAACGATTGTGAAACAAGCTATAACAACTGCTATTAATCACTCTCATTGGCGCGTATGAAAACGTGTTTCATATTGGTTTAGTGGTTTATTTTTGTAGAAAAGCGTGTACTATGAAGGATTCCACAATAATAACATGGATTCACCAGCATCTACAGCTGAACGCATGTTACTACTTAAAAAGATTTTGCATGGAGCCAGACATGCTAGATGTGCAGGGTCTAACACTTTTATTGATGAAGTGATCTTATGATATTAGCCCCCTCCCCCCTCACCCAACCTGGATTCTCTAGTCTAACCATTTCACAGATATTGTATATATATTGTATCAACTTGCTACATGATCTGTATTAATGTCTTACCTGATCTGTATCAATGTCTTACATGATCTGTATCACTGTCTTACCTGATCTGTATCACTGTCTTACCTGATCTGTATCAATGTCTTACATGATCTGTATCACTGTCTTACATGATCTGTATCAATGTCTTACATGATCTGTATCAATGTCTTACATGATCTGTATCAATGTCTTACATGATCTGTATCAATGTCTTACATGATCTGTATCAATATCTTACCTGATCTGTATCAATGTCTTACATGATCTGTACTAATGTCTTACATGATCTGTATCTTACATGATCTGTATCAATATCTTACATGATCTGTATCAATGTCTTACATAATCTGTATCAATGTCTTACATGATCTGTACTAATGTCTTACATGATCTGTATCAATATCTTACATGATCTGTATCAATGTCTTACATGATCTGTATCAATGTCTTACATGATCTGTATCAATGTCTTACATGATCTGTATCAATGTTTTACATGATCTGTATCAATGTCTTACATGATCTGTATCAATGTTTTACATGATCTGTATCAATGTCTTACATGATCTGTACCAATGTCTTACATGATCTGTATCAATGTTTTACATGATCTGTATCAACTTACCTGATCTGTATCAATGTCTTACATGATCTGTATCTTACATGATCTGTATCAATATCTTACATGATCTGTATCAATGTCTTACATGATCTGTATCAATATCTTACATGATCTGTATCAATGTCTTACATGATCTGTATCAATGTCTTACATGATCTGTATCAATGTCTTACATGATCTGTATCAATGTTTTACATGATCTGTATCAATGTCTTACATGATCTGTATCAATGTTTTACATGATCTGTATCAATGTCTTACATGATCTGTACCAATGTCTTACATGATCTGTATCAATGTTTTACATGATCTGTATCAACTTACCTGATCTGTATCAATGTCTTACATGATCTGTATCAATGTTTTACATGATCTGTATCAATGTCTTACATGATCTGTATCAATGTTTTACATGATCTGTATCAATGTCTTACATGATCTGTACCAATGTCTTACATGATCTGTATCAACTTACCTGATCTGTATCAATGTCTTACATGATCTGTATATTACATGATCTGTATCAATATCTTACATGATCTGTATCAATGTCTTACATGATCTGTATCAATGTCTTACATGATCTGTATCAATGTCTTACATGATCTGTATCAATGTCTTACATGATCTGTATCAATATCTTACATGATCTGTATCACTGTCTTACATGATCTGTATCAATATCTTACATGATCTGTATCAATGTCTTACATGATCTGTATCAATATCTTACATGATCTGTATCAATGTCTTACATGATCTGTATCAATGTCTTACATGATCTGTATCAATGTCTTACATGATCTGTATCAATGTCTTACATGATCTGTATCAATATCTTACATGATCTGTATCACTGTCTTACATGATCTGTATCAATATCTTACATGATCTGTATCAATGTCTTACATGATCTGTATCAATATCTTACATGATCTGTATCAATGTCTTACATGATCTGTATCAATGTCTTACATGATCTGTATCAATATCTTACATGATCTGTATCACTGTCTTACATGATCTGTATCTTACATGATCTGTATCAATATCTTACATGATCTGTATCAATGTCTTACATGATCTGTATCAATGTCTTACATGATCTGTATCACTGTCTTACATGATCTGTACCTTACATGATCTGTATCAATATCTTACATGATCTGTATCAATGTCTTACATGATCTGTATCAATATCTTACATGATCTGTATCAATATCTTACCTGATCTGTATCAATGTCTTACATAATCTGTATCAATGTCTTACATAATCTGTATCAATGTCTTACATAATCTGTATCAATGTCTTACATGATCTGTATCAATGTCTTACATGATCTGTATCAATGTCTTACATGATCGGTATCAATGTCTTACATGATCTGTATCAATATCTTACATGATCTGTATCAATGTCTTACATGATCTGTATCAATGTCTTACATGATCTGTATCAATGTCTTACATGATCTGTATCAACTTACATGATCTGTATCAATGTCTTACATGATCTGTATCAACTTACATGATCTGTACTAATGTCTTACATGATCTGTATCAATGTCTTACATGATCTGTATCAATGTCTTACATGATCTGTATCTTACATGATCTGTACTAATGTCTTACATGATCTGTATCAATGTCTTACATGATCGGTATCAATGTCTTACATGATCTGTATCAACTTACATGATCTGTATCAATGTCTTACATGATCTGTATCAATGTCTTACATGATCTGTATCAATGTCTTACATGATCTGTATCAATGTCTTACATGATCTGTATCAACTTACCTGATCTGTATCAAGAAAGGGATAAGATGAAAGATTTCCTCTTTCAGTGCCGACGTTTCTTCGGCCATCCATGCTCCCAACACTCTCACAGTTGCTAATATTATACTGTTCCACTGTAATATATAAACAATAGATTCACATAAGCTTTTAATTACATAACTTTGCTTGTATTCAGTTTCATACAACCATCACATATTTTCTTATATGTACACACGTGTAATAACACATGTAGGGATTTGATTGGTTGAGAGAATAATCCTTCTAATTTGTAAATTAAACTTTAATTTATGCATATTTCTAGGTTAATCGGTGCTTTCGTTAATGATGAGACAAACGACGATTTAAAAGAAATCTCGACGCAATTATAACAGTTTAAAACATGAATATAACGCTGCTTTGCGTAGTGATATCACAAAAATGTCCACTGACATTTGGCGACAACATGTAAGTAGCAATGTTATTTTGTGCCAAAATATGATGGTAATGTGTTAAAATGGTCCACTCATGGCGATTTCATACCATATTTTATGAAACTCGTTTTGGAATTTTGCTATTAACCGTTTCCCCCTTAGAAGAGCCTGACATAGATTGACACATTAGTAGCCAAACAAGCGATAATAAAGATCGGAACAACGTAGTGTATACAACACTTAATAATTCCTAGTAACCTCCATGATGGTGAAATAGGCAAGTACACAGCTTATCAATTGTGTATGGTGCAGGGTTCCCGCTGTCGGTCGCCAATGGCGCCAAATAACAAATATTGGTGCTAAATTTTGTGAATTGGCGAAAATATTTGGCTGCACATGTTTTGTCAAATACATGGCTTCAAATATTTATTTGTGAACTATATGGGTCTTAGTTGGCTCCAAGTTTTTTAAATTGGCTCCAGTGTTTTTCAATTGGCGACAGAAGTGGCACAGACAAACATTCAGACAGACCCTGTGGTTGGTAAATTACAGCCAAATGTATGAAATAAAACTACATCTCTATGGGGGAAAGTGTAAAGCTATGGTATGAATTCACCACTCTTGTAAGATCCTATATATATATATATATCTGGTGTACTGGAACACATACTTGTGATACGGTGAAAATTTGTTCCTGGTTATTTCGAAATCCTTCATTCCGAATAACCCTTTCCCTCATAGAAGCACCTTTTGATGCCATTACCAATACGACATACATTGACAATGTAGTAGCCAAACCAATGTTCATAGCCCTTTCCCTCATAGAAGCACCTCTTGATGCCATTACCAATACGACATACATTGACAATGTAGTAGCCAAACCAATGTTCATAACCCTTTCCCTCATAGAAGCACCTCTTGACGCCATTACCAATACGACATACATTGACAATGTAGTAACCAAACCAATGTTCATAATAACCCATTCACTCATAGATGCACCTATTGACGCCATTACCAATACAACATACATTGACAATGTAGTAGCCAAACCAATGTTCATAATATAGGTCAGAATCTCATGTAGTCCCAGTAATATCTATGGAGGTTGGATAGATATGGCGACTACTTATCCACTGCATGATAACTAAATGGCTGTCATTTGTATGGAGATATAATAGTATATTAACCTAAATCTCTATGAAGTCCCAGTAATATCTATGGAGGTAGGATAGATATGGCGACTACTTATCCACTGCATGATAGCTTAATGGCTGTCATTTGTATGGAGATATAATAATATATTAACCTAAACCTTTATGAAGTCCCAGTAATATCTATGGAGGTTGGATAGATATGGCGACTACTTATCCACTGCATGATAACTAAATGGCTGTCATTTGTATGGAGATATAATAGTATATTAACCTAAATCTCTATGAAGTCCCAGTAATATCTATGGAGGTAGGATAGATATGGCGACTACTTAACCACTGCATGATAGCTAAACGGCTATAGTTTACATGGAGATATAATAGTATATTAACCTAAACCTCTATGAAGTCCCAGTAATATCTATGGAGGTAGGATAGATATGGCGACTACTTATCCACTGCATGATAGTTAATGGAGATATAATAGTATATTAACCTAAATCTCTATGAAGGAAAGGGTTAATATATGGAACAAACACAATATGTGACAAGTGATGTGGAAGACGTGATAGCGCAGTGGATGCGGGTTCGCTTCAGGTGCGAAAGGTCTGGAGTTCGAGCCCCGCTGGAGCTGTTACGATTGTGCCCTTAGGCAAGGCTTTAAATTCCACATTGCCTCTTCTCTCCTTCATGGCGATGGATTCCATCAGGAATGAGGTCTCGAGAGTGATTAATATAAGTTGAAAGAACTTGTTTCGCAATCAAGCTAAAAATAAATTTGTATAAAGCCAATATGTGACAGACAGACACAGAAATCCATCATTAAGGACACTCCTATATGTTAATATAATCTCCTAATAATTTTATTTATATACTAATAATAAATTTAATATTTATGTAATACATTCTTAATAATTGCCTGAAAGATGTTTGGTGTGTTACTTATAAAAAATAAAAGCAATTAAAGTAAGTTAACATGGCATGCATATGTTATTAAAGCATTCTTCTTCTATATTATCACATATTATCACATATAAATATTTGCTTTAGTGTTACATAATTAATTAGATATATTGACATAGTGAATTGCTGTCGCCACATTTATGTATATGTACATGTATGCCACATGGGTCCGAGACCTTCTGGATTTAAACACATAAAACTTTGGAAAACTTTATGCTCCTCTCAATATGTCTTTGTGAATATATTAAACATTTCTGGCTTCACACAACAAAATAATTAGAATAGTATCAAGTGTGCCTGATAGCTTACATACTTACAACTATCTCTGTGGCCTAGTGATTAAGGCGTCCGCATATGGAGCGGGAAGGTCGATGGTTCAAACCTCGTCAGGGGTTCATTCTGGTATAGGCGGTTGATGAGCCACCAGCTAGTTAAATAATGTTTACCGATTGCCTATCAGCCAGGCGCCTGGCCTTCAAGGATAAGAGTCGTGGAAGTACTGATGTCCATAAGTGGTGTGTCATAAGTCAGAAATGGCTGGCCCTTTAAATAGGGGTGCCACTATAACAAACAAACACTTTACAACAATGAGGGGTAACCAACCTGATATCTATGATAATCCCCTAGCCACAGAGGCCCCCAAACACTTGCTCTCAGTATGCCAACTGAATCACTTGACTTACCTGTACATTTGTGTCAATGGAAACACGCTTGAGGAAGTTAATCACTGCACCAAACGCTCCCACCATAGCACAATGTAGCTGTATCACCTGTCGATCTTCGATGTCAATGGTTGCCCCGGACGTTAAATGATTTATGATGTTCTCGAGGAATGTATAGCAGGATGAGAGTAATCTGCCCTTGTCTGTTGCCTAGTAACAGCAAACATGTGTAATACAAGACACTGCACATGCTCAGACTCTGTATCGTAATGCAGTTGGTTGTTAGCACTCGCTTCTCACCAATACAACCCGGGTTCAATCTTCGGACCGAAGTATGTGATATGGTATGGTGGGTTTTCTCAGGGTACTCCGGCTTTCTCCCACACCAAAGACAACATAGACGCTCGCGCCAACAAGAGTGATTACGTTGTTAAAGCTTGTTTCACAATCGTGTAAAATAAATCAAGTTTAAATTATTTTATCGTAACGCTTTCCTCCATAGAGACGTGCTTCTGATGGGCAAAGGAATAAATATGTCATCAACAGGAAGTTGCCGATCAATAAAATTTAAATTCGTAAAAATATACTGAAATAAATAATATTTAAATATTGGTATTTAGGAAAGAAGATGAGTACAGTGGACATAGTCTTTTCATCTGCAGGTCAACAACATCTTGGCAACATTCAACATATTGGTGGTATTGTTTGTTATTAAAAGCAAAACATGTAAGTGTTCAGAACAAATTTGCTCCTTCGGATACATACAACATACAGTCAAATCTGTCTTAATGCTAATATTCCACACAGACCACGAATTGCCATGAATTGTAAATTTTAGGATTTGTTAGGTTTCGTGGAATTTTGAATCTATTACGAATACTGCACGAACGTTAGGAATCAGCTAAGAATACGCCGAATGCATGTACGAATCAAAAATGGATTTGTGACTATTCTTGACAATTCTTGGGATTTCCCCTTAAGATAGGTATAAAAAGGTCCTCACCCATGCTTGGGCATCAACAGACGGATATGTAGTCCAGTGGTAACATGCTGGACTGGTAATCCAGGGATCGCAGGTTCGATCCCCCGTCTGACCCTAATAAAATTAACAGTCTTTCAGATGGGACGTTAAACTGAGGTCTCGTGTTGGTGCTTTACACCGTGCATGTAAAAGAACCAGAGGATATTCTGGAATGGGTCTCTGTCTGTATCATGCACTATCCTCCAAAATCTAAAAGAACTCATCTCTTCAGGAGGCGTCACTCATATGGGCAACCGGTAGCGACGATAAATTTAAAAAAACATAAACGCTTGGGCATTAGCTCCAAAATGGATGTTCAACGTAGAGCAGATGCATTATTGGCCCTGGAATTCCAGCTGCTGATAGCTAGAGGGAAGACTGCTTTCTACCTGCTTCGGCGTGGGATTCGTGACAGATTCGTAGCCAAGCCACAAATTCACGAATGAGTTAAGAATACCTACGAATCGATTACAATTCAGTTACGATGCCCAAGATTGCATGACGAATTTGTTAACTACGATTTTTTGGAATCAGGTATAGAACAGCTCAAAACGTTGGCCACGAATTCCCGATTGCTCAAGAATTGCAAGAACTGACTATGGATAAATACGAACCAGCTAAGAACTTCATGAACTGATTACGATGCAACTACGAATCCATAAATTGATCAATTTATGGGACATCGTGTTCCCAGTCTCTGTGGAATAGTGCCATAAGCAGCCATCAGCCAAGGGAGTTAGGAAAGTGGCTGTTCAGTCAATGCCCAAAAGTTTAATAGAGAATAAATTGACATACAAAAACAAAATATGGCTACAATTCAGACAAGACAGAGACATTTATATCTCCACTAGGGAAGAGTTTAAACTTAACCCGTAACCTGCTAATCACAACAAAAATCGCTTTTGCAAACAGCATAGAGTAACATTAGGCTGATGGTGTTACACAGCGGCTGATCTGGATCTATGTTATTTGCACATTCAATCCCATTTATTCGGCAGGTTAAGGGCTAAGAAATTGTGCAAGACGTACCAAAGATAGATCCGGATCTTCTAGGACCATTCTCACCTCCACACAACACAGATGTGTGGTCAGTAGGAAGAGCTTAAAGTCATTTGTGTATGGTGGCTGTATAGAATATATACCGCAAACTTGCACCATCACAGACGCCAATCTTAGGGCTGGTTCCCTCTGACTGGCACCTGAAAGAAGCAGGAAGAGATTAGTCGGTGGCATAGAAGATAACTTCCACTTCTTCTTTCAATGCCATTTCTATGATCAACTACGTATAACACTCTTCAATAAGCTGTCCACAATTTGTAATGTCAACTTAAACACACTACTTCTCGGTGACATTAATAAGGATATTGCAACCAACACCATAATTTTCCTTACTGTACACGAATACATTATTGGCAGTGAAAGGTTCTGAGATGGATGACTTCTAAAAGGTTCATATGGCGGATTCCAATCTGAATGCTGTCGTTATTGACACAACAACCGACCCTATTCTACCACGTTTCTCTATACTAATCTCTTTTTCTTCTCGTCCTCCGATTTGATAGTTCATGTTCTTGAACTTTCTTCATATATTCCTTTAAATATTAACCATTTTCTTTTTTACATCCAAAACTATTGACTCACTAATACATTAAGTTCTGAAATTCGTTAGCAAATATATAGAATAGATTTCACGTATTTTCATTGTTAAATATATTATTCTCCTGCCTATTGTATATCAATCAATTGATAGGGAGAAGAACTATATAAGTTTTCTTTCGTTCTAATCCCTTTCGGTCTACTGCTGTTAAATTATATGTAAAATATTCATTTCTTGATTACATGTACTAATACTGAAATAAATAATGTTTAAACTAAGAGATTAGTCATGTGTTTGCTGCACTGTATATCCAGTATATACCACACACATGTACCATTACATATCTGTCCGATTAGCGCAGTGGTTAGCGCGCTCGCTTCTCACAAATGCAACCCGGGTTCGATCCTCAGACCGGGAAGTATGTGAGATGGTACGATGGTTGCCAGATCGGACAGGTGGGTTTTCTCCGGGTACTCCGGTTTCCTCCCACACGAATGACCACATATACGCTTTCATCCGCGCCAACGAGAGTGATCAATATAAGTTGTTAGAACTTGCTTCACAACCGTTGTAAGTTTAGTATATACCACATACATGTACAATAATCAGTGTTTGTAACGGACAATTTCTAAAAATGACTGGCAATGAACAGTGTTGACTGAGCACCTTATCTCCCTCCTTAATGCATACGTTCGATTTGCAGACGTCATGTGACAATAATGTTAAATGTATCCCTCTTGACGATTCAATCACCAAATTTCCCCCGATTGGGATCTGAGCCTTTCAAAAGATCTAAGGAATATGTGAGTATTTGGTTTAACAGTGCATCAGCACAGTTCAGGCTATATCTCGCCGTTTAAGAAATAATTCAGCACCATTTTCCGCAAATGAGAACTTTGAGAAAATGATGGCAGAACGCAAATCTCGGGAAGCGAGAAACAACGTGAAAGGTGGAGAATACGCTTTTGCAGTTAGAATCAAGCCTTCCTCACATTTGCTGCTATGTACTACCGAGGGGGAGGGGGTATGGTTTGGTACACGGCTGCATGGGGAATAGATACAATCGATAAACTCATGGGACTGCTGCCATTTTCATAAGCATTCTGTTTTGAACTAATATGTTACAATTTTTGGAAAGTAAACTTAATATACATTTTTTTTCTTATATATTTTATTTTTCATTTCTATATAGACTACCAACAGATAGTTTATACAAATTTATTTTAGCTCAATTGCGAAACAAGTTATTTCAACTTATATAAATCACTCTCGAGACCTCATTCCTGATGGAATCCATCGCCACGAGGGAGAGAGAAGAGGCAATGTGGAATTTAAATGCCTTGCCTAAGGGCACAATCGGTACGGCTCCAGTGGGGCTCGAACTCCGGACCTTTCGCACCTGAAGCGAACGTGCATCCACTGCGCTATCACGACTTCCACGACTACCAACAGATGGTCTTCATAGTTAAATTAATAATGCTTGCCAAACGTAGAGAATTATTTAATCGTCTGGCCAAATTCAGGTTTCATTTTGTAGAATTTCCTCAAATCTTAGTACACCTGAGCAGTACAAGGATATTAGTAAAAAAATGTTCGTGTTATTCACAGGAAATGACGGTAAGTATACCAATAGGTGTAGTAATATTTAATAGGCTAATACCGCGAGTTACAAGCTGTAAACTCAGGTAATACAAGAACAGAAGCAATGTATTATACAATAATAGCATGGTATACTACAGGAACCTCAATAAGAAATAAAAGAATTTAGTTTTACTGTACCCCACCCACCATCCAAAACAGTAGTGGTGGACATTTGATTGTGTTTTTGTTCATAAATGAGCACTGTACATCTTTGTTATCTCCATAAGGCATATTATTTTAAACTGATGAAACTTCAAACCTCTAGTGGTTATACAGGCACAAGACACAAATTATTTTTGCTTGCCCTATGGTCATATAGACTATATGTACTAGTAGTAAGTAATGATTACTGAAGACAACCAACGGAAATGAAACATGCATGCAGAAACATCGACGAGAAACTAGGTAAAATCGACCAGATCACTGATATGTCCTTGTGGTCCCGACCCCGGAAGACCGTATTCTATCAACAAATACGTTTTATTATTTTCATATACAAACTCCAATGGATATACAGCCAGTTCTACAGTCAGGGTACCATACTTTTACCATACTTACCAATTTTACTCCTCAAAATATTATCGAGTCCTCTTACAATTGGCCGTATCCATGGCGGCTCTATGGTATCCTCCTACAAGAGAAATGGCGAACAATGAGTGAGTTAATGTGTCACTACATCTCAGCAATAATACAACGATTACAGACAAACCTGTGTTAAAGTTTAAGCTCTATTTATTTTACAACGATTGCGAAGCAAGTTCTAACAACTTATTTTAATTACTCTCGTTGGAGCCGATGAAAGCGTAAATGTGGTCATTCGTGTGGGAGGAAACCCGAGTACCCGGAGAAAACCCACCTGTCCGATCTGGCGACCACCGTACCATCTCACATACTTCCCGGTCCGAGGATCGAACCTGGGTTGCATTGGTGAGAAGCGAGGGTGCTAACCACTGCGCTAATCGGACAGCCTGTGTTAGTGGTCACCTCCATTAAGCAACCCACCTGTATTAAGCAGCAAGTGTCCAGATTCCCAAATTGCTGTTTTATTATACATTTGACCTCTATTAAGCAGCCACCTGTATTAAGCACAGTTAAGCCACTTTCTCTGACTCCCTTGGCTGGCTGCTTAAGGCAGGTTTGACTGTATTGTTCTTTACATATTATGGTACTTACCAAACATGGAATTAATCCCCCACCCATTATTTAGTACAGGGAAATATGCTATTGTAATGATCTCCGTGGCCTAGTGGTTAAGGCGTCTGCCTATTGAGTGGGAGGTCGTAGGTTCGAACCTTGTGACAAGGTTTGTTCTGATATGGCCGGTTTGTGAGCCGCCAGCTAGTTAAATAATGGTTACTGATTGTCTACCAGCCTGGCGCATGGCATACAAGGATAGGATTCAGGAGGTACTGATGTCCATGATCAAAGGTGTCTCATAAGTCAGTAATGGTTGGCCCTTTCAATACCGGGGGGGGGGGGGGACAGTATAATAAACAAACACTACACTGATATTTTGATTTACTAAACATGCCTGTATTAATTGATATCCACGAATGTCCATATAAGGAAAAGTTTCAACTTTATTTATTTTACAACGATTGCGAAGCAAGTTCTAACAACTTATATTAATCACCTTCGTTGACACGGTTGAAAGCGTATATGTGGTCATTCGTGTGGGAGGAAACCGGAGTACCTGGAGAAAACCCACCTGTCCGATCTAGCGACCGCCGTACCATCTCACATACTTCCCGGTCCGAGGATCAAACTCGGGTTGCATTGGTGAGAAGCGAGCGCGCTAACCACTGCGCTAATCGGACAGCCTATAAGGAAAGAATGATGATTTCGCAGTGCCCAAAATGGCTGCCTGCAACATTTATAATCCGAATTCTATTTATTTTTATGTATAACATAGTATTACTGCAACAACAACATTGAGATCAAGAAACGATGGGTATTTATTTTATAGTCAATGCTTTACAAATACTCTATTGATGCCAAAGTTGAGGTTCCAGAGTAGGATGGGATTAATTGTCCCGAGTTGGATAATTGATTACAGTGAAACCTGTGTTAGTGGTCACCTCCATTAAGCAGCCAACCTGTATTAAGCAGCCAGTTTCCAGATTCCCAATATGTTGTTTTATTATACATTTTGACCTCTATTAAGCAGCCACCTGTGCTAAGCAGCCACTTTCTGTGATTCCCTTGGCTGACTGCTTAAGACAGGTTTGATTGTATATATAGAAGATCTGCTATGATCCGACATTTGTTCTTGTCTGTGAGACTACAATGCCACTGGGTAATCGGTAAACGGACCTCGCAACATATGTTTTGATCCCTGTACATACCTTATCATTAGGAGCAGCTGATAACAGAAACACCAGCGTCTTACACATCTCAAACTTGTGCAGCGTCTGAAAAATATACATGTTGTTTAACAATGGAAACACAAGCGTCTTACACATCTCAAACTTGTGCAGCATCTGAAAAATATACATATTGTTTAGCAACAGAAACACAAGCGTCTTACACATCTCAAACTTGTGCAGCGTCTGAAAAATATATATGTTGTTTAACAACGGAAACACCAGCGTTTTACATAATCTTAAAGTTGTGAAGTGTTGGTGTTGAACAACGGAAACACCAGCGTTTTACATAATCTTAAAGTTGTGAAGTGTTGGTGTTGAACAACGGAAACACCAGCGTTTTACATAATCTTAAAGTTGTGAAGTGTTGGTGTTGAACAACGGAAACACCAGCGTTTTACATAATCTTAAAGTTGTGGTGTAGAGTCTGAAAAATATACATGTTTAAGAACAGAAATACTTTTCCCAGTAAATACGGCGCGTTATTAGATTATTAGGTGGACAGTGAATACTGTAAAACACTTTATAATTGCATTATTTTTGCTTCGCGAATGCAACCACAGAACTTATATAGCCGATGTATGAATTAGCAGACAATGTTGTAAATCTTAAATAAGCGAAGACCGAAAATTCGACAAAAAACTAGAAGATGAAAACCGGAAGACACTGTTGCAAAGTTTATTATCCGGTTGGTGTCCTGTATGCGATGTATATTGAACTATGCGGCTCAATGACCCGTATATGACCATTTGCTTCATTATCGGCATTATGATCACATTGGGCAAACTCCCTTTCAATGGAGAGGTAAGCTTAACAATAACAAGGTATAATTGTTCGAAAACTGCTAAAACATATTTAGAAAATGTACTTGTGTGTTTTACGTTTATTTATCGTCGCTACCGGTTCCCCATAATGAGCGACGCCTCCTGAAGAGATTAGTCATTTTAGATTTTTGGAGGATAGTGCAATGATACAGACAGAGACCCATTCCAGAGTATCCTCTGGTCCTTCTACATATACGGTGTGCAGCATCGACACGAGACCTCGGTTTAATGTCCCATCTGAAAGACTGTTAATTTTATTAGGGTCAGATGGGGGATCGAACCTGCGACCCCTGGATTACCAGTCCAACTTGTTAACCACTGGACTACAGATCAGTATGTAAATATGTACTTTCATAAGTTACTCTCTTACACAAGGCATGTACATATTGCTGACTCGGTTTCATCATTTCTTTATTTTGTGTAAGGATAAAACTGTATAACAACATATCGGTTTGTACCTCATCCTCAAAGAACTGTCGTCCGAGGAAGTTCACGTAGGTGTGATACGAGTGTTCGCAGCCGTTCCACGTATCTGGTCCATAACACGATGCCACACAACAGATCAGCTCATGTGCCTTCTCAAATCCTGACCAAAACATAACAAGCATAGCATGTGTTTAAATACTATTTAAAATAGGCAACATTTCAATAAAGTATGTTTAAAGTGACATCATCGCAAAAATCAAATAGAATGCATTTTTTTCAAGTTTAAAGTAGCATTGCTACTACAAATTCTTCCGAATACATTCGAACACTAACATTGAATCAAGAAACAGTTTTTTCGTGGATTGAAAGTATGATTTCATATAACGGTCATCCATGCTCCTGAATTGACGTTTGTTTGTCATCGGAGTCAATGCTAAACGCGAGATAATGTCGCTTAAAGATAATTTAACTAAGAATAGTCTACAAATAAATAGGCACACGTGTGAAATATCACGGTAATTATGTGGCATAACTCGTGTTATTCAGGATACACTAGTTATATTAAGCATGGATGTTTCCATTATTTTGCTATGTCAACAAACCGTGTATATGACATTTGTTTATTAGTTGAAATACTCAGTATTTGAGGTAAATATTTCGAAAAACAATTATACCATATAATAGGAAAATACATCTGTAGAAATTTATGTTTTCACTGATGTAGTGTCGCTTTAAATGAACATAAAGCCACTTGACTATTAAATATGGTTAGAACATGGGTTCTGCACGCTTTGTCGAGGCGGCAAACATTTGACCCAAGTTTCATGAAAATCCTTCCTTGGTTTAACCCATTCAACTGACATGGACATGATATTCATAAACCAATAAATGAATAAGAAAATTACATTCGGACCAGTTCATTTATCAAGATGGGTAATTTTGTCTAAAATTAATAATTATTACTGGCAAAAAAGTGCAGATCCTGATGAGACGGCTCATCACGAGCCGGCTCATCTGGATCTACACTTTTTCATAAGCCTATTTAGAGGCCTGTGGGGTTGAAAGGGTTAATAGATATGGGTAGGGTTAATAGATATGGGTTGGACATGAAATGTTGAGGGCGCATGGATGAACAGCTAACGGGTCTATATATATTCACAACATACACTTTCTGCCATGGAGCGTCATACAGTCATGCTTTAGATTATACAAATTTATTTTACCTCGATTGCGAAACAAGTTCTTACAAGTTATATTAATCACTCTCGGGACCTCATTCCTGATGGAATCCATCGCCACGAGGGAGAGAAGAGGCAACATGGAGCGTAAATGCCTTGCCTAAGGGCAATTGTAATGGCTCCAGTGAGGCATGAACTCCGCGGACTTTCGCACCTGAAGCGAACGCGCTACCACTACGCTCTTGCCTAAGGGCACAATTGTAATGGCTCCAGAGGGGTTCAAACTCCAGGACTCTCGCACTTGAAGAGAACGTACTACCACTGCGCTATCACGACTTCCACTTTATGCTTGAGACAGAAGAGGCAGCGAATTATTGGTGTACGTATAAAGTGAGTATCTATTACCATAGCTCTGTGATATGACGGCCTGACAAAGTGTCGAGATAGATTTAGCTTTCAGTAGACATTCCAGTCCGAGCTCTGTTTGACACAAGCTGTTGAAACAGTCGTACGCATCGTCTACCAGCTGTCTGTCACCATCCTCTTCACTGTAATAAACATTGTAACATGTACACACATATCTCCTACTGGTCAAACATTGTAACATGTATACACATATCTCCTACTGGTCAAACATTGTAACATGTACACACATCTCTCCTACTGATCATGTAACATGTACAAACATATCTCCTACTGGTCAAACATGTACAAACATATCTCCTACTGGTCAAACATTGTAACATGTACACACATATCTCCTACTGGTCAAACATGTACACACATATCTCATACTGGTCAAACATTGTAACATGTACAAACATATCTCCTACTGGTCAAACATGTACACACATATCTCCTACTGGTCAAACATTGTAACATGTACAAACATATCTCCTACTGGTCAAACATGTACACACATATCTCCTACTGGTCAAACATTGTAACATGTACAAACATATCTCCTACTGGTCAAACATGTACACACATATCTCCTACTGGTCAAACATTGTAACATGTACAAACATATCTCCTACTGGTCAAACATGTACACACATATCTCCTACTGGTCAAACATTGTAACATGTACAAACATATCTCCTACTGGTCAAACATGTACACACATATCTCCTACTGGTCAAACATTGTAACATGTACAAACATATCTCCTACTGGTCAAACATGTACAAACATATCTCCTACTGGTCAAACATGTACACACATCTCTCCTACTGGTCAAACACTGTAACATGTACACACATCTCTCCTACTGGTCAAACATTGTAACATGTACACACATCTCTCCTACTGATCATGTAACATGTACAAACATCTCTCCTACTGGTCAAACATTGTAACATGTACAAACATCTCTCCTACTGGTCAAACATTGTAACATGTACAAACATCTCTCCTACTGATCATGTAACATGTACATACATCTCTCCTACTGGTCAAACATGTACAAACATCTCTCCTACTGGTCAAACATTGTAACATGTACACACATCTCTCCTACTGGTCAAACATTGTAACATGTACACACATCTCTCCTACTGGTCAAACATGTACACACATCTCTCCTACTGGTCAAACATGTACACACATCTCTCCTACTGGTCAAACATTGTAACATGTACACACATCTCTCCTACTGGTCAAACATTGTAACATGTACACACATCTCTCCTACTGGTCAAACATTGTAACATGTACAAACATCTCTCCTACTGATCATGTAACATGTACACACATCTCTCCTACTGATCAAACATTGTAACATGTACACACATATCTCCTACTGGTCAAACATGTACACACATCTCTCCTACTGGTCAAACATTGTAACATGTACACACATCTCTCCTACTGGTCAAACATTGTAACATGTACACACATCTCTCCTACTGGTCAAACATTGTAACATGTACACACATCTCTCCTACTGGTCAAACATTGTAACATGTACACACATCTCTCCTACTGGTCAAACATGTACACACATCTCTCCTACTGGTCAAACATTGTAACATGTACACACATCTCTCCTACTGGTCAAACATTGTAACATGTACACACATCTCTCCTACTGATCAAACATGTACACACATCTCTCCTACTGGTCAAACATTGTAACATGTACACACATCTCTCCTACTGGTCAAACATTGTAACATATATATACACACTGTATTGGTTTACACATATACCCCTTTTAAACACAAGGCATTGCATAACCCAAACTGTATTGGTTTACAAATATACACCTTTTAAACACAAGGCATTGCATAACCCAAACTGTATTGGTTTACACATATACCCCTTTTAAACACAAGGCATCGCATAACCCAAACGGTATTGGTTTACAAATATACCCCTTTTAAACACAAGGCATCGCATAACCCAAATGGTATTGGTTTACAAATATACCCCTTTTAAACACACGGCATTGCATAACCCAAACGGTATTGGTTTACAAATATACCCCTTTTAAACACAAGGCACCGCATAACCCAAACTGTATTGGTTTACAAATATACACCTTTTAAACACAAGGCATCGCATAACCCAAACTGTATTGGTTTACAAATATACCCCTTTTAAACACAAGGCATTGCATAACCCAAACTGTATTGGTACACATATACCCCTTTTAAACACAAGGCGTTGCATAACCCAAACTGTATTGGTTTACAAATATACCCCTTTTAAACACAAGGCACCACATAACCCAAACTGTATTGGTTTACAAATCATAAAATGAAAAAGAAGATTTGTGTTTATTAGTGTAAGATAGGATTTTATTTCACACATTCTTACACAAATAAACACATCATATGCGGGTATATCTTTTGTAGTATACATATGATAGGTTATTTATTTACATGAACAGTATTATCAGAGTCTCCTAGTGCTATTATTAGCCCGTTAGGTATGGATCGTGTATGCATTACAGGAGCTCTCTCATTAATGTTAAACAATTAATAGAATTGATGGTGGGTCAAACAGTGGGTATAGAGAAATGTTTTTAATAAACAATTCTTATTTGAATTAGAGAGTTGGAACATATTTAACTGATCTCTTTTTCTTACAACAACATCATATTTCTTACAACAAATGGCCACACTATATCTTTCTTATAACAGCATTAGCATCTTATTTCTCGTAATAACATCATCCTGACATCTCTTAGAGCAACACCGTCATCAGATCTTTTATAGAAACATCATTCTATTTCCTATAACAACACCATTTGTCTCCTTTCTTGCTAAAATATATATATTCACTTTGACAAATGTTACTTTTATGCTGCACTTGATCTTAAAACTTGTCACATTGTCCGCGAGCACTGGGCTACGGGCCTGTAACTTACCCTGGATTGAGAAGAACAATAGTGTTGAAGCTTGTCACATTGTCCGTGAGCACTGGGCTACGGGCCTGTAACTTACCCTGGATTGAGAAGAACAATAGTGTTGAAGCTTGTCACATTGTCCGTGAGCACTGGGCTACGGGCCTGTAAAATAACAAAAGACTCAATACACAAAATATACGACAGGTACGATTACATGTACAGCTAACTATGTTTTATGCTGTCTATGTTACTATGTTATTTAAAGCGACACTACATCAGTGAAAACGCAAATGTCTGCAAAATGTAATGTTCTATTATATGGTATAATTCTTTACCAAATAACTGAGTATTTCAACAAATAAACAAACGTCGTATACGCGGTTTGTTGACATAACAAAATAATGTCAATAGGGTCGGCATTCATGCGTAATACAATGGGTGTATCCTGAATAACAAGAGTTATGCTACATAATTACCGTTATATCTCACATGTGTGCCTATGCATATTTATTTGTAGACTAATCTTAATTAAATTATCTCTAAATGAAAGTATCACATCACCGTGTTTAGTATGGACTTCAATGACATCAAACGTCAATTCAGGAGCCTGGATAAACGTTACATGAAATACTAATTTCACATTTTAAAGTTTGTATACCATAAAAACACTGTTAAATTGATTCAATGTTAGTATTCAGAAGATTTTGTAGTAGCAATGCATTTATACGTGAAAAAAAAAAGCATTTTATTTGCTTTTTGCGATGTAATGTCGCTTTAAAGATATCAAATATTAGTTTACATATAATAGTAAGTAAGTAAGTAATTTGTTTATTATAGTGACCAGTGTACATATCAGACAATATTTACATATAAATTATATAATTAAATACACCTGGCCCAATGGGCCTATAAGTCACTTACAAATATAATACTAGAAACATATCACATGATAAAACACATCTCTGAATATTTAATAGAGGATACAAATATATGACAAACGCCACATTGCAGAGCAGAAAATAAAGATCATGAATAGAGGTGCAACTATTAGTGCAACTATTGGCTCCGAATCATCGAAATCCGCATTGCACACGCTGATTCGACTCTCGATACCAGTAATACCAATTTTGATTAAAGTTAAGTCTGCGTTATAAACATGCGTTTCTCCAATTGTCAAATGACATACGATTGGCCCGAGAACATGTCAGTAATCCAATCAATGGTAGTAGTATCTCATTCCGATTCGTAAACCCTGACGTAGTGGTGATACTCCGAAATCAATGTGGAACTTGGTCGCCGATGCACCTCATCACTGCCGCTGGACTGGTTGTGTGTGGACATGCACCTCATCAATGCTGCTGGACTGGTTGTGTGTGGCCATGCACCTCATCAATGCTGCTGGACTGGTTGTGTGTGGACATGCACCTCATCAATGCTGCTGGACTGGTTGTGTGGGGCCATGCACCTCATCAATGCTGCTGGACTGGTTGTGTGTGGACATGTACCTCATCAATGCTGCTGGACTGGTTGTGTGTGGACATGCACCTCATCAATGCTGCTGGACTGGTTTGTGTGGACATGCACCTCATCAATGCTGCTGGACTGGTTGTGGGGGTGTGGTACATGCACCTCATCACTTCTGCTGGACTGGTTGTGTGTGGACATGTACCTCATCAATGCTACTGGACTGGTTGTGTGTGGACATGTACCTCATCACTGCTGCTGGACTGGTTGTGTGTGGACATGCACCTCATCATCGCTGCTGGACTGGCTGTGTGTGGACATGCACCTCATCAATGCTCGGTACACAATGCTGATAGAATGGACAATAAAGGCTGGCATGCTTACAACTTGTGGCTGGGTACACAATGCTGATAGAATGGACAATAAAGGCTGGCATGCTTACAATTGTGGCTGGGTACACAATGCTGATAGAATAGACAATAAAGGCCTGTATGCTTACAATTGTGGCTGGGTACACAATGCTGATAGAATGGACAATAAAGGCTGGCATGCTTACAACTTGTGGCTGGGTACACAATGCTGATAGAATGGACAATAAAGGCATGCATGCTTACAACTTGTGGCTGTGTACACAATGCTGATAGAATGGACAATAAAGGCTGGCATGCTTACAACTTGTGGCTGGGTACACAATGCTGATAGAATGGACAATAAAGGATGCATGCTTACAACGTGTGGCTGGGTACACAATGCTGATAGAATGGACAATAAAGGCATGCATGCTTACAACTTCTGGCTGGGTACACAATGCTGATAGAATGGACAATGCGACACTCTTGTAGATGTTTGCTGGACATTCCTCCGGTACTTTGTCTGAAACATTCAATAAGTACAGACTGATTAACAATAAATGGAAGTGACATGTATTCCAACAACAACAGAAGATTTCAAAACACCGTAGGAAAAACATACTAAACCAACCAAATATGTAATACTAGACAGACGGACATACCGGCTATTCCATTGAACTCTATACAAGGTTCCCGCTGTCTGTCACCAATGGCGCCAACAAAATTATTGGCGCTAAATTTTGTGAATTGGTGAAAATAACTTTTTTTCTTTTGGTACATGTTTTGTCAAATACATGGCTTCAAATATTTATTTGTGAACTATATGACTCTTAGTATATATGTATTTATGTTCCATTAATGTCAAACCCCTTCTGGGGACCTAGACATGTTTTCCTGGGCATGCTTAGCCGACCATGGCGGTTAACCAGTACTAAGCAATGTGTGTGATGTGCCTTGCTCATCGAACCCGGACTGTTCGATTCCAAATCCGATGCTCTACCATTGGACCACGGACGCCACACTGTTAGTTGACTCCAAGTTTTTTAATTGGTCCCAGAGTTTTTCAATTGGTGACAGAAGTGGCGCAGACAAACATTCAGACAGAGGGAACCCTGCTATAGTCACAGAATTGGAATTGATAGCCAAATAAAAGTTTCTATTGCCGCATAACCCCTAATACCAGACAACTAGATAGTAAACCTATTGTACTCCTAGCCATTTTATGGGTGCAGACAAACGAACACACGACAGACAGTATAGCTTAAACTTCATTTTGCATTAAAACTATGATTATACAGACATGCATTCCCGACTTGACATAGACAGTGATGTGGGATAAATCCTTGAACTGGATACTGACATAATCCCAACCTGTGGAAGTCATGATAGTGCAGTGGTAGCACGTTTACTTCATGTGAGAACGGCCTGGAATTCGCACCAAGCTGTAGCCGTTACGATTGTGCCCCAAGGCAACACATTTAAATTGCCTCTTCTCTCTCCCTTGTGACAATGGATTCCATTAGGAATGAGTTCTCGAGAGTGATTAATATAAGTTGTAAGAACTTGTTTCGCAATCAAGATAATAATTAATTTGTATAAAATCTACCCCCCCCTGGCCCTGTTTTCTAACACAGAAGAACAAAATCCCCAGTCTACCTTGCATCTGAATGGAGGATTTGTGTGTTTTACGTTTATTTATCGTCGCTACCATATGAGCGACGCCTCCTGAAGAGATTAGTCATTTTAGATTTTGGAGGATAGTGCAATGATACAGACAGAGACCCATTCTAGAGTCTCCTCTGGTTCTTTTACGTGCACGGTGTACAGCACCGACACGAGACTGTTTTAATTTTATTAGGGTCAGACGGGGGATCGAACCTGTGATCCCTGGATTACCAGTCCAGCGTGTTCCCACTGGACTACAGATCTGTCTGTAATGGGGGGATTATCCTATCCATAGGGTTTATATGGGGGGATTATGTTCACCTGTGTCAAAAACATGAGGGGGATTATGTCCTACACTACAAGAAAACTTGTTAACAGATAAAGATAGAATATTATTGTTGACGTTGTAGGCATCATATTCAGGTGCGTGTGTTTTACGTTTATTTATCGTCGCTACCGGTTGCCCATATTAGCGACGCCTCCTGAAGAGATTAGTTATTTTAGATTTTGGAGGATAGTGCATGATACAGACAGAGACCAATTCCAGAATCTCCTCTGGTTCTTTTACGTGCACGGTGTAAAGCACCGACACGAGACCTCGGTTTAACGTCCCATCTGAAAGACTGTTAATTTTATTAGGGTCAGATGGGGGACCGAACCTGCGATCCCTGGATTACCAGTCCAGCGTGTTACCAGTGGACTACAGATCCGTCTGTCATATTCAGGTGCATATTTGAGAATAAATATACATGACAAATAACATACAAGGCAGTTAATTTGCATAATTACATAAGCAAATATCCAAACTGGTTTGTTTTACATTACTAGTACAATCCATCCTAAGTCACAGACACTTTAGAAATATTGTGCATATGCAATTTATGCATCTTACATAAGGCGTGAGGCATTTGCCATAAATTCGGAACATGATGGTATTCTATACGATTACACATGTTGTTGTTTGTTCGGGTTTTACGCCTGCATCAGCACCATTTTGGGCTATATCGCCGGCGAGCAGATTACCTAACAACACCTTTTCTAGGGCAGGCTTCAACAGTTAACCAGTACTTAGTGCACCTATCTCCGTAAGAAATCGCCAACTCTTTTATATAAACAGGCACGGCCTGAGCGGGGCTTGAACCAGTGACCATCAGTGATGATAGGTTACAGTGGTATACAAGTCAGCAACCGTAACCACTCGACCGCGGAGGCTGTCCAACTACTCATGCAATTTATTCCACGGTTAACATTCTATCACCACTGCTTCACAAGGTATGCATTTTCTAGACCACTTGTATTCTTAGAGTGTGACTCATATACAGTCAAACCTGCCTTAAGCAGCCAGCCAAGGGAATCACAGAAAGTGGCTGCTTAGCATAGGTGACTGCTTAATGGATGTCAAATGTATAATAAAACAGCAATTTGGGAATCTGGACACTGGCTGCTTAATGGAGGTGACCACTAACACAGGTTTGACTGTATACAGGGCTCATGTTAGGTAAATAAATTTGGGGAGAAGTGAGAAAGCCCGCGATTGCATCCTTGGTATTGATATTATTTAATAAAATTCAACAAAATAGGATTAAAATACACATTAATAATAATTTATGACCATTATATGCAATATTTGAATAGAAGACGTTTTAGTGGCCAGTGTAGCTTACTGGACAACATGTGGTATGAATATTGTGAAAAAGAGTCTGGATCCCTAGGGCAATATTGCCATCTAACCCTCTAGAATGAGACCTGCTATATAGTCAAACCTGTCTTAAGCAGCCAGCCAAGGGAGTCAGAGAAAGTAGCTGCTTAGCACAGGTGGCTGCTTAAAACAGGTAAAATGTATAATAAAACAGGTGGCTGCTAAATTATACATTTCACAGGTTTTAAATTGAAGTGCCAGAAAGTTCAACTCGCATTTTTGTATTTCTACTAGCAAAATGCGAGTACTAAATTCGAGCCCTGTATATAAGGGAGAAGTGTCCTTTATATATAAATATTCATGAAAACAAATTGAGTTGACCTCAAATAAGGAGAAGTGAGGCAAGGCATGTGAGGGAGGCAAGGCAGTTGAGGGAGGCAAGGCAGGTGAGGGAGGCAAGGCAGTTGAGGGAGGCAAGGCAGTTGAGGGAGGCAAGGCAGGTGAGGGAGGCAAGGCAGGTGAGGGAGGCAAGGCAGGTGAGGGAGGCAAGGCAGGTGAGGAGGAAAGGCATGTGAGGGAGGCAAGGCAGGTGAGGGAGGCAAGGCAGGTGAGGGAGGCAAGGCAGTTGAGGGAGGAAAGGCAGTTGAGGGAGGCAAGGCAGTTGAGGGAGGCAAGGCAGGTGAGGGAGGCAAGGCAGTTGAGGGAGGAAAGACAGGTGAGGGAGGCAAGGCAGTTGAGGGAGGCAAGGCAAGGCAGGTGAGGGAGGCAAGTGAAGGAGGCAAGGCAGGTGAGGGAGGCAAGGCAGGTGAGGGAGGCAAGGCAGGAAAGGCATGTGAGGGAGAATAATTCTCCCAAATCATCCAATACATGTAGCTGCACGCCAGATTAAGCCCTCCTCCATATTGACATGCAGTGTGAATGTAGTGAAAGTCTGACTTACTAGTCTTAAGTAATCTTGAGAAGAACTTCGCACCGACTGCATCCAGTATTTCCCTCTTTACATCAACATTGCACAATTCATCATTAGTTGTCTTTGCAACCTTATGAAGAAAATACAAGATAATAAACATAATACTATGGAAACTTGTACATCATCAGGTTTAGCAAATTTCCTCAATGTGAATTGAACGATTTTACATGGTTCAATGAGACTGAGCTCCAGTAAACTATTTCCTCAACATCTTGAATGCAAACTGCAAAAATCTGAAATGTCATTTCCACGGGTAAATTTACCTTCATTTATTCAAAAACTTAGTTGTTTTTTTCCCCATTACACTTAGAGTGGTGGAACCTATGCTCAGCGTAAATCCGACATATCATGGCCTATAAAAAAAGTTAACTGCACTTGCCGTATATTATTATTTTCTTAATTCGTGAACACAACTTTCAAAAAATTGTTGTTAAACTTTAGCTTCATTACGTGACCATGCGCCTCAATACAGCTATCGCAACAGCACCTATGTCCATGGGGAACTAGATAGTTTAGGGCACCTATGCACGGCGTACATGAATTTTTTTATTTATGCACGGATAAATGTTGAATATCTTATTTTGACTTAGTAACATCAATAATTAACAATATTACAACTCATAAGAAACTTTCTTTCTGGTTATTTGTACATTTTTTTCCAATTCGTATAGCTACTTGAAATGCTCATAAACCGCATTATTTCAGTGGAAAATATTTTCCCAACAAGTTGTCTGTTTATATTCAGCTACTGAACCAGTCAGGTGACAGTTGCATTATGCATTAGGCTACCAGTATGCACAACGGAATGCTATTGAACCATGCTTCACCTCTGTCAGCAAAAATAGGTTAAAACTATTTAAATATTTTAAATACGGATGTAAATGGAAAAAATACTATGAGCATAGGAAACGCCGAGCATAGGTTCCACCACTCTATAACTTTTCGTTCATGTATTTCAATATTTAGGTGAATTTCGAAGAATTTGTTATCTATCGGCTGCATTTGACATTACATAATTGTCTTATATGGCATGTATTGCTACTTGTATAAATTTACGCGGTGTAATTTACATCGTCACCGATCATTGGTATCACCGTGTTTAAATAAAAGATGGAGGCCAGTGCTGTTGCTTTCACTTTGTTATTGATTTAGCTATATTTTATTTCTTACAAACTGATATTGCATACAATAAATATCATTATGCTCAATTGAGATTGACCATTATTTGCACAACCTCTCTTTGAATCACAAATACACTGGTTATTGCTTATGTCACTGGTTACCGGTATACTTAGGATATCGTCTGACTCCTTATAACGACGCTCACATGAAACGACGCGGCTTATGTTTTGACCTCGTTTGCAATATTCACAATATCCGGTGACGTTATTTTCATCTGCAGTGGTTGTAAACATGATACGGGATTCCCCAGACTTAATGTGGAAAGTGAGAGATTACAAGATAATTTTTATATCAATGTTATTGCAATCATTCTGTTTTAACAGCAAAATTCAAATGCAACTTTGTGCATTACATTAAATAGCTAATATTTTGCAATATGCTACCGCAAACATAACAATTTGTGGTCTGTCTGCTCAGCTAAGCTCTGCGTATCGGTAGGTCACGTGACAATTGATTCACTGTTGGGAAAGGTGTATGCGTTATATACGTTATTGCTGTGATCCCTCTGTGATAGTAAAATAGATCTCGAACTAATCAATATCTGTGCAGGCTCACAAACGCAAGAATAAACAGTATGCAGCAACTTCTATGACCACTGTTTGTATGCATGTATGGACTACTGGGAGTGCTATAAGGACAACAGCAAGGCATAATTTCTAGTTAAATGTTATTATTTCCAAATTGTTCATAGTTATAGTTTATATACGGCAAAACAGGGACACTTTTCCTGTTTATTAGCATAATTAAATAAAGGCATGTTGTACACTCAGTTTTAATGTAATTTAGTGATGCAGAATTAATTTTCAGGCTAGTTTGAGATGACGTATAATACATGTAATGCACAGAGCAGATACAGGAGAGTGAATTAACTATATTTAGAACGACATTAGTCAACCAATGAAATGCGTCGTAATAGACGTTTCTCGGCTCAGAGGAATTCCCAATAGCGGCATGAGTCGATGTGATATTTTGACACTAAATAAGCGTAATAAGCATAATTTCTCGCGTTGAATATGTAGAAAAGGATCTATTTATACAGATAATACACTATTTACAGGAGTTCATTCGTTTTATGTTAAGTCATTGTTGATTCTTCGCTTAGATGCATCGGAACTCGGTATTCAAGGATAGTCCTTGCAAATATTTGGGTAGCACAACTATTTTGATTGGAATATAATAATAATTGTGGTCTGAATTGGGAATTGGTTTGATTTGATACCTCAAACAATATTACTGAGTAGAAAAGTCAAGAAAAACGATTAATTTGGAATGTTTCATGTTTTGTTTACAAAACAACACCGCGAAAATATATGATAATGATATTTGTAAAGATTTTCGAACGATTTTGAAATTAAATCTATAATTTATTACCATTAGTAAGGCTGCAAATTTCTCATTATCTGTGTTTGCATCGCGCAACACCTTCAAATACTTTGAAATATCGTGTTTATCGTCCGTTTCCATGCCCTTTTGAATGTATGAAATGAACCGGAAGTGGATATGTTAAACTTTATGTGTAGAGCGAATTCGGGTTCAAACTATAGTTGAACTATAGTATGTATGTAATGAAATCATTAATGTCAAACCCATTACGGTGACTTATACATGTTTTCCTGAACTGGCCTAGCTAGCCGACCTAAGTAGTTAACCAGCACGAAGCAATGCGTGTAATGTGCCTTATATCGAACCCGGGATCGATCAATTCCAAATGCGACGCTCTACCACTGAACCACGTACACCACAGATGCAATACGCATGTTTAGTATAACTGCTATGCGAACTCAGGCTAATCCCATTATAGTATGCCAACAGAAATCTATCCCGATGTATTTGTATTCCCTGCATCTGAGACATAATAAAACTAAAACAAATTCTGAGATGTATTGGTGAGGAAATCTGAGGCGATATTTACAAAATACCACAAGAATGGAAGACGGCTAACATACATACATACACAGCACTATACAAAAAGGGGACAAAAAGTATGCAGGCAACTACAAACATGTAAGCTTGACATGTATTCTCTGTAAAGTTCTAGAAAGTATAGTTCGTGAAAGCATGGTGGAACATATGAAAACCTACAATTTATTTAGTGACAAACAGTTTGGATTCATATCTGGTAGATCAACAGTGTTACAGCTATTAACAGTGCTTGATCAGTGGACAGATATATTGGATTCGGGTGGAAGTATTGACGTAGCTTACTGCGACTTCATGAAATCGTTTGACAAAGTCTCACATAGAAGGCTATTACACAAACTTCAGATATATCAGTTTGGACCAAAGTATATTCAATGGATTGAATGCTTCTTACAAGCCCGTCAACAGAGAGTCGTCGTTAATGGCCAACCATCTGAATGGAAACCAGTAACCAGCGGAATTCCCCAGGGGTCTGTACTTGGTCCGATGCTGTTTGTCCTCTTCATCAATGACCTGCCAGATGCATTACCAAATGGAAGTAAAGTATTCCTATATGCTGATGACACTGAAATATTCAGGGACATACGAACTAACAGTGATAGAGACTTACTACAGGAGGATATACACTGCATGCACGCATGGTCAGAAACATGGCTCCTAAAGTTTCATCCCGATAAGTGCCATACCATGTCAATTGGCAGAAATAGACTGGAAGAACGCCAATATAGTTTAAAAGCTGAATACCCGCCAATGAATAAAAGTCGGTCAGAAAAGGATGTCGGAGTAGTCATTGATGATAAATTGACATTTGAGAAGCACATAGCTGAGAAGGTGAACAAAGCAAACTCGATTGCAGGTGTAATAAGAAGACCGTTTGAATATTTAGATTGCATTACATTCAGACTCTTGTATACCGCATTAGTTAGACCACATTTGGAATACGCCAACCCAGTCTGGAACCCATATAAAAAGAAAGATATTACAACTATTGAAAATGTGCAAAGAACAGCGACAAAGCTAGTTCCCGGATTGTCAGAGTTGTCATATACTGAGAGACTGAAAAAACTCAAATTACCGACACTTGCATATAGACGAACGAGAGGAGACATGATCGAAGTTTTCAAAATCCTGAATGAAAAATATGACTTTCCGCCCGAGAAACTGTTCAACTTAAGAGACAACAATTCAACAAGAGGAAACACCCAGAAAATATATAAACCAATGGCACGACTGAACATCATAAAATACTCGTTTACTCACAGAGTGATAGACACCTGGAATTCCCTACCAGACAGTGTTATAAGTGCAAAGTCAGTACATTCTTTTGTGAGACGTCTAGACAAATTTTGGAAAAATCAAGACATATTGTATAATTATAATGAGCAAATCGCAACCGGACGCGACAGTACAAATAACGAAGAGCTGACTCCAGAGGCTGAGGACAGCCTTCTTCCAGAAGTCGACTTATGATAACTTATGATAAGTTATGATGACGACATTATTTAAGAATGCATTTGGACACTCGTGTTTGGGCAATAATTATATGCATTTATTTTAAATCTGGAAACCGATGTTAGCAATCATAGCATGCTCACATTATAAATGTGTATAGCAACAACCTGGATTCAGATATTTGTAATAATCATTTGAGTATTAGTCCCAAATCTTTGTGTCGGCTTAACGAAATTAGGAATGCGGAACACTATCTATTTCGCCGTCTTTTCTATCATCATCGATTAGATTGACAATCTATCTAGGTTCCTGATTCTATGTAAATCACATACGCATAGCATTCATAAAGACACGTACTTAACATCCCTTAAATACTAGACAGCTACTGTTTGGTTTCAAAACTTTAAAAAAACGTTCACTCAATTTCAAACATATTTTAAAAGGATTAGGCGCTTTGAGCAAATAAATACATGATTGTATATATTTGTTTATAAGTACACAATGTATATATATAGTATGTTCTCTTGCAACGATTTGTGTCACGGATTGGTGCAGGGCAAGTTGAGGCACTTTGTAAAGTGGGCCACTTGATTGGGTAGCTATTAGATCAATTGCATTTCCTAATCCTTTTTTTAGTTATTTTTTGTTTCTAAATTCTTGTTATCTGTATGTTGCTTATTCTCTTCTTCAATTTGCCATTTCTATTATTAATCTGCAAATTTAGTACAGTATTTGCACAACTTTTGTATTCAGTAACTTTGTTAGCTACAATCTAGTATTTTGTAGAGGGAGGGCCCCGTAACAAATTGTGTTTAAACTTGTGCCCGAACCCATTTGCTTCAATATGTATATATTGACAATGCCATGAACCTTGCCTGGTCAGTCAAATAAATATATTTTAACTAAGAGACTATTAATTGGGCCATATTGAGTTTCTGATCATATCAACGCCTGGGGAAACTTGGGGGATTGTCCGTGTCATTAATCCTATTAATAGACATATTAGCACGTGACTTAATTAATGACGTACTTGAATCGAAAGCGAGGCACTGCAATGTTGATAAAACTTTATAATTGGCAACCATTGTTTACGGGTCAGAAGTTAAAAAGTGAAAAATCGACAGACTTACACCCAGGCTACCACGAATCGTATATTGTGCATAACTTTACAAGTGTGTTCATTTGTTTTGTTTTGTGTTGTACATTTATATATACCAATGCAATAAAATATGATTAAACTAAATATAGACGTATCAATTATCTCCGTATAGAATTTCAATGTAAAATTTTCTGCAGTCTAAAACATTTTACATGTTAGCCGCCATTTTGGAAGTGGATGAACAGGCGTCATTTGGCTGTTTGAACTACTAGTATAGTATATACACATCTTGGCTAGATTGAGAAACAAGTTGTTACCACATTAGATTAATCACGCTCGCTCATTGAGCGACGCCCCCTGAAGAGATAAGTCATTTTAGATTTTTGGAGGATAGTGCATGATACAGACAGAAACCCATTCCAGAGTCTCCTCTGGTTCTTTTACATGCACGATGTAAAGCATCGACACGAGACCTCGGTTTAACATCCCATCTGAAAGACTGTTAATTTTATTAGGGTCAGACGGGGGATCGAACCTGCGATCCCTGGATTATGTCCCTAGTTGTTCTACACAGCTGCTTCTAAACTTTTACCACAACTTATATTTTTCATTACTTTCTTATAATTATGCTTTTAACTACTCATACTTTTAACTTCTTTGCGGTTTTTGACGCGCAACAAATCTACATCCCCACGAGGGGCTTGACATTAGAGGAAGATAGAAAAGAGGCAATGTGGAATTTAGTTTATACAAATTTATTTTAACTCGATTGCGAAACAAGTTCATTCAACTTATATTAATCACTCTCGAGACCTCATTCCTGATGGAATCCATCGCCATGAAGGAGAGATAAGAGGCAATGTGGAATTTAAATACATTGCCTTGAACTAATCATAACGGCTACAGCTGGGAGCATTCTCCGGACCTTCGCACCTGAAACGAACACGCTAGCACTGATCCATCATGACTTCCATCGTGAACTATTGTTCATGTATGACTTCACTGTGGTCGAATCAGTCTGTGTTTCTTCATCCTGAGGTTGATTAGCTAAACTATAGTTCATCTATGTACATGTAGTAGGCCCTACCTGTAACAATAGTTTTAGTTCTAACTCAATTTGCTTATGAATGCGATACCATGAAAATACTACATGTATATAAAACACATTATTTTATGTTAGTACATTGTATTGTTTCCATATATTGCTTTTGAATTATTGTCCGTGGTCCAGTGGCAGAGCGTCAGATTTGGAATTGAACGGTCCCGGGTTCGATACTCTGACAGTATGTGCACATATGACCTAGTGTCATTGAGCAAGGCACCTCACACACATTGCTTAGTATTGGTGAATCGCTTAGGTCGGCTAAGCCTGCCCAGGAAAACCTGCCTATGTCCCCGAGAGGGGTTTGACATTAATGGAACATACAGTATAATTTTGTAACTTTGCTGATAGAAAAAAAGAAGCTTTAGCTCGAACTCGCTCGTCAATGGACGCTTATGAATGCGTTCATTATTTGGGGGTGTTTTTCAGACAATCGTTTGCATAACTAAGATTTATAATCGCACATGTTCGAACTTTATCGTTAGTTGTCAACAATAACAAGCATGGCGGGTCTCGAGTTGCTGTCAGACCAGGGTTTTCGTATTGACGGCAGGAAGCCGAATGAATTAAGACGTATTCAATGTCGGCTTGGCGTTTTCAGTCAAGCCGATGGATCCGCCTACATAGAACAAGGCAACACAAAAGTTTTAGCAGCTGTATACGGTCCTCACGAGGTAACAATTATGAATTAATTATTTCGTACCTTGGACGTTTCGTTCTCAGTTTGGACCGTTCGTACCCCAATAGTTTATACAAATTTATTTTAGCTCGATTGCGAAACAAGTTCTTATAACTTATATTAATGACTCGAGACCTCATTCCTGATGGAATCCATCGCCACGAGGGAGAGAGAAGAGGCAACGTGGAAATTAAATGCCTTGCCTAAGGGCACAATCGTAACGGCTCCAGCGGGGCTCAAACTCCGGACCTGAAGCGAACGCGCATCCACGGCGCTATCACGACTTCGTACCCCAATGTCTGAAACAATTCATACCCAATGTCTGAGACGTTTCGTATCCAAGTCTGGACACGTTCGTACCACAGATTGAGTTAGAGACGTGTAGTCTTGGGGGTGGGGGAGACGTGGGGCATCCAAGAGTGTGAAGTCAAGGTCCTAGAAAATGAGCCCTGATACTATAATATTACACATTTATGTTTTATTTCAGATTAGAGGCAGTAGATCAAAGGCCCTGCATGATAAAGTATTGGTTAATTGTCAGTACAGTATGGCTACATTCAGTACTGGGGAACGTAAGAGACGCCCGAGAGGTGATCGCAAATCCAAAGAAATGACCATGCACCTGCAACAGACATTCGATGCTGCTATTCTCACAAGTCTGTACCCTAGGTCACAGATAGACATATTTGTGGAGGTTTGTTTTAATATTCAATGCTGATGTTTATTGTTATCATGTTTGTAGTTTGGAGTGATTTACGTTTGGTAATCTAATTTAGAGATCCAATTAGCGCAGTGGTTAGCACGCTCGCTTCTCACCAATGCATCCCAGGATCGATCCTCGGACCGGGAAGTATGTGAGATGATACAGTGGTCGCCAGATCGGACAGGTGGGTTTTCTCCGGGTACTACGATTCCCTCCCACACAAATTACCACATATACGCTGTCATCTGCGCCAACGAGAGTGATTAATATAAGTTGTTTGAACTTGCTTCGCAATCATTGTAAAATAAATAAAGTTTAAACTTTTAATTTAGAGGTTGTGAAAATGTCCTCTATATACTAAATCTGACATCCCTGAGCTCAAAATAGTGAGCAGCGGAGCACCTAATGGAGACTACTTAAAAACTAAAGATAAAACATTATTCTTCTAAGAATTACCAGACATACCTTAGGTACGATCTTCTGCTTCATATCGCCTGCTACCTTCAGAATATCACAATTGAAATCAACTATCCAATATGGACTTTGGTGGAACATTCAATAATTTGATTTTATCCTATTTATCTGGCAGTTATTGAGATATATGTAGCACGTATATTATATGTTTTTAGCTAATGCACATTCTTCATAACTTCCAAGTTGCACACAGGTATTCGCTAGCAATAAACTGATGTAATGTACGTCTCATTTATATGAAAAAGTTGGCGGAGGTTGGTGCACCAAGTACTGGCAGCTGGAGGCTGTCCAGGAAAGGTGTTGTTAGGTAAACTGCTGCCCGCCGGCGAGATAGCCTAAATGGTGCTTAAACCCCGAACAAACAAATATATCTATCCAATTGCATAGCCATATTTCATTGTGTTTTAGTTCTGTTATAACTGTCATTTATAAATGAATTGTTATGTTGGGGTTGGCTGCGTTGCCTTTTTTGTTGACCTAAAGTTTAGCAAGAGTGGGATTCGAACCTAGAGAGGTGAGGGATTTGAAGTCAACTAGCGTAAGCACTCTGGCCTGCCGACATTTTTTTTGGGGTTTATGGTCATATAGTAAACATTACTTATTATGACCATAGACCAAAAAAAAAATAAAAAAATTGTGTCTGGTGCCTGTGCATTTGTTGTAATCATAAACGTTTGGTTTATTAATATTATTTGTAGGTACTACAGTCTGATGGAGGCAACTACTGTGCTAGTGTTAATGCTGCAACGCTGGCTCTCATAGATGCTGGAATTCCTCTCCGGGACTACGTATGCGCTTGTTCCGCAAGCTTTGTCAATGACAAACCTATAGTGGACATCAATTACCTGGAAGAATCGTCTGGTGGCTCAGAATTAATTGTTGCTACACTACCAAAATCTGAACAAATTGTGTTTTTGGAAATGAATGCGCGGTTACACGAGGACAATTTGAGCCCTGTGTTGGACATGGCAGTGAAAGGGTGTAAAGATATTCACGACATATTGGACCGGGCAGTACGGGAACATGTGGGGGAGGTCGCTGCTATATCTGGTTTAGAATGAGAAATAAAACCATGTGTTGGCATCTTGCTATACCCACCATAATGGCGAGGGATACTTTTGCATTGTCCGTGCGTGCGTCCATCTGGGGCCAGTTCTCAGTTCCCAATGGGTGGAACTTTATGAAACTTAAAATAAGTTTGTATCGCTATAGTGTGGTGGTACACATGTATTTTCGTGAGGTTCGACCTAGTGGTACACATGTATTTTCGTGAGGTTCGACCTAGTGGTATCCCCAATGACCGTAATATCGGTGAATACTAATAAGCGGTGATATTAGAATAAATCCAAATGAAGCGCACATGTTCATTTTGTGCATACTATTGACAATTTCCGTCAGCTTTCTGCAACTGTCCATAGCAAAAACTAGCTGAAATGTCATTTCTACGGGTAAATTTACCGTAATTTATTCAAAACTTGTTTTTTCCTCTTACACTCGTAAGTTTGTGTTCATGTTGTCAATATTTAGGTGAATTTCAATGGATTTGTTATCTATCGGCTGCATTTGACATTTGTAAGGTGCCCGCTACTCATGTGACATCACGTGATTGCCTTATATGGCATTTATTGCTACTGGTATAAACTTGTGAGGTGAAATTTACATCGTCACCGGTTATTGGTATCACCGCGTAAATAAAAGATGGAGGCATGTGCTGTTGCTTTCACTTTGTTTTTGATTTAATTATGATTTATTTCCTACTAACTAATATTGCATACAATAAAATAAATATGATTATGCTTAATTGAGAGTGAACATTATTTGCACAGCCTCGTTTTGGAACAAAATACACAGGCTATTGCTTATGTCACCGGTTACCGGTATACCCAGGATACACATGTATTTTCGTGAGGTTCGACCTAGTGGTACACATGTATTTTCGTGAGGTTCAGCCTAGTAACAACAGAGTTGTTGCCCTTTAATTGGCCATAAATGCACATGTGTATGTCCAGAGCCAGTATGTACTGGCGGGGGTTATCAATTCATTGAATTTACTTGTTCTACCACTCGTGTTGTGTATTATAATTTCTGAACCTTTTGTGTCCAGGCTCGTTCCAATATCGGTAGATAAGAATCGGGGACCACAGCATTCTAAATTTCTCTTGATGTTATGAAGACCCTGATCTACATGTATATAATGAACTTGGAATGACCGGAGAATAAAACATATACATGGTATCTTCTACTGTGCCTCCTTCACTGAAGAAAACTTTAGGCTGTCCGATTTGCGTAGTGGTTAGTGTGCGCGCTTCTCACCAATGCAACCCGGGTTCGATCTTCGGACCGGGAAGTATGCGACATGGTACGGTGGTCGACAGATTGGACAGGTGGGTTTTCTCCGGGTACTACGGTTTCCTCCCACACTAATGACCACACAAATGCTTTCATCCACGCCAACAAGTGTGATTAATATAAGTTGTTAGAACTTGTTTCACAATAGTTAAAAAAATGAAGAAAACGTCCATAAACATATGTTCTTTAAAAGTAAATAAAGTCAAGTATAGTTAGTAAAGTGTGTAGTAAATAATATGAAGTATAGTTAGTAAAGTGTTTGTCTATTGAAAGGGCCAGCCATTACTAACATACTTAGGTTTATATTCTGCTCAACATATCTTAGCTCCCTTGAACTGGAGGGTGGGTGTTGCGATCTGGCCTTGTTCGTTTATCCTTCAACATTAAGTCTTGCCTGGTAAGCATTGTAGCAATGGGAATTGGGTGACAATCGATTTAATTGAGGCTCGAAAGAAATGTACATTTATTTGTGTCAGAAAACCAGATCATTAGATTAAATGCAATAAAAACATCGGATGTTAGATTATTCTTTTGTAAACTAAATTTTCATTGGTTTATTTCGAAAATAGCACAAGAAACCGTTGATATTAAGCCAATGAAATGCGACGTTAGAAAACGTCGCTCGGAATTCAGAGTTCAGTATAATGCGCCGCCGATATTCGTCTCTCGGACAGTTGGTGTGTTATCAGGCAACGTCTGATAGCAGCTATTGGTATGCGGTTTATCTTATCTACGCCGCCGTTTGATGGCTCAAAGGCTGGATGAGTTAACTTTCCAAATGTTGTTCAATCTTTGTTGCACGCTATACTTTGATGGAAGCCCGAGATTAGGTAATTAAGTCAAATTATAGAAAATTCTTGTAATCACTGTACCACCTACCTATAATTTTTTACCACCAGATTATGGTCTCGAAGTGGCTTCCCTTCTTATAAGCGAGTGCTATGGTCTGGTGTCCATTTGATAAACCCGTCTTATATATGCGAGTGCATTCCAAATTTCAGGACCAAGCTAAGGGCGGTGGTCTTATAGGCAAGTATGGATGGTAGTTTTGTTCAAATTGGGTTGCAAGTTACAATTTAGATGAAAACTTGGATGCTGTTGATTATTTGCCACAAAAAACTTGCACGAGTGTTGCGGCTATGATGAGTGTTGAGGCTGTGTTGAGGCTATGTTGAGTGTTGCGACTATGTCGAGTGTTGCGACTATATCGAGTGTTGCGGCTATGTCGAGTGTTGCGGCTATGTCGAGTGTTGCGACTATGTCGTAATGCAAGCACTATAGCAGTGACACTGGTGCTAACCTACTTAATTCCACTTATGGGTTCGACTCATTTTCAATTTAACATTTATTGCTGTAAAATTATTTTGGACTAGACTCGTGCCATTTAAATAATTGACCATTTTCATTAAATAACTAGGTTTAATAAAGGATAAAAGAATTTTATATCTACTCTTAACTTCCTGCTTCAGGTGCGAACGGTCCGGAGTTCGAGCCCCACTGGAGCCGTTACGATTGTGCCCTTAGGCAAGGCATTTAATTCCACGTTGCCTCTTCTCTCTCCCTCATGGCGATGGATTCCATCAGGAATGAGGTCTCGAGAGTGATTTATATAAGTTTCGCAATCGAGCTAAAATAGATTTGTATAAACTAACTTCCTGCTTCATCCTTTGCATTATGTATGTGATTTATGTTTTGTAATAAATATTGTTTAAATCAAACTAAGCAACTTGGTCAGGAGTCATATGTGATATCCACCATGTCAAGTTAAGTTGATTCATCAAATATGTACCGGTAGGTGAAATTGACATAATTTGTTCTGCTCATATCTCATCTCAAGTATCCTGGATCGACCTGTATAAAACTAAATTCCAAGATCAATATTTTATACACTTAACAGACTGATCTGTAGTCCAGTGGTAACACGCTGGACTGGTAATCCAGGGATCACAGGTTCGATCCCCCATCTGACCATAATAAAATTAACAGTCTTTCAGATGGGACTTTAAACCGAGGTCTTGTGTCGGTGCTGTACACCGTGCACGTAAAAGAACCAGAGGAGATGCTGGGATGGATGTCTGTCTGTATCACTGCACTATCCTCCAAAATGACTAATTCTGGAAGCGTCACTCGTATGGACAACCGATAGCGACGATAAATAAACGTAAAACACACAAAAAATATTTTATAGCCAAAATCTTGAAGCCAAAATTCAACAGGACTTCTTGAAACTTCCGAAAATATTATTTTTCTACAATTCATCCTGAATTTCATTTTCACTGTGGTATCACGATGGAAAGTTGCTTACAGTTCAGACCGACTATCTGTACTCCATTCCCCTCCTACCTATTCCAGTCAGATGTACCCCACTACAGGTATTCTTATTATTAATTTCACATACAACACACTATCCGCTGAAATGACCCTCCGAACCAGACATGTTGACGAGTATAAAACAATGAGAAACATTAGTCAGTTACTGCCCCTGAATACTCCTAATAGTATATTGGTCCTCTTAATTGGTTTCCTCTGTTTTTATCGTTGTTTCCTTTGCACCACATGTTTTTCATTTACATCCGTATTCTCGTTTTATAAATATGAAATTATTAAATCTCGACCGATATCCTTTAGCATGTCCAATGGATACATTACTGTAAAAATTGGTTCAATTAATTAACATGATTTTGATAAAATTACAGTTATCCTAACGCAACATCTGGTTAGATGACAACAGTAAAAACAAAGGATTCCAACAATAAACACTTCGGGATAACTCTGACTTTATCCATCCGGGGAGGTAATAGAAAAACCAGTAATGTCTGTCATTGGCACAGCACTCCCAAGAACAGAATTTCATGCAACATGCTCTGTTGGCAGCAGTACCACACCACACCAATCCAAACATAACGAAATTCCCCCCCCCCCCCCCCCCAGGATTATCAATATGATGACACCCATTGTTTCTAATAATATCGGCTAGTACATCTACTACCGCTAAGTACACTTGCAGTATAATTTCTTCCTCTCCATGTCTACTTAGATCATATAAAATCATCATCGTCTTGTAGTGTCTGATGTACATGCATAATAATTTATAACAAAATCTGTCGTAAAATCATATTATTTATTTTGTCCCAGGTCAAAACTATTTCATACATACCATGATAATATGCATAAATATCCTACATATGCATGTTTACACTGGAGAACAGAATGTACATGCATGTTTACACTGGAGAACAGAATGTACATGCATGTTTACACTGGAGAACAGACTGTACATGTATGTTTACACTAGACAACAGAATGCATGTTTACACTGGAGAACAGACTGTACATGTATGTTTACACTAGAGAACAGTATACATATGCATGCATGTTTACACTAGAGAAAAGAAGGCATGTTTACACTAGAGAACAGAATGCATGTTTACACTAGAGAACATAATGTACATGCATGTTTACACTAGAGAACAGAATGCATGTTTACAATAACCAAGGATGATAAACAAATTCAAGATTTTATAGGCAATAAATTAAAACCTCGGATTTAGAAATTTAAAGATAATAAATAATTAATTGTACATATTGTTCCATAAACTATTTAAATTACTTCAAGACATGTACATATCTATAAAACAAACAATAATATCACAGTTAACTCTGACTTGTAACTTGTATCTACACAATGAAATAAAAGGCACTTAGACCAGTATGGGTAATACTCGCTGTGTTCACACTAAATAAATTGAAATGCATTTTTTAAAATTGATATATTCAGTTTTTTCTGTAATTTATGAAAACCAGTTGATCAACCCTTTCAACACCACAGACCTCTAAATAGGCTTACAAAAAGTGTAGATCCACAGTCCATGTCAGTTACTTGGTGTTGAATGGGTTAATCATGAAGTTGGTGTGTACTTTAGCGGTTACATCTTTCTTCCCGATCGAGACACATTTCCTTTTTGTAATCTCTCCACTAACTTGGATTGTTCTATTGGTTGAGAATCGTTCGGTGTGTCTGAACGGAACACCCACATGATGTATTTGTCCATCTTTACCTTATCTATCTCGATGTCGGCTTGTAAAATGGCTCTCCTCAAGTCATCAGCAGATAGAGGACTGAAATACAGAAATTGCTAGCAATTAATTACTAGGTGTTACCACTGTAACATATCATCACTGATGGTCATGGGTTCGAGCCCCGCTCAGGCCGTGTCTCCTTTATATGAAAAAGTCGGCAGTTTCTTACAGAGATTGGTGCACCCAAGTACTGGTTAACCGCTGGAGCCTGCCCAGGAAAGGTGTTGTTAGGTAAACTGCCCGTCAGCGATATAGCCCAAAATGGTGCTGATGCAGGCGTAAAACCCGAAATATAACATATAATAACTAGAAGGTGTTTTGAGACCGAAGTGTCATCGACTCCCCATGTCCATTGGTTAAAGTTGTTGACTCAAAAATGTTACGGGAGGACGCTGGAATACTGCGCTAATGGTGGAGGTTGATGTAGTACTATAAACTATACGTGATAATACACTGTGGGGGTTCTATTATTGCCCAGATGGTGGAAGAGTATCTTGGATATGTTTAACTATTGTGTACAATATACACGACGTGTAATGGTAGATAATACGCCAGTGTTTATATTATGTATAATAAATTGCAACAAAAACTAGCAAATGCCTATCAACAACTGTGAGAAATCTTACCTGGTATCACCAACTGTGGGGAATCTTACCTGGTATCACCAACTGTGGGGAATCTTACCTGGTATCACCAACTGTGGGGAATCTTACCTGGTATCACCAACTGTGGGGAATCTTACCTGGTATCATCAACTGTGGGGAATCTTACCTGGTATCACCAACTGTGGGGAATCTTACCTGGTATCACCAACTGTGGGGAATCTTACCTGGTATCACCAACTGTGGGGAATCTTACCTGGTATCATCAACTGTGGGGAATCTTACCTGGTATCACCAACTGTGGGGAATCTTACCTGGTATCAACAACTGTGGGACAATCTTACCTGGTAACTGTGGGACAATCTTACCTGGTATCAACAACTGTGGGACAATCTTACCTGGTAACTGTGGGACAATCTTACCTGGTATCAACAACTGTGGGACAATCTTACCTGGTATCAACAACTGTGGGACAATCTTACCTGGTAACTGTGGGACAATCTTACCTGGTATCAACAACTGTGGGACAATCTTACCTGGTAACTGTGGGACAATCTTACCTGGTATCAACAACTGTGGGACAATCTTACCTGGTATCAACAACTGTGGGACAATCTTACCTGGTAACTGTGGGACAATCTTACCTGGTATCAACAACTGTGGGACAATCTTACCTGGTATCAACAACTGTGAGACAATCTTACCTGGTAACTATGGGACAATCTTACCTGGTATCAACAACTGTGGGACAATCTTACCTGGT
>CM026395.1:27354103-27373479 GCA_014843695.1 Archivesica marissinica | reverse complement strand
ACTGGTCAAACATTGTAACATGTACAAACATATCTCCTACTGGTCAAACATGTACACACATATCTCCTACTGGTCAAACATTGTAACATGTACAAACATATCTCCTACTGGTCAAACATGTACACACATATCTCCTACTGGTCAAACATTGTAACATGTACACACATATCTCCTACTGGTCAAACATGTACACACATATCTCCTACTGGTCAAACATGTACACACATCTCTCCTACTGGTCAAACATTGTAACATGTACACACATATCTCCTACTGGTCAAACATTGTAACATGTACACACATCTCTCCTACTGGTCAAACATGTACAAACATATCTCCTACTGGTCAAACATGTACACACATCTCTCCTACTGGTCAAACACTGTAACATGTACACACATCTCTCCTACTGGTCAAACATTGTAACATGTACACACATCTCTCCTACTGATCATGTAACATGTACAAACATCTCTCCTACTGGTCAAACATTGTAACATGTACAAACATCTCTCCTACTGGTCAAACATTGTAACATGTACAAACATCTCTCCTACTGATCATGTAACATGTACATACATCTCTCCTACTGGTCAAACATGTACAAACATCTCTCCTACTGGTCAAACATTGTAACATGTACACACATCTCTCCTACTGGTCAAACATTGTAACATGTACACACATCTCTCCTACTGGTCAAACATGTACACACATCTCTCCTACTGGTCAAACATGTACACACATCTCTCCTACTGGTCAAACATTGTAACATGTACACACATCTCTCCTACTGGTCAAACATTGTAACATGTACACACATCTCTCCTACTGGTCAAACATTGTAACATGTACAAACATCTCTCCTACTGATCATGTAACATGTACACACATCTCTCCTACTGATCAAACATTGTAACATGTACACACATATCTCCTACTGGTCAAACATGTACACACATCTCTCCTACTGGTCAAACATTGTAACATGTACACACATCTCTCCTACTGGTCAAACATTGTAACATGTACACACATCTCTCCTACTGGTCAAACATTGTAACATGTACACACATCTCTCCTACTGGTCAAACATTGTAACATGTACACACATCTCTCCTACTGGTCAAACATGTACACACATCTCTCCTACTGGTCAAACATTGTAACATGTACACACATCTCTCCTACTGGTCAAACATTGTAACATGTACACACATCTCTCCTACTGATCAAACATGTACACACATCTCTCCTACTGGTCAAACATTGTAACATGTACACACATCTCTCCTACTGGTCAAACATTGTAACATATATATACACACTGTATTGGTTTACACATATACCCCTTTTAAACACAAGGCATTGCATAACCCAAACTGTATTGGTTTACATATATACACCTTTTAAACACAAGGCATTGCATAACCCAAACTGTATTGGTACACATATACCCCTTTTAAACACAAGGCATCGCATAACCCAAATGGTATTGGTTTACAAATATACCCCTTTTAAACACACGGCATTGCATAACCCAAACGGTATTGGTTTACAAATATACCCCTTTTAAACACAAGGCACCGCATAACCCAAACTGTATTGGTTTACAAATATACACCTTTTAAACACAAGGCAGCGTATAACCCAAACTGTATTGGTTTACAAATATACACCTTTTAAACACAAGGCGTTGCATAACCCAAACTGTATTAGTTTACAAATATACCCCTTTTAAACACAAGGCATTGCATAACCCAAACGGTATTGGTACACATATACCCCTTTTAAACACAAGGCGTTGCATAACCCAAACTGTATTGGTTTACAAATATACCCCTTTTAAACACAAGGCACCACATAACCCAAACTGTATTGGTTTACAAATCATAAAATGAAAAAGAAGATTTGTGTTTATTAGTGTAAGATAGGATTTTATTTCACACATTCTTACACAAATAAACACATCATATGAGGGTATATCTTTTGTAGTATACATATGATAGGTTATTTATTTACATGAACAGTATTATCAGAGTCTCCTAGTGCTATTATTAGCCCGTTAGGTATGGATCGTGTATGCATTACAGGAGCTCTCTCATTAATGTTAAACAATTAATAGAATTGATGGTGGGTCAAACAGTGGGTATAGAGAAATGTTTTTAATAAACAATTCTTATTTGAATTAGAGAGTTGGAACATATTTAACTGATCTCTTTTTCTTACAACAACATCATATTTCTTACAACAAATGGCCACACTATATCTTTCTTATAACAGCATTAGCATCTTATTTCTCGTAATAACATCATCCTGACATCTCTTAGAGCAACACCGTCATCAGATCTTTTATAGAAACATCATTCTATTTCCTATAACAACACCATTTGTCTCCTTTCTTGCTAAAATATATATATTCACTTTGACAAATGTTACTTTTATGCTGCACTTGATCTTAAAACTTGTCACATTGTCCGCGAGCACTGGGCTACGGGCCTGTAACTTACCCTGGATTGAGAAGAACAATAGTGTTGAAGCTTGTCACATTGTCCGTGAGCACTGGGCTACGGGCCTGTAACTTACCCTGGATTGAGAAGAACAATAGTGTTGAAGCTTGTCACATTGTCCGTGAGCACTGGGCTACGGGCCTGTAAAATAACAAAAGACTCAATACACAAAATATACGACAGGTACGATTACATGTACAGCTAACTATGTTTTATGCTGTCTATGTTACTATGTTATTTAAAGCGACACTACATCGGTGAAAACGCAAATGTCTGCAAAATGTAATGTTCTATTATATGGTATAATTCTTTTCCAAATAACTGAGTATTTCAACAAATAAACAAACGTCGTATATGCGGTTTGTTGACATAACAAAATAATGTCAATAGGGTCGGCATTCATGCGTAATACAATGGGTGTATCCTGAATAACAAGAGTTATGCTACATAATTACCGTTATATCTCACATGTGTGCCTATGCATATTTATTTGTAGACTAATCTTAATTAAATTATCTCTAAATGAAAGTATCACATCACCGTGTTTAGTATGGACTTCAATGACATCAAACGTCAATTCAGGAGCCTGGATAAACGTTACATGAAATACTAATTTCACATTTTAAAGTTTGTATACCATAAAAACACTGTTAAATTGATTCAATGTTAGTATTCAGAAGATTTTGTAGTAGCAATGCATTTATACGTGAAAAAAAGCATTTTATTTGCTTTTTGCGATGTAATGTCGCTTTAAAGATATCAAATATTAGTTTACATATAATAGTAAGTAAGTAAGTAATTTGTTTATTATAATGACCTGTGTACATATCAGACAATATTTACATATAAATTATACAATTAAATACACCCGGCCCAATGGGCCTATAAGTCACTTACAAATATAATACTAGAAACATATCACATGATAAAACACATACAACATTATTTCTCTGAATATTTAATAGAGGATACAAATATATCACAAACACCACATTGCAGAGCAGAAAATAAAGATCATGAATAGAGGTGCAACTATTAGTGCAACTATTGGCTCCGAATCATCGAAATCCGGATTGCACACGCTGATTCGACTCTCGATACCAGTAATACCAATTTTGATTCAAGTTAAGTCTGCGTTATAAACATGCGTTTCTCCAAATGGCCCGAGAACATGTCAGTAATCCAATCAATGGTAGTAGTATCTCATTCCGATTCGTAAACCCTGACGTAGTGGTGATACTCCGAAATCAATGTGGAACTTGGTCGCCGATGCACCTCATCACTGCCGCTGGACTGGTTGTGTGTGGACATGCACCTCATCAATTCTGCTGGACTGGTTGTGTGTGGCCATGCACCTCATCAATGCTGCTGGACTGGTTGTGTGTGGACATGCACCTCATCAATGCTGCTGGACTGGTTGTGTGTGGACATGCACCTCATCAATGCTGCTGGACTGGTTGTGTGTGGCCATGCACCTCATCAATGCTGCTGGACTGGTTGTGTGTGGACATGCATCTCATCAATGCTGCTGGACTGGTTATGTGTGACCATGCACCTCATCAATGCTGCTGGACTGGTTGTGTGTGGACATGTACCTCATCAATGCTGCTGGACTGGTTGTGTGTAGACATGCACCTCATCAATGCTGCTGGACTGGTTGTATGTGGACATGCACCTCATCACTGCTGCTGGACTGGTTGTGTGTGGACATGTACCTCATCATCGCTGCTGGACTGGTTGTGTGTGGACATGCACCTCATCAATGCTCGGTACACAATGCTGATAGAATAGACAATAAAGGCTGGCATGCTTACAACTTGTGGCTGGGTACACAATGCTGATAGAATGGACAATAAAGGCTGGCATGCTTACAATTGTGGCTGGGTACACAATGCTGATAGAATGGACAATAAAGGCCTGTATGCTTACAACTTGTGGCTGGGTACACAATGCTGATAGAATGGACAATAAAGGCTGGCATGCTTACAACTTGTGGCTGGGTACACATGCTGATAGAATGGACAATAAAGGCATGCATGCTTACAACTTGTGGCTGTGTACACAATGCTGATAGAATGGACAATAAAGGCTGGCATGCTTACAACTTGTGGCTGGGTACACAATGCTGATAGAATGGACAATAAAGGATGCATGCTTACAACGTGTGGCTGGGTACACAATGCTGATAGAATGGACAATAAAGGCATGCATGCTTACAACTTCTGGCTGGGTACACAATGCTGATAGAATGGACAATGCGACACTCTTGTAGATGTTTGCTGGACATTCCTCCGGTACTTTGTCTGAAACATTCAATAAGTACAGACTGATTAACAATAAATGGAAGTGACATGTATTCCAACAACAACAGAAGATTTCAAAACACCGTAGGAAAAACATACTAAACCAACCAAATATGTAATACTAGACAGACGGACATACCGGCTATTCCATTGAACTCTATACAAGGTTCCCGCTGTCTGTCACCAATGGCGCCAACAAAATTATTGGCGCTAAATTTTGTGAATTGGTGAAAATAACTTTTTTTCTTTTGGTACATGTTTTGTCAAATACATGGCTTCAAATATTTATTTGTGAACTATATGACTCTTAGTATATATGTATTTATGTTCCATTAATGTCAAACCCCTTCTGGGGACCTAGACATGTTTTCCTGGGCATGCTTAGCCGACCATGGCGGTTAACCAGTACTAAGCAATGTGTGTGATGTGCCTTGCTCAATGACACTACATACGTGGTCTGACTGAGGATCGAACCCGGACTGTTCGATTCCAAATCCGATGCTCTACCATTGGACCACGGACGCCACACTGTTAGTTGACTCCAAGTTTTTTTAATTGGTCCCAGTGTTTTTCAATTGGTGACAGAAGTGGCGCAGACAAACATTCAGACAGAGGGAACCCTGCTATAGTCACAGAATTAGAATTGATAGCCAAATAAAAGTTTCTATTGCCGCATAACCCCTAATACCAGACAACTAGATAGTAAACCTATTGTACTCCTAGCCATTTTATGGGTGCAGACAAACGAACACACGACAGACAGTATAGCTTAAACTTCATTTTGCATTAAAACTATGATTATACAGACATGCATTCCCGACTTGACATAGACAGTGATGTGGGATAAATCCTTGAACTGGATACTGACATAATCCCAACCTGTGGAAGTCATGATAGTGCAGTGGTAGCACGTTTACTTCATGTGAGAACGGCCTGGAATTCGCACCAAGCTGTAGCCGTTACGATTGTGCCCCGAGGCAACACATTTAAATTGCCTCTTCTCTCTCCCTTGTGACAATGGATTCCATTAGGAATGAGTTCTCGAGAGTGATTAATATAAGTTGTAAGAACTTGTTTCGCAATCAAGATAATAATTAATTTGTATAAAATCTACCCCCCCCTGGCCCTGTTTTCTAACACAGAAGAACAAAATCCCCAGTCTACCTTGCATCTGAATGGAGGATTTGTGTGTTTTACGTTTATTTATCGTCGCTACCATATGAGCGACGCCTCCTGAAGAGATTAGTCATTTTAGATTTTGGAGGATAGTGCAATGATACAGACAGAGACCCATTCTAGAGTCTCCTCTGGTTCTTTTACGTGCACGGTGTACAGCACCGACACGAGACTGTTTTAATTTTATTAGGGTCAGACGGGGGATCGAACCTGTGATCCCTGGATTACCAGTCCAGCGTGTTCCCACTGGACTACAGATCTGTCTGTAATGGGGGGATTATCCCTATCCATAGGTTTTATATGGGGGGATTATGTTCACCTGTGTCAAAAACATGAGGGATTATCCCTACACTACAAGAAAACTTGTTAACAGATAAAGATAGAATATTATTTGTTGACGTTGTAGGCATCATATTCAGGTGCGTGTTTTTTACGTTTATTTATCGTCGCTACCGTTTGCCCATATTAGCGACGCCTCCTGAAGAGATTAGTTATTTTAGATTTTGGAGGATAGTGCATGATACAGACAGAGACCAATTCCAGAATCTCCTCTGGTTCTTTTACGTGCACGGTGTAAAGCACCGACACAAGACCTTGGTTTAATGTCCCATCTGAAAGACTGTTAATTTTATTAGGGTCAGATGGGGGACCGAACCTGCGATCCCTGGATTACCAGTCCAGCGTGTTACCAGTGGACTACAGATCCGTCTGTCATATTCAGGTGCATATTTGAGAATAAATATACATGACAAATAACATACAAGGCAGTTAATTTGCATAATTCCATAAGCAAATATCCAAATTGGTTTGTTTTACATTACTAGTACAATCCATCCTAAGTCACAGACACTTTAGAAATATTGTGCATATGCAATTTATGCATCTTACATAAGGCGTGAGGCGTTTGCCATAAATTCGGAACATGATGGTATTCTATACGATTACACATGTTGTTTGTTCGGGTTTTACGCCTGTATCAGCACCATTTTGGGCTATATCGCCGGCGAGCAGATTACCTTAAAACACCTTTTCTAGGGCAGGCTTCAACAGTTAACCAGTACTTAGTGCGCCTATCTCCGTAAGAAATCGCCAACTCTTTTATATAAACAGACACGGCCTGAGCGGGGCTTGAACCAGTGACCATCAGTGATGATAGGTTACAGTGGTATACAAGTCAGCGACCGTAACCACTCGACCGCGGAGGCTGTCCAACTACTCATGCAATTTATTCCACGGTTAACATTCTATCACCACTGCTTCACAAGGTATGCATTTTCTAGACCACTTGTATTCTTAGAGTGTGACTCATATACAGTCAAACCTGCCTTAAGCAGCCAGCCAAGGGAATCACAGAAAGTGGCTGCTTAGCACAGGTGGCTGCTTAATGGAGGTCAAATGTGAAATGTATAATAAAACAGCAATTTGGGAATCTGGACACTGGCTGCTTAATGGAGGTGACCACTAACACAGGTTTGACTGTATACAGGGCTCATGTTAGGTAAATAAATTTGAGAAGTGAGAAAGCCTGCGATTGCATCCTTGGTATCGATATTATTTAATAAAATTCAACAAAATAGGATTAAAATACACATTAATAATAATTTATGACCATTCTATGCAATATTTGAATAGAAGACATTGTTTTACAGTGGCCAGTGTAGCTTACTGGACAACATGTGGTATGAATATTGTAAAAAAAAAAAAAAGAGTCTAGGGCAATGTTGCCATCTAACTCTCTAGAATGAGCCTGCTATACAGTCAAACCTGTCTTAAGCAGCCAGCCAAGGGAGTCAGAGAAAGTGGCTGCTTAGCACAGGTGGCTGCTTAGCACAGGTGGTTGCTTAAAACAGGTAAAATGTATAATAAAACAGGTGGCTGCTAAATTATACATTTCACAGGTTTTAAATTGAAGTGCCAGAAAGTTCAACTCACATTTTTGTATTTCTACTAGCAAAATGCGAGTGCTAAATTGGAGCCCTGTATATAAGGGAGAAGTGTCCTTTATATATAAATATTCATGAAAACAAATTGAATTGACCTCAAATAAGGAGAAGTGAGGCAAGGCATGTGAGGGAGGCAATGCAGGTGAGGGAGGGAGGGAGGTGAGGGAGGCAAGGCATGTGAGGGAGAATAATTCTCCCAAATCATCCAATACATGTAGCTGCAAGCCAGATTAAGCCCTCCTCCATATTGACATGCGGTGTGAATGTAGTGCAAGTCTGACTTACTAGTCTTAAGTAATCTTGAGAAGAACTTCGCACCGACTGCATCCAGTATTTCCCTCTTTACATCAACATTGCACAATTCATCTTTAGTTGTCTTTGCAACCTTATGAAGAAAATACAAGATAATAAACATAATACTATGGAAACTTGTACATCATCAGGTCTAGTAAATTTCCTCAATCACAAATACACTGTTTATTGCTTATGTCACCGGTTACCGGTATACTTAGGTAAGTTAGGATAGTCCTTGCAAATATTTGGGAAGCACAAATATTTTGATTGGAATATAATAATAATTGTCATCTGAACTGGGAATTGGTTTGATTTGATACCTCAAACAATACCACTGAGTAGAACAGTCAAGAAAAACGATTAATTTGGAATGTTTCATGTTTTGTTTACAAAACAACACCGCGAAAATATATGATAATGATATTTGTAAAGATTTTCGAACGATTTTGAAATTAAATCTATAATTTATTACCATTAGTAAGGCTGCAAATTTCTCATTATCTGTGTTTGCATCGCGCAACACCTTCAAATACTTTGAAATATCGTGTTTATCGTCCGTTTCCATGCCCTTTCGAATGTATGAAATGAACCGGAAGTGGATATGTTAAACTTTATGTGTAGAGCGAATTCGGGTTCAAACTATAGTTGAACTATAGTATGTATGTAATGATTCATTAATGTCAAACACATTACGGTGACGTATACATGTTTTCCTGGACAGGCCTAGCTAGCAGACCTAAGTAGTTAACCAGCACGAAGCAATGCGTGTAATGTGCCTTATATCTAACCCGGGACCGATCAATTCCAAATGCGACGCTCTACCACTGAACCACGTATACCACAGATGCAATACGCATGTTTAGTATAACTGCTATGCGAACTCAGGCTAATCCCATTATAGTATGTCAACAGAAATCTATCCCTTTGTATTCCCTGCATCTGAGACATAATTAAACTAAAACAAATTCTGAGATGTATTTGTGAGGAAATCTGAGACGATATTTACAAAATGACGACATTATTTAAGAATGCATTTGGACACTCTTGTTTGTTAGAGGTTACAGACATTTGGGCAATAATTATATGCATTTTAAAAAAAATCTGGAAACCGATTTTAGCAACCATAGCATACTCGCATTATAAATGCTTATAGCAACAACCTGGATTCAGATATGTGTAATAATCATTTGAGTATTAGTCCCAAATGTTTGTGTCGGCTTAACGAAATTGAGAATGCGGAACACTATCTATCTCGCCGTCTTTTCTATCATCATCGATTAGATTGACAATCTATCTAGGTTCCTGATTAAATGTAAATCACATACGCATAGCATTCATAAAGATACTTAGCATCCCTTAAATACTAGACAGCTACTGTTTGGTTTCAAAACTTTAAAAAAACGTTCACTCAATTTCGGAATATATTTTAAAAGGATTAGGCGCTTTGAGCAAATAAATACATGATTGTATATATTTGTTTATAAGTACACAATGTATATATATATAGGATGTTCTCTTGCGACAATGTGTGTCAGGGATTGGTGCAGGGCAAGTTGAGGCACTTTGTAAAGTGGGCCACTTGATTGGGGGGGGGGGGTAGCTATTAGATCAATTGCATTTCCTAATCCTTTCTTTTCGTTATTTTTTGTTTCTAAATTCGTGTTATCTATATGTTGCTAATTCTCTTCTTCAATTTGCCATTTCTATTATTAATCTGCAAATTTAGTACAGTATTTGCTTTGTATTCAGTAACTTTGTTAGCTACAATCTAGTATTTTGAAGGGCGAGGGCCCCGTAACAAATATTGTTTAAACGTGTGCCCGAACCCATTTGCTTCAATATGTATATATTGACAATGCCATGAACCTTGCCTGGTCAGTCAAATAAATATATTTTAACACCGAGAGTATTAATAGGGTCATATTGAGTTTCTGATCATATCAACGTTTGGGGAAACTTGGGGGATTGTCCGTGTCATTAATCCTATTAATAGACGTATTAACACGTGACTTAATTAATGACGTCATGAATCGAAAGCGAGGCACTGTATTGTTGATAAAACTTTATAATTGGCAACCATTGTTTACGGGTCAGAAGCTAAAAAGTGAAAAATCGACAGACTTGCACCCAAGCTACCATGAACCGTATTTTGTGCATAATTTTACAAGTGTGTTCATTTGTTTTGTATTGTACATTTATATATACCAATGCAATAAAATATGATTAAACTAAATATAGACGTATCAATTATCTCCGTATATAATTTCAATGTAAAATCTCCGTTCTAAAACATTTTACATGTTAGCCGCCATTTTGGAAGTGGATGAAACAGGCGTCATTTGGCTGGTTGAACTACTAGTATAGTATATACACATATTGGCTAGATTGAGAAACAAGTTGTTACCACGTTAGATTAATCACTCTCGCTCATTCCTAATGGAATCCTTCGCTATGAGGGAGAGAGCAGTTTGCCATATTGATCATGCCAGTCCCTAGTGTGTTTTACGTTTATTTATCGTCGCTACCGGTTGCCCATATGAGCGACGCCTCCTGAAGAGATTAGTTATTTTAGATTTTGGAGGATAGTGCATGATACAGACAGAAACCCATTCCAGAGTCTCCTCTGGTTCTTTTACGTGCATGATGTAAAGCACCGACATCTCACCTCTCACATCACACCTCGGTTTAACGTCCCATCTGAAAGACTGTTAATTCTATTATGGTCAGACAGGGGATCGAACCTGCGATCCCTGGATTCTGTCCCTAGTTGTCCTGCACAGTTGCTTTTAAACTTTTACCACAACTTATTTTTCATTACTTTCTTATAATTATGCTTTTAACTACTCATACTTTTAACTTCTTTGCGGTTTTTGACGCGCAACAAATGTACATCCCCGCGAGGGGTTTGACATTAGAGGAAGATAGAGAAGAGGAAATGTGGAATTTAGTTTATACAAATTTATTTTAGCTCGATTGCGAAACAAGTTCATTCAACTTATATTAATCACTCTCGAGACCTCATTCCTGATGGAATCCATCGCCATGAAGGAGAGAGAAGAGGCAATGTGGAATTTAAATACATTGCCTTTAACTAATCATAACGGCTAAAGCTGGGAGCATTCCCCGGACCTTCGCACCTGAAGCGAACGCGCTAGCACTGCTCTAGCATGACTTCCATCGTGAACTATTGTTCATGTATGATTTCACTCTGATCGAATCAGTCTGTGTTTCTTCATCCTGAGGTTGATTAGCTAAACTATTGTTCATCTATGTACATGTAGTACCTGTAACGAATATGGGACAGGTGTGACCCTGGACAGGTGTGACCCGACAGGTGTGACCCCGGTTTGGGACAGGTGTGACCCCGTTTAGGGACCAGGTATAGGTATGACCAGGTTATATGATAGGTATGACACATTATTTTAGATTAAGGTGTAGTTTAACATGTATATTTATGTGTATTGGACACGAAATTGGCCAGTTAATGGCAGTTAATGGCAGTTAATAGCTCTGGCATTATCCATGGGTATCCATAGTTTGCCATATCAGTAGACTACATTCCCAAAGTATTTCTTTCTGATCTCCAGAAACAGTTCGTCAACTTACGATTTTTAATATTTGAGTTCCTGTTTACACCTTATGTTTCTTTTCGGTAAGGTGTATGATCGGGATCCGATATTATAGTAAATTCAATGTTCGATTTTGTTATGCGACGCTGGCAATTCTTGTCACAATGTTACGTATCTGTTATATTGTTTGTCGTGTTCTTTGTTTTTGTAATTACATGTATAGAGTTTAATTACATGATATCACAATGTTTGTTCGTAGTCGGTAATAGTTGTAATATTGTAAATGTATCTGTATTATACATGTATGTGATAGCTCTCCTATAATGGAGGATAATAAAGAATATATCTATCTATCTATCTCTTCAGTCCAATTCCTATAACAGGGTCACACCTGTCCCAAACCGGGGTCACACCTGCCCAGGGTCACACCTGTCCCATTACCCCAGCAACGATAGTTTTAGCTCTAACTCCGTTTGCTTATGAATGCGATACGATGAAAATACTGCATGTATATAAAAACACATAATTTTATGTTAGTACATTGTATTGTTTCCATATATTGCTTTTGAATTATTGTCCGTGGTCCAGTGGCAGGGAGTCAGATTTGGAATTGAACGGTCTCGGGTTCGATACTCGGACAGTATGTGCACATATGACCTAGTGTCATTGAGCAAGGCACCTCACACACCTTGCTTAGTATTGGTGAATCGCTTAGGTCGGCTAAGCCTGCCCAGGAAAACCTGCCTATGTCCCCGAGAGGGGTTTGACATTAATGGAACATTTTGTAAATTTTGTAACTTTGTTGATAGAAAAAAAAGAAGCTTTAGCTCGAACTCGCTCGTCAATGGACGCTTCATTATTTGGTCAGATGGTGTTATTGATATAGTGGTCTGGGATTGGTTGAACAAGTGTAGGGAAGCCCTTAAGAGTTATTGATACATGAACTGATTGGCTGAGTAGGTATTGTCACAAATATTGAAAATGACTTCTAAATATTAAAATACAATATATGAGCTGCATTTTGGAATATTTAAAAATATTTGCAGACTATTTGGTGACAAATAAACAGTATATTATAAATGCAGGTGTCAGTGCAACATTCACCACTAAATTACCTTCAGAGTAGGGGGTGGGTGCCTTTAGTGGGAAATTTAAAAAACGCAATCGGTCAACCCCATTGAAATTTGACATTTTCCTGTGGCTCAAAGGCCAGTCTGTTGAAAACTACTGTCTTTTGTGCCAAACTATTTTGGGGGAAAATATAATGGCACTGTATGTTATAATGGTGACCTATGGACATTGCAATAGCGGTGTCTGACCATTTGGGGGTGTTTTTCGGACAATCGTTTGCATAACTAAGATTTATAATCGCACATGTTCGAACTTTATCGTTAGTTGTCAACAATAACAAGCATGGCGGGTCTAGAGTTGCTGTCAGACCAGGGTTTTCGTATTGACGGCAGGAAGCCGAATGAATTAAGACGTATTCAATGTCGGCTTGGCGTTTTCAGTCAAGCCGATGGATCCGCCTACATAGAACAAGGCAACACAAAAGTTTTAGCAGCTGTATACGGTCCTCACGAGGTAACAATTATGAATTAATTATTTCGTACCTTGGACGTTTCGTACTCTGGACGTTTCGTACTCAGTTTGGACCGTTCGTACCCCAATAGTTTATACAAATTTATTTTAGCTCTATTGCGAAACAAGTTCTTATAACTTATATTAATCACTCTCGAGACCTCATTCCTGATGGAATCCATCGCCACGAGGGAGAGAGAAGAGGCAACGTGGAAATTAAATCATAAATGTCTTGCCTAAGGGCACAATCGTAACGGCTCCAGCGGGGCTCGAACTCCGGACCTATCGCACCTGAAGCGAACGCGCATCCACTGCGCTATCACGACTTCGTACCCCAATGTCTGAAACAATTCATGCCCAATGTCTAGACGTTTCGTATCCAAGTCTGGACACGTTCGTACCACAGATTGAGTTAGAGACGTGTAGTCTTGGGGGGGGGGGGCATCCAAGAGTGTGAAGTCATGGTCCTTGAAAATGAGCCCTGATACTGTAATATGACACATTTATGTTTTATTTCAGATTAGAGGCAGTAGATCAAAGGCCCTGCATGATAAAGTATTGGTTAATTGTCAGTACAGTATGGCTACATTCAGTACTGGGGAACGTAAGAGACGCCCAAGAGGTGATCGCAAATCCAAAGAAATGACCATGCACCTGCAACAGACATTCGATGCTGCTATTCTCACAAGTCTGTACCCTAAGTCACAGATAGACATATTTGTGGAGGTTTGTTTTAATATTCAATGCTGATGTTTATTGTTATCATGTTTGTAGTTTGGAGTGATTTACGTTTGGTAATCTAATTTAGAGATCCAATTAGCGCAGTGGTTAGCACGCTCGCTTCTCACCAATGCATCCTAGGATCGATCCTCGGACCGGGAAGTATGTGAGATGATACAGTGGTCGCCAGATCGGACAGGTGGGTTTTCTCCGGGTACTACGGTTCCCTCCCACACAAATTACCACATATACGCTGTCATCTGCGCCAACGAGAGTGATTAATATAAGTTGTTTGAACTTGCTTCGCAATCATTGTAAAATAAATAAAGTTTAAACTTTTAATTTAGAGGTTGTGAAAATGTCCTCTATATACTAAATCTGACATCCCTGAGCTCAAAATAGTGAGCAGCGGAGCACCTAATGGAGACTACTTAAAAACTAAAGATAAAACATTATTCTTCTAAGAATTACCAGACATACCTTTGGTACGATCTTCTGCTTCATATCGCCTGCTACCTTCAGAATATCACAATTGAAATCAACTATCCAATATGGACTTTGGTGGAACATTCAATAATTTGATTTTATCCTATTTATCTGGCAGTTATTGAGATATATGTAGCACGTATATTATATGTTTTTAGCTAATGCACATTCTTCATAACTTCCAAGTTGCACACAGGTATTCGCTAGCAATAAACTGATGTAATGTACGTCTCATTTATATGAAAAAGTTGGCGGAGGTTGGTGCACCAAGTACTGGCGGCTGGAGGCTGTCCAGGAAAGGTGTTGTTAGGTAAACTGCTGCCCGCCGGCGAGATAGCCTAAATGGTGCTTAAACCCCGAACAAACAAATATATCTATCCAATTGCATAGCCATATTTCATTGTGTTTTAGTTCTGTTATAACTGTCATTTATAAATGAATTGTTATGTTGGGGTTGGCTGTGTTGCCTTTTTTTGTTGACCTAAAGTTTAGCAAGAGTGGGATTCGAACCTAGAGAGGTGAGGGATTTGAAGTCAACTAGCGTAAGCACTCTGGCCTGCCGACATTTTTTTTTGGGTTTATGGTCATATAGTAAACATTACTTATTATGACCATAGACCAAAAAAAATAATTTGTGTCTGGTGCCTGTGCATTTGTTGTAATCATAAACGTTTGGTTTATTAATATTATTTGTAGGTACTACAGTCTGATGGAGGCAACTACTGTGCTAGTGTTAATGCTGCAACGCTGGCTCTCATAGATGCGGGAATTCCTCTCCGGGACTACGTGTGCGCTTGTTCCGCAAGCTTTGTCAATGACAAACCTATAGTGGACATCAATTACCTGGAAGAATCGTCTGGTGGCTCAGAATTAATTGTTGCTACACTACCAAAATCTGAACAAATTGTGTTTTTGGAAATGAATGCGCGGTTACACGAGGACAATTTGAGCCCTGTGTTGGACATGGCAGTGAAAGGGTGTAAAGATATTCACGACATATTGGACCGGGCAGTACGGGAACATGTGGGGGAGGTCGCTGCTATATCTGGTTTAGAATGAGAAATAAAACCATGTGTTGGCATCTTGCTATACCCACCATAATGGCGAGGGATACTTTTGCATTGTCCGTGCGTGCGTCCATCTGGGGCCAGTTCTCAGTTCCCAATGGGTGGAACTTTATGAAACTTAAAATAAGTTTGTATCGCTATAGTGTGGTGGTACACATGTATTTTCGTGAGGTTCGACCTAGTGGTACACATGTATTTTCGTGAGGTTCGACCTAGTGGTACACATGTATTTTTTATGAGGTTCGACCTAGTGGTACACATGTATTTTCGTGAGGTTCGACCTAGTGGTACACATGTATTTTTTATGAGGTTCGACCTAGTGGTACACATGTATTTTTTATGAGGTTCAGCCTAGTGGTACACATGTATTTTCGTGAGGTTCGGCCTAGTGGTACACATGTATTTTCGTGAGGTTCGGCCTAGTAACAACAGAGTTGTTGCCCTTTAATTGGCCATAAATGCACATGTGTATGTCCAGAGCCAGTATGTACTGGCGGGGGTTATCAATTCATTGAATTTACTTGTTCTACCACTCGTGTTGTGTATTATAATTTCTGAACCTTTTGTGTCCAGGCTCGTTCCAATATCGGTAGATAAGAATCGGGGACCACAGCATTCTAAATTTCTCTTGATGTTATGAAGACCCTGATCTACATGTATATAATGAACTTGGAATGACCGGAGAATAAAACATATACATGGTATCTTCTACTGTGCCTCCTTCACTGAAGAAAACTTTAGGCTGTCCGATTTGCGTAGTGGTTAGTGTGCGCGCTTCTCACCAATGCAACCCGGGTTCGATCTTCGGACCGGGAAGTATGCGACATGGTACGGTGGTCGACAGATTGGACAGGTGGGTTTTCTCCGGGTACTACGGTTTCCTCCCACACTAATGACCACACAAATGCTTTCATCCACGCCAACAAGTGTGATTAATATAAGTTGTTAGAACTTGTTTCACAATAGTTAAAAAAATGAAGAAAACGTCCATAAACATATGTTCTTTAAAAGTAAATAAAGTCAAGTATAGTTAGTAAAGTGTGTAGTAAATAATATGAAGTATAGTTAGTAAAGTGTTTGTCTATTGAAAGGGCCAGCCATTACTAACATACTTAGGTTTATATTCTGCTCAACATATCTTAGCTCCCTTGAACTGGAGGGTGGGTGTTGCGATCTGGCCTTGTTCGTTTATCCTTCAACATTAAGTCTTGCCTGGTAAGCATTGTAGCAATGGGAATTGGGTGACAATCGATTTAATTGAGGCTCGAAAGAAATGTACATTTATTTGTGTCAGAAAACCAGATCACTAGATTAAATGCAATAAAAACATCGGATGTTAGATTATTCTTTTGTAAACTAAATTTTCATTGGTTTATTTCGAAAATAGCACAAGAAACCGTCGATATTAAGCCAATGAAATGCGACGTTAGAAAACGTCGCTCGGAATTCAGAGTTCAGTATAATGCGCCGCCGATATTCGTCTCTCGGACAGTTGGTGTGTTATCAGGCAACGTCTGATAGCAGCTATTGGTATGCGGTTTATCTTATCTACGCCGCCGTTTGATGGCTCAAAGGCTGGATGAGTTAACTTTCCAAATGTTGTTCAATCTTTGTTGCACGCTATACTTTGATGGAAGCCCGAGATTAGGTAATTAAGTCAAATTATAGAAAATTCTTGTAATCACTGTACCACCTACCTATAATTTTTTACCACCAGATTATGGTCTCGAAGTGGCTTCCCTTCTTATAAGCGAGTGCTATGGTCTGGTGTCCATTTGATAAACCCGTCTTATATATGCGAGTGCATTCCAAATTTCAGGACCAAGCTAAGGGCGGTGGTCTTATAGGCAAGTATGGATGGTAGTTTTGTTCAAATTGGGTTGCAAGTTACAATTTAGATGAAAACTTGGATGCTGTTGATTATTTGCCACAAAAAACTTGCACGAGTGTTGCGGCTATGATGAGTGTTGAGGCTGTGTTGAGGCTATGTTGAGTGTTGCGACTATGTCGAGTGTTGCGACTATATCGAGTGTTGCGGCTATGTCGAGTGTTGCGGCTATGTCGAGTGTTGCGACTATGTCGTAATGCAAGCACTATAGCAGTGACACTGGTGCTAACCTACTTAATTCCACTTATGGGTTCGACTCATTTTCAATTTAACATTTATTGCTGTAAAATTATTTTGGACTAGACTCGTGCCATTTAAATAATTGACCATTTTCATTAAATAACTAGGTTTAATAAAGGATAAAAGAATTTTATATCTACTCTTAACTTCCTGCTTCAGGTGCGAACGGTCCGGAGTTCGAGCCCCACTGGAGCCGTTACGATTGTGCCCTTAGGCAAGGCATTTAATTCCACGTTGCCTCTTCTCTCTCCCTCATGGCGATGGATTCCATCAGGAATGAGGTCTCGAGAGTGATTTATATAAGTTTCGCAATCGAGCTAAAATAGATTTGTATAAACTAACTTCCTGCTTCATCCTTTGCATTATGTATGTGATTTATGTTTTGTAATAAATATTGTTTAAATCAAACTAAGCAACTTGGTCAGGAGTCATATGTGATATCCACCATGTCAAGTTAAGTTGATTCATCAAATATGTACCGGTAGGTGAAATTGACATAATTTGTTCTGCTCATATCTCATCTCAAGTATCCTGGATCGACCTGTATAAAACTAAATTCCAAGATCAATATTTTATACACTTAACAGACTGATCTGTAGTCCAGTGGTAACACGCTGGACTGGTAATCCAGGGATCACAGGTTCGATCCCCCATCTGACCATAATAAAATTAACAGTCTTTCAGATGGGACTTTAAACCGAGGTCTTGTGTCGGTGCTGTACACCGTGCACGTAAAAGAACCAGAGGAGATGCTGGGATGGATGTCTGTCTGTATCACTGCACTATCCTCCAAAATGACTAATTCTGGAAGCGTCACTCGTATGGACAACCGATAGCGACGATAAATAAACGTAAAACACACAAAAAATATTTTATAGCCAAAATCTTGAAGCCAAAATTCAACAGGACTTCTTGAAACTTCCGAAAATATTATTTTTCTACAATTCATCCTGAATTTCATTTTCACTGTGGTATCACGATGGAAAGTTGCTTACAGTTCAGACCGACTATCTGTACTCCATTCCCCTCCTACCTATTCCAGTCAGATGTACCCCACTACAGGTATTCTTATTATTAATTTCACATACAACACACTATCCGCTGAAATGACCCTCCGAACCAGACATGTTGACGAGTATAAAACAATGAGAAACATTAGTCAGTTACTGCCCCTGAATACTCCTAATAGTATATTGGTCCTCTTAATTGGTTTCCTCTGTTTTTATCGTTGTTTCCTTTGCACCACATGTTTTTCATTTACATCCGTATTCTCGTTTTATAAATATGAAATTATTAAATCTCGACCGATATCCTTTAGCATGTCCAATGGATACATTACTGTAAAAATTGGTTCAATTAATTAACATGATTTTGATAAAATTACAGTTATCCTAACGCAACATCTGGTTAGATGACAACAGTAAAAACAAAGGATTCCAACAATAAACACTTCGGGATAACTCTGACTTTATCCATCAGGGGAGGTAATAGAAAAACCAGTAATGTCTGTCATTGGCACAGCACTCCCAAGAACAGAATTTCATGCAACATGCTCTGTTGGCAGCAGTACCACACCACACCAATCCAAACATAACGAAA
>CM026395.1:27174994-27353103 GCA_014843695.1 Archivesica marissinica | reverse complement strand
CCGGTAAAACTATCCATCCAACCACCCGGTAAAACTATCCATCCAACCACCGGGTAAAACTCTCCATCCAACCACCCGGTAAAACTATCCATCCAACCACCCGGTAAAATTATCCAACCAACCACCCGGTAAAACTATCCATCCAACCACCCGGTAAAACTATCCATCCATCCACCCGGTAAAACTATCCATCCACCCACCCGGTAAAACTATCCATCCACCCAACCACCCAGTAAAACAATCCATCCACCCAACCACCCGGTAAAACTAGCCATCCACCCAACCACCCGGTAAAACTATCCATCCATCCAACCACCCGGTAAAACTATCCACCCAACCACCCGGTAAAACTATCCATCCAACCACCCGGTAAAACTATCCATCCACCCACCCGGTAAAACTATCCATCCAACCACCCGGTAAAACTATCCATCCAACCACCCAGTAAAACTATCCATCCACCCAACCACCCGAAACCCACCCAAAAACATCCATCCACCCAACCACCCCGTAAAACTAGCCATCCACCCAACAACCCGGTAAAACTATCCATCCAACCACCCAGTAAAACTATCCATACATCCACCCGGTAAAACTATCCATCCACCCACCCAGTAAAACTATCCATCCACCCAACCACCCGGTAAAACTAGCCATCCACCCAACCACCTGGTAAAAATATCCATCCATCCAACAACCCGGTAAAATTATCCACCCAACCACCTGGTAAAACTATCCATCCAACCACCCGGTAAAACTATCCATCCACCCACCCGGTAAAACTATCCATCCAACCACCCAGTAAAACTATCCATCCACCCACCCAGTAAAACTATCCATCCATCCAACCACCCGGTAAAACTATCCATCCACCCAACCACCCGGTAAAACTATCCATCCACCCACCCGGTAAAACTATCCACCCACCCACCCGGTAAAACTATCCAGCCAACCACCCGGTAAAACTATCCATCCACCCACCCGGTAAAACTATCCATCCACCCACCCACCCGGTAAAACTATCCATCCAACCACCCGGTAAAACTATCCATCCAACCACCCGGTAAAACTATCCATCCAACCACCCGGTAAAACTATCCATCCAACCACCCGGTAAAACTATCCATCCATCCAACCACCCGGTAAAACTATCCATCCAACCACCCGGTAAAACTATCCCCAACCACCAAAACATCCATCCAACCACCCGGTAAAACTATCCATCCACCCACCCGGTAAAACTATCCATCCACCCAACCACCTGGTAAAACTATCCATCCACCCAACCACCTGGTAAAACTATCCATCCACCCAACCACCCGGTAAAACTATCCATCCAAAAAAACCACAGGTAAAACTATCCAATCCAACCAACCACCGTAAAACTACCATCACCACCACCCGGTAAAAACCTATCCATCACACACCACCCTGCAAAACTATCCATCCACCAAACCAACCTGTAAAAACTATCCACACCAACCACACGAGTAAAACTATCCATCCACCAACCACCGGTAAAATATCCAGCAACGCCAACCACGTAACAACTATCCATCCACCCAACCACCGGTAAAACTATCCTCCACCCAACCAACCGGTAAAACTATCCATAAGCAACCACCCGGTAAAAACTAGCCATCCACACAACCACCGGTAAAAGTGCCATCCACCCAAACCCGGTAAAACTATCCATCCATACCAAACCAACCGGTAAAATATCCATCATCAACCACCCCCGTGTTCTTTTCATATTTTCGCGACCCAAAGCACGAATTAATGTAAATAAGTAATGAATCGCGGGTTAATAGTTTCCATCAGGGTATGAGCTACATTGGGCATGTTTAAAAGTTAGCGTGGATGCCTTTGGCCTCCACACACTAACAACGCCCAATGTAGTTCATACCCCGATGGAAATTATTAGCCTGCGATTCAGTACTTAAATAAGATGTTGATGATTTTATAAATAAATTTCCACTAAGGGAGGAAAATCACAAAAACCAGTATGCGAGATGGGATGGTGATCATCAACCCTGACAGGTACTTTTTGAGGGAGAAGTGGGGTCCTCAGAAGGCAGTCAGGGTCCCTAGGGTGACTATTTCGCCCTCTAGAATGATCCCTGCTGTATATGGTACAATAATGTTGGTCCGGAGTTCGAGCCCTGCTGGAGACGTTACGATTGTGCCCTTAGGCAAGGCATTTAAATTCAACGCTGCCTCTCCCTCGTGGTGATGGATTCCATCAGGATTGAGGTCTCGAAAGTGATTAATATAAGTTGTAAGAACTTGTTTCGCAATCTAGCTAAAAGAAATTTGTATAAACTAAGAATGAATGTAGTGAAACACCATTAATTCTAAACCTGTGTATAAATACTTCCTCAAGCACTATACTAAAGAATAAGTAATCTATAAATACTTTCACAAACAATATCTCGACTATAATGCAACACTATTCGATGTACTACCATGTAAATAACGATGACGCTGCAGGTTTACTTTGCACCATATCAGACCGAGTTTGATGAAGAGAATTCATGTACAGTATTCAATGAGAGTAATATTGCAATATAACTCACCTCCATAAACAGACTCTTGTATTCTATTTCATCCAATTCTTTATTGTCCATCTCTGACTCGGCAGCTCGCATCATTGCATTTAGCGTATCAGCATTCACACCTGTCAGATAACTCGCCATGCCCTCCCTATAAAATAGTTACACACTGCTGTTACATACACACAAAATTACGTCTAAAAGGGAAACTGATATTTTATTCGTTAGTGCAGTAGTCAAAGAAGTAGCTGATAGTTTATTCGTTAATGCAGCAGTCAAAGAAGCAGCTGATAGTTTACTAGTATTCGTTAATGCAGTAGTCAAAAAAGCAGCTGATAGTTTATTCGTTAATGCAGCAGTCAGAGAAGCAGCTGATAGTTTATTCGTTAATGCAGTAGTCAAAGAAGCAGCTGATAGTTTACTAGTATTCGTTAATGCAGCAGTCAAAGAAGCAGCTGATAGTTTATTCGTTAATGCAGTAGTCAAAGAAGCAGCTGATAGTTTATTCGTTAATGTAGCAGTCGAAGAAGCAGCTGATAGTTTATTCGTTAATGCAGCAGTCAAAGAAGTAGCTGATAGTTTATTCGTTAATGCAGCAGTCAAAGAAGCAGCTGATTGTTTACTAGTATTCGTTAATGCAGTAGTCAAAGAAGCAGCTGATTGTTTACTAGTATTCATTAATGCAGTAGTCAAAGAAGCAGCTGATAGTTTATTCGTTAATGTAGCAGTCAAAGAAGTAGCTGAGAGTTTATTCATTAATGCAGCAGTCAAAGAAGTAGCTGAGAGTTTATTCGTTAATGCAGCAGTCAAAGAAGCAGCTGATAGTTTACTAGTATTCGTTAATGCAGTAGTCAAAGAAGCAGCTGATAGTTTATTTGTTAATGCAGCAGTCAAAGAAGCAGCAGATAGTTTATTCATTGATGCAGCAGTCAAAGAAGCAGCAGATAGTTTATTCGTTGATGTAGCAGTCAAAGAAGTAGCTGATAGTTTATTCGTTGATGTAGCAGTCAAAGAAGCAGCAGATAGTTTATTTGTTAATGTAGCAGTCAAGGAAGCAACTGATAGTTTATTTGTTAATGCAGCAGTCAAAGAAGCAGCTGATAGTTTATTCGTTAATGCAGTATTCAAGGAGGCAGCTGTTAGTTTACTAGGATTCGTTAATGCAGCAGTCAAAGAAGCAGCTGATAGTTTATTCGTTAATGCAGCAGTCAAAGAAGCAGCTGATAGTTTATTTGTTAATGCAGTATTCAAGGAGGCAGCTGTTAGTTTACTAGGATTCGTTAATGCAGCAGTCAAAGAAGCAGCTGATAGTTTATTCGTTAATGCAGCAGTCAAAGAAGCAGCTGATAGTTTATTCGTTAATGCAGCAGTCAAAGAAGCAGCTGATAGTTTATTCGTTAATGCAGCAGTCAAAGAAGCAGCTGATAGTTTATTCGTTAATGCAGCAGTCAAAGAAGCAGCTGATAGTTTATTCGTTAATGCAGCAGTCAAAGAAGCAGCTGATAGTTTATTCGTTAATGCAGCAGTCAAAGAAGCAGCTGATAGTTTATTCGTTAATGCAGCAGTCAAAGAAGCAGCTGATAGTTTATTCGTTAATGCAGCAGTCAAAGAAGCAGCTGATAGTTTATTCGTTAATGCAGCAGTCAAAGAAGCAGCTGATAGTTTATTCGTTAATGCAGCAGTCAAAGAAGCAGCTGATAGTTTATTCGTTAATGCAGCAGTCAAAGAAGCAGCTGATAGTTTATTCGTTAATGCAGCAGTCAAAGAAGCAGCTGATAGTTTATTCGTTAATGCAGTAGTCAAAGAAGCAGCTGATAGTTTATTCGTTAGTGCAGCAGTCAAAGAAGCAGCTGATAGTTTATTCGTTAATGCAGTATTCAAGGAGGCAGCTGTTAGTTTACTAGGATTCGTTAATGCAGCAGTCAAAGAAGCAGCTGATAGTTTATTTGTTAATGCAGCAGTCAAAGAAGCAGCTGATAGTTTATTCGTTAATACAACAGTCAATTTCAACAGATTAAAGTTGATACATGTATATTTTATGTTCACATAAAAGAATTTATTGCGATGGCCTGGGATGGGTTTTTATTTTCGTTTTAATTTGATCAGCCAATGACGAGTGCCGTAAAGATATTTTAGAAAAATAGTCCAATCAGATGTCGTGTACTTAAATGACATCATTCTTCTCCATTTTTCGCATAACTTGTCAAACCAAGTTATTACAACTGATATTAATCGCTCTCGAGACCTCATTCCTGATGGAACCCATCGACACGAGGGAGAGATTAGGAAATGTGGAATTTAAATGCCTTGTCTGGGAGCAATCTTAACGGCTACAGCTGGGCCCAAACTCGGGGGGGGGGGGCTTTCACAACTGAAGCGAACGCGCTACCATAGCGCCATCACGACTTCCACTCAAGTAATTTTGAATTTGAAGGCATCAACACAAATCAAAGTGATTCAAATAAGTTGTACAGGTTTGGGGGCGGTGGAGAATAAAGCTCTGTGGCAGAGGTCAATGTCATTTACTGTGAAAATCACTAGCCACCTCAATGCTGCAGGTTCAATAACTACTGGAGTCGAGATTCAAGTGTTACGCTATTTAGTCAAATGTTGATCTGTTGAATCAGATATAACTTAAATTTACTCTATATAGAAGCCAAGTGGTATAGCAGGGTTTTTAAATGCATTATTGATATTAAAATGAAACATTTCTTAACAAATACCCAATCGACCAGTATTGACCGGTATTGACCACTTGAGTATTGACCGGGCCGATTTAAAACCGGGGGCAGTTTTGATCGCCCAACATTGCATTGAGGAAGGTCGGTGGTTCTTTCCATATGTCCGGACTGGAAACAGTTCAAGGATGTGCACATATAGTTCTCCTCCACTGGAACAAACGAGGGAGATTTCATTTAGCCTTTCAATATCGGGTGGTGGTATCAATATTGCGGTCCCTAGAAATACCGAGACACCGAAATAACGAAAGACACCGAAATAACGAAAGACATTTAACAACAATATAACGATGCAGCTTGTGTTTAACTATTTATTAAGCTAAATACACCTTATTGACTTAATATCTGCCCTGTATAGTGATTTATTTTAATGTTGTTAGCGTATTTCGGCGATTTCATTTTCAAGGGAAACTAATCCTACTCTACCGTATACCGAAAGACACTGAATATATGTACAGTGGAACCTCTCTAAACCGGACATCTTCGGGACTGGATAAAAAGTCCGGTTTACAGAGGTTTCCGGTTTTCAGAGGTTTTTTATTGATGTGTTTTTGAAAACTGCATATAACCTTTATAAAGTACATATGCCGTTATAGTTTATACTGTATTATTGCAGAAATATTTTTGAAAAACAGTTCTTTAAATATTATTTTGTAAAACAAAATTGTCAAAAGTTGCGAAAATCATAATTATCTTGTGTGACTGGATTATATTGTGCTTTCACAGGTGATCAAACGGTTGCATCAAACAATAAATTACGAGATTCACAAAATCCTTTATTAGTTATCAAACAAGTTTTATAATTGCCTATAGGATAGTAATCTACACGTGATTATAACATAATCCCCCAGTTAGCCGACACATTAACTGTACATGAGTGCTAATTACATCGTATAATCTTGCGCGATTATCACACGTTCATAGATCAAACGCGCAAACGAGATTGGAAAGTGTCAGCAGCGTGTCAATTTATGACGGAATATACAAACAAATTCAACACTCGCCCATATGGTTTACCGGTGGCGAGGGTAAATAAACGGAATCATCATCAAATTCAACACTTTTTAGTTTATTGATGAAGACCTATGTCGCCTAAAAGTTGTTCCGGTTTTGGGAGGTGAAATTACATCAAGCTGTACCCAAATTATGCAAATTTTTCGTCCGGTTTCCGGAGTTGAGAGGTTCCGGTTTTCAGAGTGATTTTATGTAAGAAATAAAGAAGAAACAATTCGGGACTTTCAAAAACGTCCGGTTTTGGGAGTATTCCGATTTAGAGAGGGTCCGGTTTTGGGAGGTTCCACTGTATATTACAACTTGGCATTGTTCAGGTTGCGGATTCATCGGTACCACAGGGATTCGGCACGTTTGGGGGTACTAGTATATATATTTAAGTACAGGGATTCTACTCTGTGGGATGTCAGATTTCGCATCGATCAGTAAAATGGCCATATCTGAAACAATTTTGTACAAAGCTGTCCAAATATAACGCCTATCCCGAGTCTTTATATTGTTCTTCAAATAAAACACAACTTTAAGCTGCATGCATGTATACTTTGCAAACAATTGCCACATACATTGGCCATAGCAGGTCACATTTCCATACTAGGACACGGGTTCTGTCAGCAACAACAAAAAAATCTTCGACGGGAGAGTTTTAACTGTGAATAACATTATCAATAAAATGTGTTTCCACTAACCTGTATGTTTATTCGGCAAAAATGTACGTCAAAAAGAGATTTCGTAGCATTCAAAAAATTTCTAAAGCGGCGCAATTCGTGTTGAAACCAGCGTTGAAACGAGCGTTCTGATTGGATTATTAGAATGTAACAAGATGTTTTTTTATATATGAAGAACAATCATAATCCAATCAGAACGCTCGTTTCAACGCGAATTGCGCCGCTTTAGAATTTTTCAAAACAAATTGAAAATGCTACGAAATCTCTTTTTGACGTACATTTTTGCCGAATAAACATACAGGTTAGTGGAAACACATTTTATTGATAATGTTATTCACAGTTAAAACTCTCCCGTCGAAGATTTTTTTTGTTGCTGACAGAACCCGTGTCCTAGTATGGAAATGTGACCTGCTATGGCCAATGTATGTGGCAATTGTTTGCAAAGTATACATGCATGCAGCTTAAAGTTGTGTTTTATTTGAAGAACAATATAAAGACTCGAGATAAGCGTTATATTTGGACAGCTTTGTACAACATTGTTTCAGATAGGGCCATTTTACTGATCGATGCGAAATCTGACATCCCACAGAGTAGAATCCCTGTACTTAAATATATATACTAGTACCCCCAAACGTGCCGAATCCCTGTGATCGGTACACACTCAGTTTTTCGCTGGACGCGCCTCTTTGTGCAATATTGCCCATTCTTGAGGAATATTAAAGACAGATCCCCCTCGTTATCCCTCAAATCATACGATGTTGGAGATGCCCCACTCGACGAATTCCAAACCCTACAGTCATCCGAAAATCTGCTATGTTTCTTTTTTACCCGCTTATCCACATTTTTACAAACGATTTCATTTAACCTCCCAATATAGAGAGGTGGTATCATTACTGTGTCTAAAACAGTGCTAGTTACCAAGAAGTTAATATTTTCGCACCTGAACTCTGCCTTCGATAGTTTGAGCTGGTTGCCTTGGTCCATGTCGATAGTCGTTAGATGGTTATTGAGTTTTTGTATCAGCTGTAGTTGGTTGTGATATAGCTCTTCGTCTATCTGTTAGTAAAACAAATGCTCAAGCTACTACACCACATTACAAATTGTTTGTTTCTCACATATATTACATGTGAAACAGAATTGAGCACACTCCGATTTTACTGGTTATAATTATATTCCTTTAGTCAGATTTAATTTCAATTACAGACGGATCTGTAGTCCAGTGGTTAACACATTGGACTGGTAATCCAGGGATCACAGGTTCGATCCCCCGTCTGATCCTAATAAAATTAACAGTCTTTCAGATGGGACATTAAACCGAGGTCTCGTGTCGGTGCTTTACACCGTGCACGTAAAAGAACCAGAGGAGAATCTGGAATGGGTCTCTGTCTGTATCACTGCACTAGCCTCCAAAAATCTAAAATGACTAATCTCTTCAGGAGGCATCGCTCAAATGAGCAACCGGTAGCGACGATAAATAAACGTAAAACAAACAATAATTTCAATTTACAAAATGCAAATATGATCTAGTAAACAAGAATTTCTTTATGTTCTTTTTCTTGGAGAAAAACAACAAGCACCTGTCAACAATGATCATGAGAAAAGTGCTCGCACTAAAGTCCCAACACATTTATCTCCCTTACCCTTATAAAAACCCGATACGGTAGCTTTCCTAATACTTTAGTTATCCTGGAAACTGGCTCCGACACCCACCAAGTGTTCTGCAGTGGTTTCTGAGATCCAAAATATTTCTTGTCGCTGATGCAAGTATATCAGCTGGACAAAGTGATGGTGATGTCGTTGATGTGAGTATATCAGCTGGACAAAGTGATGGTGATGTCGTTGATGTGAGTATATCAGCTGAACAAAGTGATGGTGATGTCGTTGATGTGAGTATATCAGCTGGACAAAGTGACGGTGATGTCACTGATGCGAGTATATCAGCTGGACAAAGTGACGGTGATGTCGCTGATGTGAGTATATCAGCTGGACAAAGTGACGGTGATGTCGCTGATGTGAGTATATCAGCTGGACAAAGTGACGGTGATGTCGCTGATGTGAGTATATCAGCTGGACAAAGTGATGGTGATGTCGCTGATGTGAGTATATCAGCTGGACAAAGTGACGGTGATGTCGCTGATGCGAGTATATCAGCAGAACAAAGTGACGGTGATGTCGTTGATGCGAGTATATCAACTGGACAAAGTGACGGTGATGTCGTTGATGTGAGTATATCAGCTGGACAAAGTGACGGTGATGTCGTTGATGTGAGTATATCAGCTGGACAAAGTGACGGTGATGTCGCTGATGCGAGTATATCAACTGGACAAAGTGACGGTGATGTCGTTGATGTGAGTATATCAGCTGGACAAAGTGACGGTGATGTCGTTGATGTGAGTATATCAGCTGGACAAAGTGACGGTGATGTCGTTGATGTGAGTATATCAGCTGGACAAAGTGACGGTGATGTCGCTGATGTGAGCATATCAGCTGGACAAAGTGATGGTGAAGTCGCTGATGTGAGTATATCAGCTGGACAAAGTGATGGTGATGTCGCTGATGCGAGTATATCAGCTGGACAAAGTGACGGTGATGTCACTGATGAGAGTATATTAGCTGGACAAAGTGACAGTGATGTCGCTGATGTGAGCATATCAGCTGGACAAAGTGATGGTGAAGTCGCTGATGTGAGTATATCAGCTGGACAAAGTGATGGTGATGTCGCTGATGCGAGTATATCAGCTGGACAAAGTGACGGTGATGTCACTGATGAGAGTATATTAGCTGGACAAAGTGACAGTGATGTCGCTGATGTGAGCATATCAGCTGGACAAAGTGATGGTGAAGTCGCTGATGTGAGTATATCAGCTGGACAAAGTGATGGTGATGTCGCTGATGCGAGTATATCAGCTGGACAAAGTGACGGTGATGTCACTGATGCGAGTATATCAGCTGGACAAAGTGACAGTGATGTCGCTGATGCGAGTATATCAGCTGTACAAAGTGATGGTGATGTCGCTGATGTGAGCATATCAGCTGGACAAAGTGAAGGTGATGTCGCTGATGTGAGTATATCAGCTGAACAATGTGACAGTGATGTCATTGATGTGAGTATATCAGCTGGACAAAGTGAAGGTGATGTCGCTGATGTGAGTATATCAGCTGAACAATGTGACAGTGATGTCACTGATGCGAGTATATCAGCTGGACAAAGTGACGGTGATGTCGCTGATGAGAGTATATCAGCTGGACAAAGTGACGGTGATGTCGCTGATGTGAGTATATCAGCTGGACAAAGTGACAGTGATGTCGCTGATGTGAGTATATCAGCTGGACAAAGTGACGGTGATGTCGCTGATGTGAGTATATCAGTACAAACTGATACATACACTTGCATGGTGTCTTGAACTGTCCACTAGCCACACACAATTAACAGAGAAATGAGACAAGTCACGTCCATGACGGAATATTTACCTCCTCTGTAAGTGTACCAGAGAAGAGACCAATGTGTTCATCATGGGCGTATCTCTGACACGCATCGTGGAGGTTGTACCCCCACTCAATAATCATCTGCTCCAGACCAAATCTACGCTGCAGGTAAGTGTACAGGAAGTCGGCCATCTTGTCTCGTATTCCATCAGATTTCTGCAACAAAGTGTATATTGTTGAATAAAGTCTGGAGATGTGTCGTATATGTATTTACAAAACCAAACAAATTATTCATCATTCATTTGCCGATATATTTTACACCTGTGCAGTATTAAATCTTACTGGAATTTCATGCACTTTATAAATTTTTTTTGAATACTTACAGAATAATTACAGATTTGAACAGACAGGCCATGACACATGTATGAGCACAAAATGCCAAAATGACCTCATCACAAAGGTCAAATTAACCAGAATAAAAAAAACTTACAAATTGACATAAACGACTTGCTATAAGAATGTAAATGGATAAAGTAAATGGCTTACAGCTCCATCATTAGCCCCTTTCTCTCTCCAGATATCTTTGATTAGCAGCGAGGCATCACGTTTACCGAGACGTCGATTTCTCACTGGCCCCTCGTGTTGCAGGTATTTAGGAATAGTGGGACCAGTACCCTTCAGAAATGAAAGTGAAAATTAATAATAAAATATATAGGCTGTCCGATTAGCGCAGTGGTTAGCGTGCTCGCTTCTCACCAATGCAACCCGGTTCGATCCCTCGGACCGGGAAGTATGTGAGATGGTACGGTGGTCGCCAGATCGGACAGGTTGGTTTTCTCTGGGTACTCCGGTTTCCTCCCACATGAATGACCACATTTACGCTTTAATCTGTGCCAACGAGTGATTAATATAAGTTGTTATAGCTTGTTTCGCAATTGTTGTAAAATAAATAAGTTTAAACTAGAAGTAACAAAATAGAGATCAAGTTCAGCAATCATTTTGTTATAAAAAGTACCGTATATAGTAATGTTTAACCATTTGCACACCTCTAAATAGACTTACAAAAAGTGTAGATCCAGATGAGCCGGCTCATGACAAGCTGTCTCATCAGGATCTGCACTTTTTGCCAGTAATATTACCTTTTTTAGATAAAATTACACATTTTGATAAATGAACTGGTCCAAATGTAATTTCCTTATTAATTTATTGGTCTAAAAATACCGTACACCAGTCCATGTCAGTTACTGGGGGTTCAATGGTTTAATGGCTTCAAGTGTCACAAATTTCTGAGCATCCACTTACGAGACACAGCAGTCTGACAAGTCACAAATAGATGGAGAAACAGAACTCTACAACTGATAAATCTTCATTGCAGAGATCCGCAATCCTACCATTGAATATACATACATTTAATTTCAGTATATCCAAACTTCTGAACCATAAATATGCGGCGTTTAAATAATTTGCAAAACATTTATTTACTATAAAATTATAACATCTGCAAATAACACACCACATCCAGTATCTGCTCAAGTATACATGAACTATATACCGTATTTACCGATGTATAACGCGCACTTTTATTACTGAAATCCTTAAAGAATTTGTCTAGTATTTATACAGCCTTCACAACATTTTTTTCCAGGCAGAATTGTGCAGAATTTAGCGAAATTTCGACCCACATTGTCCCCACCACTTACCTGTCCATCAAAATATTCTGCACCGCCTGCATCAACAACTTCTCCTGAAGCCATCTCTGTGAGCAACACATCCACCAACTCATTACTGGCTTTACCCTCGGACAATTCCTTCCATCTTGACATACCTCCTTGGATATTGTCGGCACATTTATCCCAGTCCGGTCTGTAAATAAAGTGTCCATACAGGGATCATTCTAGATGGTTATAGAGTATGGTTAAACTGCACAGTACGACCATTAAATACAACATTTGAATAGAATGAGTGCTTTATAATGGGCCAGTGTATCTTACTGGACAAAAATGTGTACCGGTATGAATATATATTAAAAACAAAAATTAAGGGTAAAGTCAACGTCCCTAGGGCGACTATTTCACCCATATTCTGTTGCAATTTATTAAGTAACACCATTTAAGGAAGCGATCGCGCTCATTCTCACTTCTCCCAAAAATTCTGACCTAGAATGAACCCTGCCTTATAAAGAATCTTTAATACTTGTGATAATTACAGATTTGAACGACCACAACCATGAACACAAAATGCCATAAAACAACTTGCAAAATGACATAACCGACGGCTATAAAACTGTAAATGGATAAAAGTAAATTATTGTAGTTGTTATTGTCAAATCATATTTTGCTTATGGTATATAACGTAGCACCAAAGGCTTAGGCTATATGGTGACTATCCAGCTATTAATGGTGGAGGAATACCCCGGATGTTCCTCTGAATAGCCTATAGGGGTTTAATATCTCCTTAATATGATGCTTCAATCTGGCTACATATTATAATTTCAACTATTATTCTGAAGGCACGCGGAGGAATTCTTAACGGTGCTCGTAAAACGATGAAGAAAACGCAGATGGGAGAGGTTGATGTACAGCACATTAGTTTCAAAGGACGTCTAGCTGCCAGGTACTTATCATAAATTGTGCGTTAATGTTAAATGCCCAATTTATACAAATTTATTTTAGCTCGATTGCGAAACAAGTTCTTACAACTTATATTAATGTTTAAACTTTATTTATTTTACAACGATTGAGAAGCAAGTTTTAACAACTTATATTAATCACTCTCGTTGGCTCGGATGAAAGCGTATATGTGGTCATTCGTGTGGGAGGAAACCGGAATACCCGGAGAAAACCCACCTGTCCGATCTGGCGACCACCGTACCATCTCACATACTTCCTGGTGTACAGACATAACCAATCATGTACAGACATAACCAATCGTGTACAGACATAACCAATCCATTATACAATATGATGCTTCAATCTGACTACATATGAAGATAGGACGGTATATTTTACCTTGGTGTACAGACATAACCAATCGTGTACAGACATAACCAATCGTGTACAGACATAACCAATTCATTATACAATATGATGCTTCAATCTGGCTACATATGAAGGTATATTTTACCTTGGTGTTGAACTTCTCCGTAGAGTCTCACATTCTGTGTAGAACTCGTCTCGTTGTTTCACTACCTGTTTGTGAACCTCGAGCAAAGCACTGGATGGAAATTGTAACAAATTGTTAACAGGTGTATAATATAGGTCTAAGTTTAGTTAGTTATATTTCGGGTTTTACGCCTGCATCAGCACCATTTTGGGCTATATCGCCGGCGAGCAGTTTACCTAACAACACCTTTCCTGGGCAGGCTCCAGCAGTTAACCAGTACTTTGGTGCACCAACCTCCGTAAGAAACTGCCAACTTTTTCATATAAATGAGACACGGCCTGAGCGGGGCTCGAACCCGTGACCATCAGTGATGATAGGTTACAGTGGTATACAAGTCAGCGACCATGACCACGGGGGCGGACTGGTCTAAGTTGAAGTACGCTGGCTGCTTTATTGTGTAGTAATACATTTCCGGCAAGTTTAGTCATACATCCAATAAGAGACATCTCTAATTTTCCGTTACCTCCCTTGGCAGATAAGGTCTGATTTATTCCAAAATGTGAATAGGTCCTTTTATTTGGAATCCTTTGTTTTTACTGTTGTTCCCTAACCAGATGTTGCGGTATGATAATTGTGATTTTATCAAAATCGTGTTAATTAACTGATAACATTCTTTTACAAATAAGTACCCATTGCATATACTGTATGAGATCTGTCGAGATATAGTAATTTAATACTCATAAGAACCGATAGTGGAATAAAATTGTTAGCATGTTGTGCAAAGGAAACAACGATATAAACAGAGGAAAACACTTAATATGACCATATCTACTTTTAGGGAGTATTCAGGGGCAGTAACTGACCGATGTCTCTCATTGATAGATAGTACTGTGCTTGAAATACAAAACTTGTTTAATACAAAACTTGAATTTCTAAACTATAAATTTTATTTCAACATTCAACACATCAAGATTCCGTACTACAAATATGTGTGTGTTTTACGTTTATTTATCGTCCCTACTGGTTGCCCATATGAGCGACGCCTCCTGAAGAGATTTGTCATTTTAGATTTTTGGAGGATAGTGCAATGAACAGACAGAGACCCATTCCAGAGTCTCCTCTGGTTCTTTTACGTGCACAGTGTACAGCACCGACACGAGACCTTGGTTTACAGTCCCATCTGAAAGATTGTAAATTTTAATAGGGTCAGACGGGGGATCGAACCTGCGATCCCTGGATTACCAGTCCAGCGTGTTACCACTGGACTACAGAACCGTCTGGATACTGTCCGTATGCTTCAGGTCTACACTATTTAACACAGCACCTGATCTTGTAGGGATGAATGGTCGAGTCAGTATGATGTTTAATGTTTAAGATACATGTATGATATACTTACTCATGTTCTGCCTTCAGCTTATCAAAGTCATCTTGCATATCCAATACGCTTTCTTCCAGTGCCTGAAAAACATACATTTTATGATTTTATCCACAAAGATTAACCCATTCAACACTACAGACCTCCAAATAGGTTTACAAAAAGAGTAGATCCAGATGAGCCGGCTCATGACGATCTACCTCATCAGGATCTGCACTTTTTGCCAGTAATGTTACTATTTTTAGACAAAATTACCCATTTTGATAAATGAACTGGTCCAAAAATAATTTTCTTGTTAATTTATTGGTTTAAAAATATCATGCACCAGTCCGTGTCAGTTACTTAGTGTTGAATGGGTTAATATCATGCACCAGTCCATGTCAGTTACTTAGTGTTGAATGGGTTAAACATAATTACGACAAGAAATTTCAGAAGCCATGGTTCAATAGTTAAAGTTATTGTTTTAAATCAAAGTTCTCAGAAGGTTATTTTAATTTATACAAATTTATTTTATCTCGATTGCGAAACAAGTTCTTACAACTTATATTAATCACTCTCGAGACCTCATTCCCCATGTGGAATTTAAATGCCTTGTGTAAGGGCATAATCGTAACGGCTCCAGCTGGGCGCGAACTCCGGGCCTTTCGCACCTAAAACGAATGCGCTACCACTGCGCTATCATTACTTCCACGAAAATAATCACGATTGTCGTCTTGATAGCTAAGTTCTCGTCCAATATTCTTGAGAAAAACGATTCTCTCAAAAACATCAGCTACTATTTGAAGACTAATTCTATACCAATATGTTTTGAAGACTAATTCTATACCAATACATTTGGAAGACTAATTCTATACAAATATGTTTGGAAGACTAATTCTATACCAATATGTTTGGAAGACTAATTCTATACCAATACGTTTTGAAGACTAATTCTATACCAATATGTTTGGAAGACTAATTCTATACCAATATGTTTGGAAGACTAATTCTATACCAATATGTTTGGAAGACTAATTCTATACCAATACGTTTGGAAGACTAATTCTATACCAATATGTTTGGAAGACTAATTCTATACCAATACGTTTGGAAGACTAATTCTATACCAATATGTTTGGAAGACTAATTCTATACCAATATGTTTGGAAGACTAACTCTATACCAATACGTTTGGAAGACTAATTCTATACCAGTACATTTTGAAGACCATTCTTTTTGAAGACTAATTCTATACCATAATACTTATAGCATAAGGGGAAAATTACAATCTTATCATTTTCGACTTGAAAATGAGATAAATAAAAAAAGTAAATATTTTCTAAGTACATGTATCCTATCTACCTATCCTCTATACACAATTACATGTATACAGAAGCCCCAAACACTTACAATATGCTTCTTCTCCAGAGCCTCGAAATCTCTCCTTGGAATGACATCACCGTAGTTGGCTTCCATCTCACTGAGACGCTGTGACGCGGCCTTCTCATCCTCCCTAGCACGTCTAAACAAACAAGCACAATGTAATCACAGGACATGTGAGAGCTTACTTGGATGTTATTTGTAATATACAGTCAAACCTGTCTTAACCCATTTGATTCTGGATACCGTTCAAACAGTATTTGCAAAAATCATATAGCCAGATCAGGCGCCACGGAACGTTCCGTCTGATCAGGCTCTATGCTGTTTGCTATTCAGATGGTCTTGCTAAGATACTTGGCTATGTACCAAACAACATAGATCCTGATCAGCATGCAGCGCAACGCTGCGGCTGATCTGGATCTATGTTGTTTGCAAAAGTCTTTAAATGTATCCATAATGAAATGGGTTAAGCAGCCACTTTCTCTGACCCCCTTGGCTGGCTGCTTAACCCATTTCATTCTGGATACATTTAAACACACACATATGGCTGCTAAATAGAGGTCAAATGTATAGTAAAACAACATATAGGGAATCTTGAAACTGGCTGCTTAATACAAGCTGGCTGCTTAATGGAGGTGACCACTAACACAGGTTTGACTGTAATGATGGTCTTAAAATGCAATATAATGGCGAGGTCTAGATTTGGCGGAATTGTTACTGATCGCCAATGTAGCCAAAATAAAACCTCCGCCGCTAAATTCTACTTATATAGTACTTGTGAGATTTGTGATCATACTGTAATACATTAAACCTGACATAGAGCAGCCAATTACAGTCAAACCTGTGTTAGTGGTCACCTCCATTAAGCAGCCAGTTTCTCGATTCCCAATCAGTTGTTTTTATTATACATTTGACCTCTATTAAGCCACCTGTGCTAAGCAGCCACTCTCTGTGATTCCCTTGGCTGGCTGCTTAAGACAGGTTTGACTGTAATACACGTAGAAAAAGTGTCAGTTGGCTTTTTAGCACAGGCGAATGCTTGATAGAGGTCGAACAATTATACAATAAAATGCAGTTTGGAAATCTCGAAACTGGCATCTTATGTACAACAATTTGCATAAAACAGATGACCTCTAACACTGGTTTATAGATTGGTTAGACTGTAATAACCTCAACAAGCGAAAAGGCGAAAGGCCTGAAGTTCGAGCCCCACTGGAGCCGTTACAATTGTGCCATTAGGCAAGGCATTTAAATTCCAAGTTCTCTCTCCCTCGTTGCGATGGTTTCCATCAGGAATGAGGTCTCGAGAGTGATTAATATAAGATATAAGAACTTGTTTCGCAATCGAGCTAAAAAGTAATGAGTATAAAATAACCTCAACAAGCACTCACTTGAGAGCACAGATGGATCTGTAGTCCATTGGTAACACGCTGGACTGGTAACCCAAGGATCACAGGTTCGATCCCCCATCTGACCCTAATAAAATTAACAGTCTTTCAGATGGGACTGTAAACCGAGGTCTCGTGTCCGTACTGTGCACGTAAAAGAACCAGAGGAGACTCTGGAATGGGTCTCCGTCTGTATCATTGCACTATCCTCCAAAAATCTAAAATGACTAATCTCTTCAGGAGGTGTTGCTCATATTGGCAACCGGTAGCGACGATAAATAAACATAAAACACACACACACTCACTTGAGAGCAATCTTGAGCATGACAGGGTCTTCGTCTTCTTCATCTTCTTTCTTCTGTGACGACTGATAGTCCTCCTGCTGGTAGCGCAGGTCGTTGATGTCTGACTGCAATAGCTTCCGGGCATCGCGCTCATCACGGTACAGTTTGTACTGACTCGCTAGGTCATCTTGCAGCTTGCTCACTTGTGTCTGTAAGTCTTTTCCTTCATTTTTGAAACCTTCGATTCTTTGGAATAAGCGTCTGTTTTCTCTTTTAAGGTTTGCCATATCTGAACCATTGAAGTTAGAAATGTGTCTATATAATACAGTTATTGTTTTCTGTGTTCGAAATGATTTAGTATCAGGAAAATCTTAAATTCTGTCCGACTTAATATTAGGCGAAAAGTCCAATTTTTACAACTAAAACAGTCTTATTTAGTTTATACAAATTTATTTTAGCTCGATTGCGAAACAAGTTATTTCAACTTATATAAATCACTCTCGAGACCTCATTCCTGATGGAATCCATCGCCATGAGGGAGAGAGAAGAGGCAATGTGGAATTTAAATGCCTTGCCTAAGGGCACAATCGTAACGGCTCCAGTGGGGCTCGAACTCCGGACCTTTCACACCTGAAGCGAACGCGCATCCACTGCGCTATCACGACTTCCACAAGTCTTATTTAGAAATATACTGTCAAGTTACATACATGTGTAGTATGCTTATACAGTCAAACCTGTCTTATGCAGCCAGCCAAGGGAATCACAGAAAGTGGCTGCTTAACACAGGTGGCTGCTTAATAGAGGTCAAATGTATAATAAAACAACATATTGGGAATCTGGAAACTGGCTGCTTAATGCAGGTTGGCTGCTTAATGCAGGTTGGCTGCTTAATAGAGGTGACCACTAACACAGGTTTGACTGTGCAGTACATGATACAGGTTGGCTGCTTAATAGAGGTGACCACTAACACAGGTTTGACTGTACAGTACATGATACAGGTTGGCTGTTTAATAGAGGTGACCACTAATACAGGTTTGACTGTATATTCTCATCATCAAAGTATATGCAAGAACTTAGGGTTATTCCTATGTGATGATATTACAGTGCATTTCTAAATGTTTAATCTTTATTTATTTTACAATGATTGATTGCCAAACAAGCTTTAACAACTTATATTAATCACTATCGTTGGCGCGGATGAAAGCATAAATGTGGTCATTCGTGTGGTAAAACCCACCTGTCTGACCAGGCGACCACCGTACCATCACATACTTCCTGGTCCAAGGATCGAATCCGGGTTGCATTGGGGAGAAGCGAGCGTGCCAACCACTGCGTTAATCGGACAGCCAGTGCGTTTCTACCTACCTTGTTTCTCCTCATCTCGGATGTTCATTATTTTCTGCACTAATCGGACAGCCAGTAGTTTCTACCAACCTTGTTTCTCCTCATTTCGGATGTTCATTATTTTCTGCACTAATCGGACAGCCAGTGCATTTCTACCTACCTTGTTTCTCCTCATTTCGGATGTTCATTATTTTCTGCACTAATCGGACAGCCAGTAGTTTCTACCAACCTTGTTTCTCCTCATTTCGGATGTTCATTATTTTCTGCACTAATCGGACAGCCAGTGCATTTCTACCTACCTTGTTTCTCCTCATTTCGGATGTTCATTATTTTCTGCACTAATCGGACAGCCAGTAGTTTCTACCAACCTTGTTTCTCCTCATTTCGGATGTTCATTATTTTCTGCACTAATCGGACAGCCAGTGCATTTCTACCTACCTTGTTTCTCCTCATCTCGGATGCTCATTATCTTCTGATCACACTGCTCTGACACTGTGACAAGCATTTGCTAAAATTGACAAATATCACTTTATTTTTTATTTAACGTGGCTACCTGTTGCCCATTTGAGCGACGAGCAGTATACCTAACACCTTTCCTGGGCAGGCTCCAGCGGTTAACCAGTACTTGGTGCACCAACCTCCGTAAGAAACTATCAACTTGTTCATATAAAGAGACACAGTCTGAGTGGGGCTTGAACCTGTGTCCATCAGGTTACAGTGGTATACAAGTCAGAGACCGTAACAACTCTACCATCACACAAAAATCACACGTTTTGTTCATATAATTATACACAAATTATTGAATTGACAAGAATATGGTTACAATGAAAGAATATTATAGAATTATAATACTTGTATTTACAAAATATACTTATATATAACTTTGACATATCAGTGTACAGTGTGAGAAAAGGGCCATAACTCCACAACATTTACTCATTTTATCTCCACACTGTTGATAAGCAATAGGACACTGTATAGTACTTAGTATATACATTCATTTTACCCTGGTTGCGAAACAAGTTTTTATAACTTTAGATTAGGAATCCATCGCCATCATGAGGGAAAGAGAAGAGGCAACGTGGAACATAAATGCCCTGACTAAGGGCACAATCGTAAAGGGCCTGAACTGTGGGCTTTTCGCACCTGAAGCGATTGCGCTATCACAACTTCTGTATAGTACTATATACTAAACACTCGAGATTTACGGGATAGATAATGGTGTGGGAGATGGGTGTTTGTTGTATGGCGTTCTTGTGGAGTTATGGGTCAAATAGTTCATCATTGCTACATGCTCGCTTTGTGCAAATTAGCTGTAACTGAATAGTTTCACAAATTCAAATTGGTACCAAGCTCATGAATCTATTATTAGTATTTCAGGAGATATGAACAGACTAGTTGACACTTAACCCGTAACCCTTTCAACTTCAACCCTTTCAACTTCTCAATAAGCTTACAAAAAGTGTAGATCCAGATGAGATGGCTCTGCACATTTTGCCAGTAATATTACTATTTTCAGACAAAATTACCCAATTTTATAAATGAACTGGTCCAAATGTAATTTTCTTATTAATTTATTGGTCTAAAATTATCATGCACCAGTCTAAGTCAGTTACTTGGTGTTGAATGGGTTAATGGCCCTTGGGTCACACTGTATGCAGCAAGTCTCTGATCTAGCACTTACTTTCAATGGTTCCAGTTCACGGATTTGTTGTCTCTGATAGGCGAACATCATTTCATACTCATTCTTTATAGCAGACAATAGAGGCTTGTACGTTTTAAAGTCCTCAATCAAATACTCAAACACTTCTCTGTGGGCCTATCACAATGAAAGAAAGAGTTACAATATGTGTGTGTTTACAATCTAATAAACATTCTCAATTTTCTGACCACTCAAGATCTTGACAATCAGATCTGAGGCAGCACTAAAAGTCAACATAATGTGAAACAAATCCACCAGTCTTTGTTGAAACTGACATTATTGGATTCCTTGCCCATGAAAACATGGGTATAGCCATCAGTTTGATGACTCTATCTGCAATAGAAACAGAGATATGTAAGAAAATAGGTATTATAAGGCGGCCATATTGGAATCCAAGATGGCGGCCATCTGACATTGTTGAAATTGACATTATTGGAACCCTTGACCATGAATATGTTGATATAGCCACCATTTTCATGAGCCTATCCCTACCAGGAGCTGAGATATTGGATGAAATATGTTGTGCATGGTGGCAATTTTCAATCCAAGATGGCGACTTCTTGCACCTGATCCAGAGCATGTGACCACACTTTTTTTCATCCCCACACCACAAGGAACAAAGATCAAAAGTCAAACTGAGCGCACATAAAAGTGCATACTCAACTACAGCTAGCTCCTAGAGTAAACTGGAGATGTTAACCCATTTCATTCTGGATACCGTTCAAACAGTATTTGCAAAGAACATAAGAGCCAGATCGGCCGCCATGGAACGTGCCGTCTGATCAGGCTCTATGCTGTTTGCTATTCAGATGATCTTGCTAAGACACTTAGCTATGTAGCAAACAACATAGATCCTGATCAGCATGCATCATCACGCTGCGGCTGATCTGGATCTATGTTGTTTGCAAAAGCCTTTAAATGTATCCAGAATGAAATGGATTAAGTGTTTTCTAACTGTCTGTACTCTCCTGATTACATAGTGGTTATTTCAAGCATGCATCTTCATTACTTTTCAAGTTACAGAAGGCTGAACTGAATATTGAAGCCTATTCATATCTGTGATGTTTCACATGTATTACAATGTCAGTTTTAACATCAGAAAAAGATGGATACAAAATTCAACTCTTATTTGAAACATAATTAATTTTCTATAAATTATTGTAAAACTATTCCTCATTTAACACTTTTCAGGTTTGACTGCATACATAATACTGATTGCTATGGCAACACATTTTATTTTACATGAATTGTTAATTTCTATTAGGCATACCGTATACCCCATGTTTAAATGCCCCCTCCCAAATAAATGCCCCCCCCCTCATTTTGAAGCAAAACAAAATAATTCTCACCTATCATAGTCTGTACTACTAGAAACACAGTGGTCTGTGTCAATGTCAAGAGGTATGAAGAAAGGTGGGGGGCGTTTAAAGGAGTCCCATACATACTTTGCATATAATTTGTTGCAAATTGCATCGCCTCCGGGGGCGTTTAAACAGGGGTATACGGTATATCCTTTTTGATGGTATTCATATTTTTGTGTAACTTGTCAAATGTTTTACAAGTACTGTATATCAAACTTTATTCTACAGAATTTGTCCCCATTTTAATCAGATTTCCATTAATAAATGGAACAGAAATTCATCACACACAGTACAAACTAAATAACTAAATGACTAAGTCGAACATTGGGTTCCATGCATTGTGGCTTTGAGTAAGATTGCTTCTCAAATTGCCACACAAACAGTAACTAATTTCAAATTCATTTGTACTTGCACTTGCATGTATATAAATATGGCTGTATTTAGGGGACAGGATATGTTTGCTCAGGGGTCACGCTTAACACAGGTCAGGCTCTACATCAAGTGTTTATCATGTTCCCTCTTATCAACCTTCACCTTAAGATTATTTCTTGTATTTGGTTGCATAGGGTGTGTGCCATATTTAGAGAGGATGACATATTTATCACATAACTTTGCTTGTATTCAGTGTAATAATACCATCTCATAATTTCTTATATGTACACACGTGTAATAACACCTGGAAGGATTCTGATTGGTTGAGAGAATAATCATTATAATTTGTAAATTAACATTTAAAGTATGCATATTTCTATTTGAATTGGTACATAACGTTAAATTACGATTTAAAAGAAGTCCCCACGCAATTATAACACTGTTTAAAACTTATATATACCACTCTAATGATCCTATTAAAACTTTATTTATTTTACAACGATTGCGAAGCAAGTTTTAACAACTTATATTAATCACTCTCGTTGGCGCGGGCGAAAGCGTAAATGTGGTTATTCGTGTGGGAGGAAACCGGAGTACCCGGAGAAAACCTACCTGTCCGATCTGGCGACCACAGTACCATTTCACATACTTCCCGGTCCGAGGATCGAACCCGGGTTGCATTGGTGAGAAGCGAGCGCCCTAACCACTGCACTAATCGGACAGCCTATATTTATTGTAAGGCGATTAGGGGATTATTCCTGACCTCTAATATGCATACGATGATGATAAAAATACAAGGTATTAAATCATTTTAAAATGACGTATATTTTGATAGAAAATGCACATTTATGAATGATTCTGGCAGCAAAGACTTACCATAATAATATTAAAATGACGTAATTTTGATAGAAAATGAAAACATGCATGAATGATTGTGGCTGCAACGAATCAGCTGAATGTATGGATTTAATGTAGGTCAGCAGTCCAATGGTAGGTTTGTTATAAATACCTGTAATCGGAGTTCGTTTGGCTCCACCACGATTACGTCTAGAGCACGCAATTCTTTCTTTAAATAATTTTCTAGTTGATTGAGGAACCTTGGCTTTGGTATCATGTTTGGCTTGCCCATCTGTTCATCACTGATCAGGACAATGTTTTTATCTTTGGTCATCATCATGGTGGTAGTCGGTATAGAGTGACCACTAGCATGTGCCGGCCAGGCATCCAGCTCCCCAGTCTGCGTGTCCATATATGGCTGAACAAGATACATAATATTAGATGGACAAGTTTCCTATGATTTGTTATGTAAGTAATGCAGTCACATGACAAGCATGTCATCATTGATGTATCCCAGGTATATACAGCACAGCTGGGATATGATATGTCAGTAAATGCAGTCACATGACAAGCATGTCATCATTGATGTATCCCAGGTATACACAGCACAGCTGGGATATGATATGTCAGTAAATGCAGTCACATGACAAGCATGTCATCATTGATGTATCCCAGGTATACACAGCACAGCTGGGATATGATATGTCAGTAATGCAGTCACATGACAAGCATGTCATCATTGATGTATCCCAGGTATACACAGCACAGCTGGGATATGATGTGTCAGTAATGCAGTCACATGACAAGCATGTCATCATTGATGTATCCCACATACATGTATACACAGCACAGCTGGGATATGATATGTCAGTAATGCAGTCACATGACAAGCATGTCATCATTGATGTATCCCAGGTATACACAGCACAGCTGGGATATGATGTGTCAGTAATGCAGTCACATGACAAGCATGTCATCATTGATGTATCCCACATACATGTATACACAGCACAGCTGGGATATGATATGTCAGTAATGCAGTCACATGACAAGCATGTCATCATTGATGTATCCCAGGTATACACAGCACAGCTGGGATATGATTGTCAGTAATGCAGTCACATGACAAGCATGTCATCATTGATATACCCCATGTATACACAGCACAGCTGGGATATGATATGTCAGTAATGCAGTCACATGACAAGCATGTCATCATTGATGTATCCCAGGTATACACAGCACAGCTGGGATATGATATGTCAGTAATGCAGTCACATGACAAGCATGTCATCATTGATGTATCCCAGGTATACACAGCACAGCTGGGATATGATATGTCAGTAATGCAGTCACATGACAAGCATGTCATCATTGATGTATCCCAGGTATACACAGCACATCTGGGATATGATATGTCAGTAATGCAGTCACATGACAAGCATGTCATCATTGATGTATCCCAGGTATACACAGCACAATGGGATATGATATGTCAGTAATGCAGTCACATGACAAGCATGTCATCATTGATGTATCCCAGGTATACACAGCACAGCTGGGATATGATATGTCAGTAATGCAGTCACATGACAAGCATGTCATCATTGATGTATCCCAGGTATACACAGCACAGCTGGGATATGATATGTCAGTAATGCAGTCACATGACAAGCATGTCATCATTGATGTATCCCATGTACATGTATACACAGCACAGCTGGGATATGATATGTCAGTAATGCAGTCACATGACAAGCATGTCATCATTGATGTATCCCACATATACACAGCACAGCTGGGATATGATGACACTTTACTAAGATCGCAGAATTATATCTTTACTGTTATTTTTCAATTGTTTTATAAATAGTCGGCCTTTGGTTAACCCTTAACCTGCCAATCACGACTAAAGTCGCTTTTGCAAACAACATAGAGGCAGATCAGACGGCACATTCCCAGGCTCTATGCTCTTTGCTATTCGGATAGTGGAGCTAAAACACTTGTATGAATAGCAAACAACATAGATCCTGCTCAGACACAGCATAATGCCTCGGATGATCTGGTTATCTATGTTTGCACATTCCGTCCAATTTATTCGGCAGGTTAATAGTTATTCGGCAGGTTAATAGTTATTCGGCAGGTTAATAGTTATTCGGGTCGACACTTCCAAAAGTATATTAGTAGTTATTGGAGCATAGTGCAGGATAGAGAATACACTCCAATTCTAGAGACAGCTGTGGTTGTCTTTACATGTCTCGTATATAGCAATGATACACGAGACCTTGGTTTACAGTCCCATCTATGTCCTGTATATAGCAATGATACATGAGACCTTGGCTTACAGTCGCATCTATGTCCCGTATATAGCAATCTTACACGAGACCTTGGTTTACAGTCCCATCTATAGCAATGATACACGAGACCTTGGTTTACAGTCCCATCTATAGCAATGATACACGAGACCTTGGTTTACAGTCCCATCTATAGCAATGATACACGAGACCTTGGTTTACAGTCCCATCTATGTCCTGTATATAGCAATGATACATGAGACCTTGGCTTACAGTCCCATCTATGTCCTGTATATAGCAATGATACACGAGTCCTTGGTTTACAATCCCATCTATAGCAATGATACACGAGACCTTGGTTTACAGTCCCATCTATAGCAATGATACACGAGACCTTGGTTTACAGTCCCGTATATAGCAATGATACATGAGACCTTGGTTTACAGTCCCATCTATGTCCCATATATAGCAATGATACACGAGACCTTGGTTTACAGTCCCATCTATGTCTCGTATATAGCAATGATACACGAGACCTTGGTTTACAGTCCCAACTATGTCTCGTATATAGCAATGATACACGAGACCTTGGTTTACAATCCCATCTATGTCCTGTATATAGCAATGATACACAAGACCTTGGTTTACAGTCCCATGTATGTCCCGTATATAGCAATGATACACGAGACCTTGGTTTACAGTCCCATCTATGTCCCATATATAGCAATGATACACGAGACCTTGGTTTACAGTCCCATCTATGTCTCGTATATAGCAATGATACACAAGACCTTGGTTTACAGTCCCATCTATGTCCCATATATAGCAATGATACACGAGACCTTGGTTTACAGTCCCATCTATGTCTCGTATATAGCAATGATACACGAGACCTTGGTTTACAGTCCCAACTATGTCCCATTTATAGCAATGATACACAAGACCTTGGTTTACAGTCCCATGTATGTCTCGTATATAGCAATGATACACGAGACCTTGGTTTACAGTCCCATCTATGTCTCGTATATAGCAATGATACACGAGACCTTGGTTTACAGTCCCAACTATGTCTCGTATATAGCAATGATACACGAGACCTTGGTTTACAATCCCATCTATGTCCCGTATATAGCAATGATACACAAGACCTTGGTTTACAGTCCCATCTATGTCTCGTATATAGCAATGATACACGAGACCTTGGTTTACAGTCCCATCTATGTCTCGTATATAGCAATGATACACGAGACCTTGGTTTACAGTCCCAACTATGTCTCGTATATAGCAATGATACACGAGACCTTGGTTTACAATCCCATCTATGTCCCGTATATAGCAATGATACACGAGACCTTGGTTTACAGTCCCATCTATGTCTCGTATATAGCAATGATACACGAGACCTTGGTTTACAGTCCCACCTATGTCCCGTATATAGCAATGATACACGAGACCTTGGTTTACAGTCCCACCTATGTCCCGTATATAGCAATGATACACGAGACCTTGGTTTACAGTCCCAACTATGTCCTGTATATAGCAATGATACACGAGACCTTGGTTTACAATCCCATCTATGTCCCGTATATAGCAATGATACACGAGACCTTGGTTTACAATCCCACCTATGTCCCGTATATAGCAATGATACACGAGACCTTGGTTTACAATCCCATCTGAAAGACTGTTAATATTATTATGATTGGATGATGGATCATACATGCGATCCCTTGATTCACAGTCCAACCGAACGTGTTAACCACGGGAACACTTGCCTGTCTATAATAGTTCATTAGTATGCAAGGTTATCTATATACCAAACATTTGTGAACTTCCAAGAAAAATGTGAACCAGGGTTCATTCTAGGTCAGCATTTTTGGGAGAAGTGAGATCGCTTCCTTAAATGGTGTTCTTTAATATACTTCTGCAAAATAGGGTTAAAATGCACAGTACAACCATTAAATACAACATTTGAATAGAAGGAGTGCTTTATAATGAGCCAGTGTATCTTACTAGACACAATTCTGTTTGAAAATAGTAAAAACAAATTATTTTTTTTTTAATTTTTTTTTTTAGGGAGAAGTGGGGCCCCCAGAGGGCGAAGTCAGGGTTTGTGTTGCACGGTTGATATCTTGCCGACACAAAATAAATCTTATCTTATCCTATCTTACTGATCATTCATTCTTGACACACTGATAAACATAGACTTACTCTGAGTGTATGTGGTGGTGGTAAGGCATGCACCTTCCCACCTACCTTGTAAGTTGGTCCATTCAGTCCTTCAAACTTTCCTCCATGGCGAGGAGATAAGGGTTTAGACCTAAAATGATACAGTGATAAGCATTTAATAATGATATTAAAGACTTCTTTTACCAACAGGAACACTGTTGGACACATTTTTAGTGTGCTATTAATAATTTATTTACTTTCATAATACCTGCTGTATAATTAATCAGGTCAGTCACTTGTATACAAACAGTTGGTGTAAATTGGCGAGTTGGTAATAATTGTCAGGTTTTAAACACTGATTGAATAAAGTAGACAAAATCAAATATGATATCAAATGATCCTACATGGCAGAATGGTCAAAGCTGTATTGCCTCGAACTTGATTAACTGGAACACCTCCGAACATGTGGTCTGGTCCTGGCAATAATCTCTATAAAATGCATATTGTTCTACCTTCAGATGACTGGAACTCAAAATCAATTACTACTTCAATTCACACCTTTGGGTCGAAGTTTAATTTATGATGTACATTGTCATACAGCCGGAGCTACAGAAGTCTCAAGTGATTGTGCTATACCACAATGTATAGTGGCGTCTTTGTTCTCGATAGACCCAAATTCTAGTTTACGAGTTATTTGGACACCATTTTGTTATTTGGACACCATTTTGTTCACGCAATCATACAACGGTCGGTACATCACCCAAAGGCTTACTCGCTTGTAAACATTATCCTAAAATATTAATAATAATAAAAATATTGTATGTATGTTCCATTAATGTCAAACCCCATTGCGGGGACCTATGCATGTTTTCCTGTGCATGTTTAGCCGACCTAAGCGGTTGGCCAGTACTAAGCAATGTGTGTGGTGCCTTGCTCAATGACACTACATGGTGGTCTGACCGAGTATCGAACCCGGGACAGTTTGTTTCCAAATCCGATGTTCTTCCACTGGACCATGAAAGCCACATTGCTTGTTGCTATATGTTAACTAATAGTAGCACCATCCAGGGCATACCCGACAATAGGGTAACATCAAATGAATATTTTAAACAAAACAGGGCTGTCTTCCGAAGCTTGTCACTTGGAAAATAATCAATGAACACAAAATATATTGGAAATGTAGACTTGTGGATGAGTTAGTGCTGATTAAAGTCTTAGTACCTCGAGAACTAGGCCACTAGCCTATTTGCAGTGTCCGAATATCAACCATCCGAATAATTGTCAACTATGAAAAATGCAGCACCTGACATATCTAAATATTTTATAGCAACCTGTAGCTATGTCTTAAAATATACTTACCCAGATAAAGGGGGCAACCTTGCCACAACTAGTTTTCCTTCACTCATTACTTCAATTTTTAAAATTTAAAAAATATATGCGATTTTCATGTTGTCATAACAAATAAAATAGACTACTTTGCGGCATGATCAAAGTGACTAATTGAACTTGAGGACACATTGAAAATGGCATATTTTGTTCATTAATAATAGAAAATATTTCAGCTGCTATAAGCACTCATAATTCTGTATTCTCTGCAATTTAGAAGAGATGTCGTAAATGCATAGTGCTTACTAAAATGTATTATTATACAAATTCTATGTTTGCACCTAAATCTTAATATGAAATAGACACTACAGGTAGGTCTATGAACGGGGAAAGCTAATAAAGGGTTGAATTCCAAATCAATTACTGAAATAGCCATCATAGAAGGAATACGACTACATCCCCAGCGAGGGGTTTGACATCTAAGGAAAATTAATATGATTGTATTTGTTTGTTTCAGTGTATGGTCAAATCATATTTCACCGAATGAACATTGAAAGCATTATATACAGAGTGGTGGAACCTAATGCAACTGTCACCTGACTGGTTCAGTAGCCGAATATAAACAGACAACAGTGTTGGGAATTCCCCCCCCCCCCACCGAAATATGCGGTTTATGAGCATTTCAGGTGGCTATCCGGATTGGGGGGGAAATGTACAAATGACCAGAAAAAGAGTTTCTTATGAGTTTTAATATTTTTAGTTATTGATGTTACTTAATCAAAATAATATATTCAACATTTACCAATGCATAAATTAAAAAAATTCATGTACGCTGTGCATAGGTGACCTAAAGTATCTAGTTCCCCATGGAAACAGGTGCCGTGGCGATAGCTGTATTTAGGCGCATGGTTAGGTAATGAAGCTAAACATTTCAACAACAATTTTATGAAAGTTGTGTTCACGACTTAAGAAAATAGTAATATACGGCAAGTGCATTTAACTTTTTTTATAGGCCATGATATGTAGGATTTACGCCGAGCATAGGTTCCACCACTCTATAAATAAGATATTATTCAATCACTCATTAAAAGACCTATATAACATACACATATATAAAGGGAATACTGGTACGGTATAGAGAACTGTATGGTATAAGAGAGAAACCAGTTTTTCTAACTATGTGCCCATATATATTGGTAACAGGCATGGAACTTTGAATCTCACAGACGGATCTTTAATCCAGTGGTAACACGCTGGACTGGTAATCCAGGGATCGCAGGTTCGATCCCCCGTCTGACCCTAATAAAATTAACAGTCTTTCAGATGGGACGTTAAATCGAGGTCTCGTATCGGTGCTTTACACTGTGCACGTACAAGAACCAGAGGAGACTCTGGAATGGGTCTCTGTCTGTATCATGCACTATCCTCCAAAATCTAAAATGACTAATCTCTTCAGGAGGCGTCGCTCATATGGGCAACCGGTAGCGACGATAAATAAACGTAAAAAAAATAATTTTGAATCTGAACCTAACATTAAAAACTTGTTTATCATGAAGTGACATTTACGTAAATGGATTGAATTGAACCTTGAGTGAAATTGTACTGTAATTTACTAAACCTCGTAGGATGTGCTGGTTTAGAACATATGTCTTTCTGGAATACTGTCTTTTTTATAACTACAGTCAAACCTGTCTTAATGGGAATCATTGAAAGTTGCTGCTTAGCACAGATGGCTGCTTAATAGAGGTCAAATGTATAGTAAACTAGCATACTGGGAATATTGTAACTGACTGCTTAATACAGGTTGTTTGCTTAATAGAGGTGACCACTAACGCAGGTTTCACTGTACATAGCCTATTATATAAACAGATTAAGTGTAGACCTACTAGTGCTAAATTGACATAGTATGATCTGCTCATATCTCGTCTCGAGCAGCCTGGTATTGACATGTATAAAACTAAATTCCAAGATCAATATTTTATACACTAACACACTGATCTGTAGTCCAGTGGTGACACGCTGGACTGGTAATCCAGGGATCGCAGGTTCGATCCCCCGTCTGACCCTAATAAAATTAACAGTCTTTCAGATGGGACGTTAAACCGAGGTCTCGTGTCGGTGCTTTACACCGTGCACGTAAAAGAACCAGAGGAGACTCTGGAATGGGTCTCTGTCTGTATCATTGTACCACTATCCTCTAAAAATCTAAAATGATAAATCTCTTCAGGAGGCGTCGCTCATATGGGCAACCGGTAGCGACGATAAATAATCTGTGCTGACTACTCTCCAGTTACTAGACGAGACGAAAGACCCCAGGGTCCTCGAGGCTCACTTTAGTTTAAGGTAGTCTGCTTTTAATACAATCACGGATTTCATTGGTCAGCAATACGTCTGACGTCAACAACCACTGCTTGTGAAAACTCTGTATACTCTAAGAGGTAGACACATTTGGCCTCAAGTAAAACAAATATCGAGTGCGGGGGTACACGGTGTGCTAAAGATCAGAAGAAATGGTATCAGGGCGACTACATACAACATAAGACGGCATTTTCGGTTGTACAGCGCCGGTTATGCGTGTGGCTACAGCATACAGCCACTGATAGATATTGATAAATGTAGATGACGAGGCCAAATAGAAGACCATCTATGGAAACAAGGCAGGATTGCATCAGTTAATGAGACCGACAAACCAGTTCCATCAATGTGCTAGGGCGGGAGAATATAGGCATCTAGTATCATCAAAGAGATCAAAACTGGACATTTGCAGGATCAGACGCGCCTTCTCAGATGCATGTTGATCTGCTGTACAGTCATGGATCTCATTGACCAGTGGTACAGTTGTCCACTTTCCCAATGCTTGGCGAAATATCTGTATTACGAGAAGTAGATCGACCACTTTGGCCTCAAATAAAACGGTGGGGTTACACCTAAAGATATGAGTGAGTTATTTGTCGCTCGTTTATAGTGCCTGCGGGAGGTCTTACATTTATAAATTTATATATGCGAACAAACAACACAAAGCATACATAGCGGATCAGTGTCTGTATCTGTTGAATTACGTAGCAGGACCAGTACTGGTATAGATGCTACGGGAGTGCAGTGGCAGTAGTCCAGTTGTTAATACGCTATACTTGTAATTCAGGGATCACAGGTTCGATTCCCCGCTATACCTGTCTGTTTGTTGTTGTCTCTCTGGCTGTGTCTGTGGTTGTCTTTCTGGCTGTGCATGTGGTATGCATGGGCTGTGTCTGTATGTGGTTGTATGTCTGTATGTGGTTGTCTCTCTGGCTATGCATGGCTTTGTCTGTTTGTGGTTGCCTTTATGGTTGTCTCTCTGGTAGTGCATGAGATGCGTCTGTCTGTGGTTGTCTTTCCGGCTGTGCATGGCTATATTTGTATGTGGTTGTCTCTCTCGTTGTGGTTGTCTGTGATGGTTGTATGTCTGTGCATACCTATAGTTATCTCTCTGGCAGTGCATGTTATCTCTCTGTCTGTACATGGGATGTGTCTGTCTGTGGTTGTTTTCCAATGTATGTCGTGGTTGTTTCTCTCGTTGTATGTATGGCTGACTCTGTCTGTGTGGGCGAGTAAGTGTGCATGTGAGCAAACGAGGGCGAGAGAGTTGTGTTGACTGGTGTGAGTGAATGTGCGTGTGAGTGAGGGTGAACGTGAATAAGGTGTGTGAGTGAGTCATTTGCAAACAAATTCGAAAAAGGGCGTGTCCGGAAATGGGGCGATTGACGATATATCTATCATATAGGACCACACATTATATAATTGTTTAATATGTGGGATGGGGGTCCTAGGATAGGGGTACAATGCTTGTGGTGGCTTAATTCCGGAGACACAATTCATAGTTTATACCCGAGTGAACATGAACACCCACTGTACACAATTTTATAATATATATATTGACCGGAAGTATAGCTCAAATATTGACATTAAACTGTCTCGTAATGCGTTCTTTACTTCAAGAGAGAGGAAATTAAGCTTTAATAGTCAATAAATTCTTAAAAGACCAACTGCTGTTGGATGTCAGATTACTGAGCCTTCTCCATGCTTTGTATAATGCATTGTATATTGTGGTTCACTGTTCGTTTTCTTGTAGTATGCATACTATGTATGACCTCGTGCGCTTCTAAGCCTAATGGTTTTGAAATAAATTGTCTATTGTGGCGTCCGTGGTCGAGTGGTAGAGCGTCGGATTTGGAAACAAACTGTCCCGGGTTCGATACTCGGTCAGGCCACGTATGTAATTGACATTCAGAACATAACATGAATGGAGACAATGATGTATAAATGGCGGAGGTAATAATTTCACAAACGTTGCACAAATATGTCGCCTGTTAGCGTATGTAATATGTATGTTTCCAGTTTATTTTAGTCTGTCTAATAGAAGGTCGAGAACCCGTTGGTGTCTAACCCTGGGTACCCATCACGTTTTAAAGATTTGTTCTAAGTTCGAATGGGGTGAATCGTGATGAAATCTGTGTACTTACTTTTTATTAATAATTATAATGGTTGCACTGTTGGTTAGTGTTACAAGTTAGAGTGTGCTTCCATTTAACATATATTTCTCTATCAGAGCCGAGAGTTTTCTTCAAAAGGTGAATTTTATATCTAAAACCGAACTGCTGTACCGCTAACCATTGAGAACATGGCTACATACTAGGCTAGCCCTGTCATGCCTTGAAACACTAAAACTTAGATCGTCAACTCCCCTGAGATCGGCCCTCGCCTGTTTTCGGCCTTTGTTTATTCACATGATTTGTGTTTATTTCCGGCACGCGAATGGCGCCATTGCTCTAAAAACAGATGCTTTGGTACTTATGGTGTTCACATATTACTTATCAAAGAGCAAACTGCGCGTAAAGCAGATACATATTCACATTTTACTTGAAAGTACATGTATGCAAATGTTGATGTTTTCATTAATCCCATTTATGTATGGCCTAAAAATCCCTTAAACAGGGGTAAATATAAAGAAATATGTGTTTGTTTTTGTAAAATGAGAAATTTCATCGTCAATGCGACAGTATCATAATGCGCATGTTACAGGTCAATTCAAATATAGTGTTCCTCTTACAGCTTTTTAAGATTTTTTTCTTCAAAAATACTATTGTCCAAGACATTTACTATTTATGCTAATTCAGTTTAATTTCAAATCCAACCTGGCGTCTCTATTCACCAAGTGCACAGACAATTGCAGATCAGGCTGCTAGAGTCATGGGTTTGCCAGTAAAATCGGCAGCATGACAGTATGGTGTGCCACTGTCCACAATAAGTGACATTTCTCTCCATGTCACAACTTAGGGGTATAACAATTATTACTATGCCAATGTTAATTAGCTTTTTGGAACTTAACTGTAATCAACATTTCTGTTACATGAATTTTCAAGGTCGGCCGAAAATAGATACTTTTTTCAATACAATGTTGAAATCACAAGCGAGTGAAAGTGTATTTTATTTTGAACATTTGTTATGCAATCTCAGTTTAAACAACAATTGCATTAAATGCAAAAATGATCACTTTACTTAGTAATATTATTTCACATGCTGTAAAACAGACTGACATGAAGCCATTCACCGAAAAACCGTAGACGGCCGATTACCGGTACGCCAATGGTATGACATGTGTTCTATGCAAGGTACTAGAACATATAGTTTCCTCCTCGATAGCAAAACACTTCACTAACCACAGTATTCTGTACCATTTGCAGCATGGTTTTAGAGAAAAACGGTCATGCGTGACCCAACTAGTAATGCTAGTCAATGACTTGGTTACCTCTGTCTACAATAAGCATCAGGTAGATCTCATCCTATTAGACTTCAGTAAGGCTTTCGATAAGGTCAATCACGAGAACGTACTACTAAAAATGCATGAATATGGAGTCAGAGGTCAAACATTAAGGTGGATTAAGAGTTTTCTAGATAATAGACTCCTGTCAGTTGTCCTTAATGGTATTAGTTCAGAGGCCATTCCGGTGTCCTCTGGAGTCCCACAGGGATCCGTACTTGGACCCCTGCTTTTCCTAGCCTACATAAACGATCTCCCACAAAACACCAGTTCCAAAGTCCGCATCTTTGCACAATCGGTCACACTCCAAAATGATCTTAAGAGATTAGAAGAGTGGGAGTTGGAGTGAGACATGGAATTTAACCCTTCCAAATGTCAAGTTATCCACGTCACCAGAAGGAAACATCCTATTCCCAGCAAATATAAACTCCATGGAGTCCTACTTGAGTCGGTCACCTCAGCCAAATACCTTGGCGTGGATATATATCTCAAATAACCTTTCGTAATTATAAGATGAACAAGAGGATGAAACTAGATAGCATGTTGTGCAAAAGAAACAACGATAAAAACAGAGGAAACCATGCACTTAGGAATACCTATATACTGTAAGGGAGTATTCAGGGGCAGTAACTGACCGATGTATCTCATTGTGTAAATATGTAACTAAACATACGAGTACATAAATGTTGGCTATGATATATTGCGATTATTGGGTTACTATGTTGATGATTGATTTCGTGTGGCAGTGAGTCAGACAAGATCATATGAGATGCGTAGTATGGAGTGTAAGCCCCTCACCCTAACGAGAGTAATGACGTCCGCTGTGATAGCGATGTGATACAAAGTCTTGTATCCAATTGAATAATACAACATACAGCTGTGGTGGATGTATGCTTACATATTATAATGTATGTATGTATATATGTTCCATTAATGTCAAACCCCTTGCGGGGACCTAGACATGGTTTCCTGGGCATACTTAGCCGACCTAAGTGGTTAACCAGTACTAAGCAATGTGTGTGAGGTGCCTTGCTCAATGACACTACATACGTGGCCTGACCGAGTATTGAACCCGGGACCGTTCGATTCCTAATCCGATGCTCTACCACTGGACCAAGGACGCCACAAATAATCAATAGATCTATAATATCTCAAATAACCTGTCGTGGGACACTCACATAAAAAGGTCAACAAAGAAAGCAAACCAAACATTAGGATTTCTACGTAGAAACCTCCAGGTCAAATCTGAACCCCTTAAGACCATGGCTTACCAGACACTAGTGAGACCCCAGCTTGAATATGGCTCCGAGATCTGGTCGCCCCATACCCAAACATTGATAGACCAAATTGAAGGTGTCCAGCGAAGAGCAGCCCGTTGGATAAAGGCTGACTTCTATCGTACCTCTAGTGTTACAGACATGCTACATTCCCTAAATCTACGCAGACTAGATCAACGGCGTATTGACAATAGGTTATCCCTTATGTATAAAATTCATAATGATCTTGTTGCTATTCCCATTGAAAATTACCTAGTTTCTCTCTCCCGTCCTAATCGCCATTCCTTAAGCTATAGGTTAATTACAGCAACTACAGACTACTACAAGTTTTCCTTCTTTCCAAGAACAATCTATCATTGGAACCACCTCCCTCCTGACATTTTCCATCTCCCTACCATAGAGCAATTCAATACGGCAGTTTGCCATATTGAACATGCCAGTCCCTAGTTGTTCTGCGTAGCTGCTTTTAAACTTTTACCACAACTTATTTTCATACCTTCTTAAATTATACTTTTAACTACTCATACTTTTAACTTCTTTGCGGTTTTTGACGCGCAACATGTCTACGTCCCCGCGAGGGGTTCGACATTAAAGGAAGATAGATAGATAGATGGTTCGTGTAGTCCTAAATAGGGATGTTTTAGTCATGAAGAGAACACTGTTTTCATATCCTCCACTTCCTGAGCGTTATGTGGGTATTAGTTTGGCGGTCACAATGACGTCTGGTAGAACTACAGTCGCTGCGTAGTCAATTGGGCATTGCATGTGACCACTAGTCTCAGAAACAGTTTAGAAACTAATCCTACATCAACATAACATTATTTAATACTTAGTCCCACTAGCCTGGTCAGCTCAACCGATGGCCATGTAAGCGAACAGTCCCGGGTAGGCTGCACATTTTTCTCACCGTGTGGCATTTGGTAAAATAATTGCAACCAAGTAGTATACCCTCCTCCTTCCCAATTGATAGGCCTACGTTACAATTTGGTGGGTATGAGAACGAAAATGCTGACTTGTGTTCCAAACTGACAGTAAGTACAATATATATATTTTGTTTGTAAGCAATTATTTCATAGGAGAATATGGAAATACACAATCCAATCAGCGATCCGTTTATGAAAAGACGTTTCTCATTCCTATATTCGTTCATCCGGGCGTCTGTTTTGAGAGAAAGGGAAAATGGCTGCTTCGAATGAATCGGGAACGAGTGACTCGACTAATTCGACCAGCACAGAGCCTGATGATCGGTTAAAGAAGTTGTACCCGGCTGTAAATGAAGAAGAAACCCATTTACCACGGTCCTGGAGTGCAAAAGAGAAGTTTAATTACCTTGGGCTCTCTCAAAATAACCTCAGAGTGCACTACAAAGGTACCACTTTGTTTTGGTTATGATGACCACATCGTGAAGTCAACAAAGTTGACCTTTTGCGTCTTTATATTTGTTGGTGTTTCACACAGATTTTTGATATATTTTTTACATCTGTTGGTTTTTATTTTGATTCTTTTTAATGTTTTAAAATTGTGAAGATAAATGTTTGTGCAAATCAATGGAAATTTACCAGTTTCTTTGTTTCGCAATATTATCCCCAATGACCGTAATATCGGTGAATACTAATAAGCGGTGATATTAGAATAAATCCAAATGAAGTGCACATGTTCATTTTGTGCATACTATTGACAATTTCCGTCAGCTTTCTGCAACTGTCCATAGCAAAAACTAGCTGAAATGTCATTTCTACGGGATAATTTTAGCCAATTCAATTGTGTTTTACTGTGAATCAGCTGAGTCTGTTCACAACCTGGAATGTAATTGTTCATCCAGATAAGTGCACAGACGGGTCTGTAGTTCAGTGGTAACACGCTGGACTGGTAATCCAGTGATCGCAGGTTCGATCCCCGTCTGACCCTAATAAAATTAACAGTTTCAGATGGGACGTTAAACCGAGGTCTCGTGTCGGTGCTTTACACCGTGCACGTAAATGAACCAGAGGAGACTCTGGAATGAGTCTCTGTTTATCATTGCACTATCCTCCAACAATCTAAAATGACTAATCTCTTCTGGGCAACCGGTAGCGACGATAAATAAACGTAAAACACACATGTGCACAGTCGTAGCCATGTCCAATAAGAACACCATGACTGTACAAATCCGAACGCCTGGCATGACTGTACAAATCCGAACGCCTGGCATGACTGTACAAATCCTGACGCCTTGGATAGGTGCTAAATTGTGTCGAGCCTTGGCAAGTACCATTTTCAGAAAGACAAACAAATGAAAATTGTCCATGCAATCAAATCAATTAGCATGCTCTGTGTTAATCATTACAAAACAAACCTGTCAAAATTTAATCACCAGCATTTTCAGAAAATCAAGCAATTTTCAGCAGAATAATCAATAAACAAGCATTTCCTAGAATCCTACATCGTTTATAATGACCGTTGACTGGTTGTCTTCATTTAATAATCGCCGATTGAATCATTGAGTGGGTAGCCAAATAAAATAAAATTTCTATCCCATAATAGAAGCTAGTCCAAATATTTAGACTTGAAAAATGTGACATTTTACTATCCAGGCATTTTTCAAAACTAGTCAAAGCGTTAAACGTCAATTACGCGTATTTTATATTCTAAAAAGTCGTTTTTTATAAAATAAAATTGTTAACAAGTTAAACACACAGGGTTAGGGTCAAAACGTACCCGAGTCAAAACGTACTTTGGTTAGTGGGTCAAAACGTACCCATATGCCGAGTCGAAACGTAACCCTGGTCGGGTCGAAACGTAACCCTGGTCGGGTCGAAACGTAACCCTGGTTGGGTCGAAACGTAACCCTGGTCGGGTCGAAACGTAACCCTGGTCGGGTCGAAACGTAACCCTGGTTGGGTCGAAACGTAACCCTGGTCGGTTCGAAACGTACCTCTGGACGTATCTTATCCAACTTAGTAATATAATAAGTTCTCATCCATAAAAATTACTTTGTAAGTAGATTTTGTTGCTTAATATGTATTTTGTTTATAAATGTGTTAAAAAATGTATACACTGTAGAATATATGTTTACACAATAACTTTAAAACGTGTATATAAAATGAGTCTGTATAATAAGAAAATATTGACAAATCAACTTTGCAATCATGCTATTGAGGTGTAAATGGTTTTAAAATTAATTTAATAGGATCCTTAAGTGAACACGTTTCACTAATCAGCTGAAATTTGGCTACTTAGATCGGGGTCTCAGTCTTCACGAAAGCCGCCGGACATGTCCGATAAATTTCAGAAATATCCGACGACTTTTTGCAGTTTATCGGTCCTACTGTCCGATGAAAATAATAGCCAGCAAGTTTTATTTAGTGTGCATTAACCTAAAGCACTACATTAACCCATTTCATTCTGGATACCGTTCAAACGGTATCTGCAAAGAACATAGAGCCAGATCAACAGCCACGGAACGTGCCGTCTGATCAGGATCTATGCTGTTTGCTATTCAGATGATCTTGCTAAGACACTTGGCTATGCAGCAAACAACATAGATCCTGATCAGCACGCAACGTCACGCTGCGGCTGATCTGGATCTATGTTGTTTGCAAAAGCCTTTAAATATATCCAGAATGAAATGGGTTAACAAAATGTGTTGTTCTATGTGACGTATATTTACACAATGTGTTGTTCTATGTGACGTATATTTACAAAAACGGAATTTTGCGGACGGGTGCGCTTATTTTCCATCTTCTATTTATGCGCTTTATTTCCATCTCCGGAAAATATAAGAGTGCGAATTTCATTGGGTAAGCGATTCGAGTTTCAACCAATAATACGGATTGTTAGATCTAACACTGCTGTAACATGTTTTCGCGACATACTCAATGTATCAGGTCAGACACCGCTATTATGTAGAGGTCTTATTTATAGGACTAAATAGAAGCGTGTCAAGTCATTGGTTTCAATTTATATCCCATATTAAATAGTACCAATAAATAAATACGGTACCTGCAGGACGTTCATTTGACTCCCAGGTTTTGACACATGAAAATCACTAAAGATGCTTGTTTGACTCTTGGTGAACATGCCTAGCGAGTCAACTTTGACCCAGGACGATGGGTGATCCTTGCAGGGCTCCAAGAAATGGATAGCCCTGGGCCTGTCAAAATAAGCTCGGGGCTCATGATAATTTGAATTATTCAATAATACATTGTCAAAAAAAAAAATTCAAATCGGACATGTCTCATTTAAATCATATCTGAAGAGCCTGATTTCCGGTCTCCACTATCTAAATTTTATTCAGCATTTTACGGGTTAAATACATTTAAATAAGGAGTGATTCACAGGCTGAAGTGGGGGCCCCTAGGGGGGGAGTAGAGTCCCTAGGGTGACTTTTTCGCCTGTGCCATTCCCTAGAATGAGCACTGACACATATATCTTATACTGAAGTGGTATAATTTGCCATATATATTTTTAATTACTAAAGTAATAACAACACAAATTCAGGGCAAGTCATGTTTTGACCAAATAACCCTGTTTTGACCAAATTCGATAAGCAGCCTTATAGCAGTTCTATAGAGTTATAGCCCTTGGTTGTTTGGATTTTTAAAATTTTCCAACTTGGATATTGACAATGACCTCTACATTATAATTCAATATACATTTTAAACTTTATTTGTTTTACAACGATTGCAAAGCAGGGATCATTCTAGAGGGCGATGTGGGCGAAATAGTCGCCCTAGGGACCCTGACTTCGCCCTCTGGGGGGGGCCCACTTCTCCCTAAAGTTGTATTTAATGGTTGTACTGTGCATTTTAACCCTATTTTGCAGAAGTATGTGTGCATTTTAACCCTATTTTGCAGAAGTATATTAAAGAACACCATTTAAGGAAGCGATCGTGAACGCGCTTTCTCACATCTCCCAAAAAGTCTGACCTAGAATGAACCCTGGCAAATTGTAGTCATTTATGTGGGAGGAGAAAACCACCTGTCCGATTTGGCGACCACTGTACCATCTCACATACTTCCCGGTCCGAGGATCGAACCCGGGTTGCATTGGTGAGAAGCGAGTGCTAACCACTGCGCTAATCAGACAGCCTATATATGCATTGTACTACATTAAACCACCACTCGAATCGACCGGCCAACGTTGGCATGTATGTGACATTGTTTGTTGACATGACTTGGTCATTTTCGTTGACCTTTCTCATTGTTTCAATGACACTTGAGACATAGCCCTTGGATGCACAGTATTAGGCAGAGAGCCGTCGGGCCGTCTTTTCGACGGCCTATCACCTAATAAGACGGTCAATTATATTGGCGACGGTTACCGACGGCCAGTTAAAAAAATGGCTAAGTCTTTTTTTTTTTTTCTCTCTGAGACCTCACTAAGTTTGTTAACATATATATGCAGCTGTAAAACAATGACAAGAACTGGACCCTATAATAGGCTAATATTGTTCGCAATTCCTTTTTGGAGAGGCTTTCCCACCCAGGCTTTCCCAGTTTCTGCCGCATTTCGATCACGTCAGTTCGCCGTTCTCACATCGAGTCAGTGCAGCAATTTCCGTCATCATTCGGGTCCCGCTCTGGGGCTGGACTTATTTTTTTAGACTCCCATTTGGATATTTCTGCCTAATACTCTGCTTGGATGGTTTTCAAACTTTTGACAATTCTGTAGTATGTAGCAACTAGTACAGTCAAAATTGTATTAAGAGACCACCTTAGTAAGGGAAGGGCTAAAAGTGGTCTCTAAGCAGGAATGCTCTCTTAACCCTTTCCCTCATAGAAGCACCTCTTGCCGCCATTACCAATACAACATACATTGACAATGTAGTAGCCAAACCAATGTTCATAACCCTTTCCCTCATAGAAGCACCTCTTGTAGCCATTACCAATATGGCATACATGGACAATGTAGTAGCTAAACCAATGCTCATAATAAAGGACAGAATCTCTTATCCACTGCATGGTAGCTAAATGGCTGTTGTTTGTATGGAGATATAAGAGTATATTAACCTAAATCTCTATGGAGGAAAGGGTTAATGTGTGTCGTGTGTCGTGTATGCATGTGTTTGACTCTAATACTGATTTAAACCCTGTTTTCTTCAAACTTGGATAAAACTGTTATTTATGTCTTGATCATGTTCCGTAACAGCACTGGAAAAACAAACAGGGTTCTCACTAGGATTTGGCAAGTAGCAGGGATCATTGTGGACGAAATAGTCGCCCTGAGGACCCTGCCTTCGCCCACTTCTCCCTAGAAAAAAAATTGAAATTTATTAAATAACACCATTTTAACAACGCCATCGCGCGCTTTCTCACTTCTCCCAAAAATTCTGGCCTAGAATGAACCCTGAAGTAGATGTACTGGGAATTGTTTATTAAAAAGTAAGAGTCCTACTTGATCCACAATGCGATAATTGGGTGAGGGGGGGGGGGGGCGAGTCTTGTACGAATCAAACCTTGAAGAAATATCGATAAGCAATTGTAATATTTTCTATTGTCTATGAAGCAATTGTAATATTTGCTATTGTCTATCATACTGTATAACACATCGATCAATATCGTGCATGATAGTTTTTGCAATATTTCATATCGTTCTGCATTAAAGCAGCATTACATCGTAATAAAGGATGTTTTGGGTAAAATGTAAATACTAATGTGTGTGTGTTTACAAAAATTTAATAGTCGCTCAGAAACGATAAAATTCCAATAAATTTAAACCGTCGTATACGCGAATTTGTTTATCAACACACGAAATGTAAACACGCACAGCGCGCATGTGTGAAACAACAGAGGATGTAGAAAACAACGTATATATTTTGAACATGAAAGACTATCTATTTATCTTCCACAAATGTCGAACCCCTCGCGGGGATGTAGACATGTCACTAAAAGACTTAGATAACAGAGGTATGAATCAACATCTCAAGTAATTTAATTAAAAAAGACAACGTGGGACAAATGGGGACGGTGCATTCCGAATGTAAACAAGTGCGGACGATGCGTTCCGGTTGTAAACAAGTGCGTAACCGATCGACTCGGAAAGTCCTACTTTCGGTTTCGAGTTTGTTTTATCGCAAAAAAAACATTGTTTACCAAATGAGCATAAGCATACAAAGTATAATGTTAGAATGTGTAGCAGCATTGCTATCCATACGTAAAAATTGAATTTTTCAAATCTCGTACGATGTAATGCTGCTTTAATATGTTATCAATAAAATATATATATATATATATATATATATATTTATATTATAATAATACTTATATCAAATATTATTTTGTTCAAACGTTCTTCATGTGGCCTCCTCATTAGTCTAATTGAATTAGACTAATTCGTATTGCATCATCTGTAGCACACATCAGTATTCCGTATATATACAGGGGTGTCGAAATCCTATGTCCAACTCGTACAAATTATAGAACGACGGACAAGTGGAATTGTGCATCTAAGGAAATATGCATAGAAAACAATTTAATTGTACATGCATGAATGCATGCTGACTACCTGAATATCAGCAGGGTTCATTCTAGGTCAGAATTTTTGGGAGAAGTGAGAAAGCGCATGATCGCGTATGCTTCTGCAAAATAGAGTTAAAATGCACAGTACAACCATTAAATACAACATTTGAATAGAAGGAGTGCTTTATAATGCCAGTGTATATTACTAGACTTTTTTTTTTTTAGGGAGAGGTGGGGCCCCAGAGGGCGAAGTCAGGGTCCCTAGGATGACAATTTCGCCCACATCGCCCTCTAGAATGATCCCTGGAATATATTCTGTTAAAAATTAAACTTAACACATTAGTCAGCGGAGGTTGGAAATGTAAACGTTCAGCCATGATGCTTATGCACATTTGTGTATAAAACATTTACCAATGTCAGCGGACAGTATCTAATTGATTCAGTACAGTCTCCTGTGCACCATTTCAACGAAATGAGTTTAAAATACTATAAAACATTACCAGATAGCTGGCATCAACTTGTAGATGAAAAATCCATGCTTTATTTAGTGAAAATCCATGAAGTACTTCCAGAATAATTCACTATATTGCATTGTGCCTAATTGAGTATCTGTTTCTAATTTTAGGTGTCGGGAAGACGCATAAAGATGCTGCCAGTGTGCACGCCACACATTCTATTCCTACAGCCTGTGGAATCTACTACTTTGAAGTGAAGATCATCAGCAAAGGAAGGGATGGGTGAGTTTGGTTTGAGAATGTGTTGAAAGTGGTACCATCCATGCTCGCCAATAAGACACGTTTCTTACTACCAGATTATGCTTAAAGCGAGTGCTAAAAAAATGTGTTTAATTGTATCCATACTTACATGTATGTTTTAGAAAAGAATGCACTGCAATTTATACTTGTGTCCATTTTATCTACCCATCTTATATGCGAGTGCATGCCAGATTTCAGGTCGTCTTAACCCATTTTATTCTGGATACCGTTCAAACAGTACCATACTTACATGTATGTTTTAGAAAAGAAAGCACTGCAATTTATACTTGTGTCCATTTTATCTACCCATCTTATATGCGAGTGCATGCCAGATTTCAGGTCGTCTTAACCCATTTTATTCTGGATACCGTTCAAACAGTATTTGCAAATAACATAGAGCCAGATCAGCTGCCATGGAATGTGCCGTCTGATCAGGCTCTATGCTGTTTGCTATTCAGATGATCTTGCTAAGACACTTGGCTATGTAGCAAACAACATAGGTCCTGATCAGCATGCAGCGTCACGCTGCAGCTGATCTGGATCTATGTTGTTTGCAATAGCCTTTAAATGTATCCAGAATGAAATGGGTTAATGGCGAGTATGGGCGGTGTATAATATTCTGCTTTGTTAATTTGATATTGAGAGAACATATACCGTCTCCGTGGCCCAGTGGTTAAGGCATCCGCCTACGGAGCGGGAGGTCGAAGGTTCGAATCTCGTTGGGGGTTTGTTCTGATATGGCCGGTTGGTGAGCCGCCAGCTAGTTAAATAATGGTTACCGATTGCCTACCAGCCTGGCGTCTGGCATACAAGCATAGGATTCGGGAAGTACTGATGTTCGTAAAAAGAGGTGTCTCATAAGTCAGAAATGGCTGGCCCTTTAAATAGGGGTGACACTATAATAAACAAACACACTATACAGATTAACCTGTCTATGGAACCAGGATTAACATTGATGCCCATTTCTCAACTCATGAACTTTTGTGTTCAGAGGTCAAGTCTTTAGTGACTGTCCAATTAGCGCAGTTGTTAGAGAGCTTGCTTCTCACCAATGAAACCCAGGTTTGATCCTCGGACCGGGTAGTATGTGAGATGGTATGTTTGTCACAAGATTGGATATGTGGGTATTATCCGGGTACACCGGTTTCCTATCAAACAAATGATCACATTTACGCTTTCATCCACGCCACTGAGTTGTTAAAGCTTGTTTTGCAGTCGTTGTAAGCTAAATAACGTTTAAACAGAGTGTTTAGTGTTTATTGTATAGCAAAGTAAGACATGCTCTGTGCACCAATCATATCAGTGAGTCATGGTCGACTTCCATGGGAACAAATATTCTGTTGTACATGAGTTTGAGTTTGAAAGGAATTCATCAACCTGCACAGACACACCAGTTTTAAGTTATTTTGACAACATTTCTTCCTATATGCACAAGTACATATTTTTGTCGGCGTCCATTTGGTACAACAGCCATTATTTTGTTTGAATTTGATTCTGGACGTTTTAAAACCTCATCTTGATCAGGTACAGTATTATATGTAGACAAGTTGCAATGTTATATTTATGGTCTATCTATGGTCAGCACTGTATTTGTGCAGTGACACCAACGTAGACAACTTTAGAAGCAGACTTCACTGACCATGGAAGAGACCTATAGTAACAAGGTGAAACTTGGTGTAGCTAAAAGGTGTGGTGTGTTACATAGACAATTACACAACCATGTATTCTGCTGCATACAACACATTAGTGTGTGTTACATAGACAATTACACAACCATGTATTCTGCTGCATACAACACATTAGTGTGTGTTACATACATGTACATATAGACAAGTACACAACCATGTATTCTACTGCATACAACACATTAGTGTGTATTACATAGACAATTACACAACCATGTATTCTGCTGCATACAACACATTAGTGTGTATTACATAGACAATTACACAACTATGTATTCTGCTGCATACAACACGTTAGTGTGTGTTACATAGACAATTACACAACCATGTATTCTGCTGCATACAACACGTTAGTGTGTGTTACATAGACAATTACACAACCATGTATTCTGCTGCATACAACACATTAGTGTGTATTACATAGACAATTACACAACCATATATTCTGCTGCATACAACACGTTAGTGTGTATTACATACATGTACATATAGACAAGTACACAACCATGTATTCTGCTGCATACAACACATTAGTGTGTGTTACATAGACAATTACACAACCATGTATTCTGCTGCATACAACACATTAGTGTGTGTTACATAGACAATTACACAACCATGTATTCTGCTGCATACAACACGTTAGTGTGTGTTACATAGACAATTACACAACCATGTATTCTGCTGCATACAACACATTAGTGTGTATTACATAGACAATTACACAACCATGTATTCTGCTGCATACAACACATTAGTGTGTATTACATACATGTACATATAGACAAGTACACAACCATGTATTCTGCTGCATACAACACATTAGTGTGTGTTACAACATAGACAATTACACAACCATGTATTCTGCTGCATACAACACATTAGTGTGTATTACATAGACAATTACACAACCATGTATTCTGCTGCATAAAACACATTTGTGTGCATTACATAGACAATTACACAACCATGTATTCTGCTGCATACAACACATTAGTGTGTGTTACATAGACAATTACACAACCATGTATTCTGCTGCATACAACACATTAGTGTGTGTTACATAGACAATTACACAACCATGTATTCTGCTGCATACAACACATTAGTGTGTGTTACATAGACAATTACACAACCATGTATTCTGCTGCACACAACACATTAGTGTGTGTTACATACACAATTACACAACCATGTATTCTGCTGCATACAACACATTAGTGTGTATTACATAGACAATTACACAACCATGTATTCTGCTGCATATAACACATTAGTGTGTATTACATAGACAATTACACAACCATGTATTCTGCTGCATAAAACACATTTGTGTGCATTACATAGACAATTACACAACCATGTATTCTGCTGCATACAACACGTTAGTGTGTGTTACATAGACAATTACACAACCATGTATTCTGCTGCATACAACACATTAGTGTGTATTACATAGACAATTACACAACCATGTATTTTGCTGCATACAACACGTTAGTGTGTGTTACATAGACAATTACACAACCATGTATTCTGCTGCATACAACACATTAGTGTGTATTACATAGACAATTACACAACCATATATTCTGCTGCATACAACACGTTAGTGTGTATTACATACATGTACATATAGACAAGTACACAACCATGTATTCTGCTGCATACAACACATTAGTGTGTGTTACATAGACAATTACACAACCATGTATTCTGCTGCATACAACACATTAGTGTGTGTTACATAGACAATTACACAACCATGTATTCTGCTGCATACAACACATTAGTGTGTGTTACATAGACAATTACACAACCATGTATTCTGCTGCATACAACACGTTAGTGTGTGTTACATAGACAATTACACAACCATGTATTCTGCTGCATACAACACATTAGTGTGTATTACATAGACAATTACACAGCCATGTATTCTGCTGCATACAACACATTAGTGTGTATTACAAACATGTACATATAGACAATTACACAACCATGTATTCTGCTGCATACAACACATTAGTGTGTGTTACATACATGTACATATAGACAATTACACAACCATGTATTCTGCTGCATACAACACATTAGTGCGTATTACATAGACAATTACACAACCATGTATTCTGCTGCATAAAACACATTTGTGTGCATTACATAGACAATTACACAACCATGTATTCTGCTGCATACAACACATTAGTGTGTGTTACATAGACAATTACACAACCATGTATTCTGCTGCATACAACACATTAGTGTGTGTTACATAGACAATTACACAACCATGTATTCTGCTGCATACAACACATTAGTGTGTGTTACATAGACAATTACACAACCATGTATTCTGCTGCATACAACACGTTAGTGTGTGTTACATACACAATTACACAACCATGTATTCTGCTGCATACAACACATTAGTGTGTATTACATAGACAATTACACAACCATGTATTCTGCTGCATACAACACATTAGTGTGTATTACATAGACAATTACACAACCATGTATTCTGCTGCATAAAACACATTTGTGTGCATTACATAGACAATTACACAACCATGTATTCTGCTGCATACAACACATTAGTGTGTATTACATAGACAATTACACAACCATGTATTCTGCTGCATACAACACATTAGTGTGTATTACATAGACAATTACACAACCATGTATTCTGCTGCATACAACACATTAGTGTGTGTTACATAGACAATTACACAACCATGTATTCTGCTGCATACAACACATTAGTGTGTGTTACATACATGTACATATAGACAAGTACACAACCATGTATTCTACTGCATACAACACATTAGTGTGTATTACATAGACAATTACACAACTATGTATTCTGCTGCATACAACACGTTAGTGTGTGTTACATAGACAATTACACAACCATGTATTCTGCTGCATACAACACGTTAGTGTGTGTTACATAGACAATTACACAACCATGTATTCTGCTGCATACAACACATTAGTGTGTATTACATAGACAATTACACAACCATATATTCTGCTGCATACAACACGTTAGTGTGTATTACATACATGTACATATAGACAAGTACACAACCATGTATTCTGCTGCATACAACACATTAGTGTGTATTACATAGACAATTACACAACCATGTATTCTGCTGCATACAACACATTAGTGTGTGTTACATAGACAATTACACAACCATGTATTCTGCTGCATACAACACATTAGTGTGTGTTACATACATGTACATATAGACAATTACACAACCATGTATTCTACTGCATACAACACATTAGTGTGTATTACATAGACAATTACACAACTATGTATTCTGCTGCATACAACACGTTAGTGTGTGTTACATAGACAATTACACAACCATGTATTCTGCTGCATACAACACATTAGTGTGTATTACATAGACAATTACACAACCATGTATTCTGCTGCATACAACACGTTAGTGTGTGTTACATAGACAATTACACAACCATGTATTCTGCTGCATACAACACATTAGTGTGTATTACATAGACAATTACACAACCATATATTCTGCTGCATACAACACGTTAGTGTGTATTACATACATGTACATATAGACAAGTACACAACCATGTATTCTGCTGCATACAACACATTAGTGTGTGTTACATAGACAATTACACAACCATGTATTCTGCTGCATACAACACATTAGTGTGTATTACATAGACAATTACACAGCCATGTATTCTGCTGCATACAACACATTAGTGTGTATTACAAACATGTACATATAGACAATTACACAACCATGTATTCTGCTGCATACAACACATTAGTGTGTATTACATAGACAATTACACAGCCATGTATTCTGCTGCATACAACACATTAGTGTGTATTACAAACATGTACATATAGACAATTACACAACCATGTATTCTGCTGCATACAACACATTAGTGTGTGTTACATAGACAATTACACAACCATGTATTCTGCTGCATACAACACATTAGTGTGTGTTACATAGACAATTACACAACCATGTATTCTGCTGCACACAACACGTTAGTGTGTGTTACATACACAATTACACAACCATGTATTCTGCTGCATACAACACATTAGTGTGTATTACATAGACAATTACACAACCATGTATTCTGCTGCATACAACACATTAGTGTGTATTACATAGACAATTACACAACCATGTATTCTGCTGCATACAACACATTAGTGTGTGTTGCATAGACAATTACACAACCATGTATTCTGCGGCATACAACACATTAGTGTGTGTTACATAGACAATTACACAACCATGTATTCTGCTGCATACAACACATTATTGTGTATTACATACATCTACATATAGACAATTACACAACCATGTATTCTGCTGCATACAACACATTATTGTGTATTACATACATCTACATATAGACAATTACACAACCATGTATTCTGCTGCATACAACACATTATTGTGTATTACATACATGTACATATAGACAATTACACAACCATGTATTCTGCTGCATACAACACATTAGTGTGTTTACATACACAATTTACATAGCCAATTAATTTGCACAACCATGTACAGTCTAGCATGCTCATGCGACCATGTATATTAAGCGACCTTTGCCGTATGCAACCACTTTCAAATAAGCCCCACCCACCCATCAACTTTGTTATATAATAAATGGATGTAGCGACCTTTTCCGTAACATGACCAACATCTGCTATGTTTTTGCCAATATCATTTGGTGTGTTTTTATAGGCGACCATAAAGTGAGTGTAATCAATATTCAATCAATTTTGACCCGAAAATGCAAAAACATTCACAATCGTGAATAAAGGTGCCAATATTGATGCCTTTAAAAAAAACAACACCAAGAAACATATCCTCAGGTCATTATTGAGACTTGATCAAAATGTGCGAAAAACAGCTGGAAAGTTGATTGGTCTCATATTATTTTCAACGGCAAGGTCTGTTAATCTACGGGTTAAAACATTCAATAAGAAAATACGGTAGGCCTAGTCTGACGGAAAAAAGACGTTGTCACGGAACATCATGAATATTATGACAGCCAATCAATTTAAGCATTCCGTGTAGAAATCAGCCAATCAATTTTAAGCATTCCATATAGAAATCAGCCATCAGCCAATCAATTTAAGCATTCCATGTAGAAATCAGCCAATCAATTTAAGCATTCCATGTAGAAATCAGCCAATCAATTTAAGCATTCCATGTAGAAACCAGCCAATCAATTTAAGCATTCCATGTAGAAATCAGCCAATCAATTTAAGCATTCCATGTAGAAATCAGCCAATCAATTTAAGCATTCCATGTAGAAACCAGCCAATCAATTTAAGCATTCCATGTAGAAACCAGCCAATCAATTTAAGCATTCCATGTAGAAACCAGCCAATCAATTTAAGCATTCCATGTAGAAATCAGCCAATCAATTTAAGCATTCCATGTAGAAATCAGCCAATCAATTTAAGCATTCCATGTAGACACCAGCCAATCAATTTAACCATTCCATGTAGAAACCAGCCAATCAATTTAAGCATTCCATGTAGAAACCCCCATAATATTAAAAATAGAATGTATAATCCAATTGATGTTTCCCAGCTAATTTACTGTGACCTTATGAAATAGAAGTAAACGCCCAGTTTTCTATAAATCTAAAATTACAAAGTTTTTTCAGTCATACATGCTCGTACGGAAATGCAAATTATGGTGGAAATGTATAAGTGCCAAGGGCTACCTTTGGTCTATAGAACCCCCGTGATTGAACTGGCTAGGTTTAAAAGTGCTAGGGATATTGCCGATGAAATGTGTGTTGGTGGCGCAATTTACCAAAATATATCGAAATAAACCCAAAGATACTCCTATTTTGCTTAAAACTGGTTGTTATTGAATACTATATAAATATTGAGATACAATCCAGACAATTGATTGAAATAATATACACATAGACAATGACATTGATGCAGAACACTTATGGCTGAGAGATCTGAGAAAATATTTATAACCTCGGGGGGGGGGGCAGGACTGGAGGTGTTAAAACTTCTCCAATATCAAACTCAGTCTCGAGTGCCTGATTGGTTGATCCAAGAGCAAATAACCAATCAAATTTCATGAGCTCGAGTTTGAGATCTGAGAAAAGTTTTATAACCTCCGGACCCATGGTCGACTCCCATGGGCAAAGAAATTCTGTTGTACATGTGTTTGAGTTGGTGTAATGAAGGGAATTCATCAACCTGCACAGACACACCAAGTTTAAGTTATTTTGACAACATTTCTTTCTTATATGTATAAGTACATATTTTTGTAAGCGTCCATTTGGTACAACAGCCAGTATTTTGTTTGAATTTGATTCTGGCCGTTTTAATACCCCATCTTGATCAAGTACAGTACTGTATGTAGACAAGTTGCAATGTTATATTTATGGTCCATCTATGGTCAGCACTGTATTTGTGCAGTGACACCAACGTAGACAACTTTAGCAGCAGACTTCACTGACCATGGAAGAGACCTATAGTAACAAGGTGAAACTTGGTGTAGCTAAAAGGTGTGGTGTGTTACATAGACAATTACACAACCATGTATTCTGCTGCATATAACACGTTAGTGTGTGTTACATAGACAACTACACAACCATGTATTCTACTGCATACAACATTAGTGTGTGTTACATAGACAATTACATAACCATGTATTCTGCTGCATACAACACATTAGTGTGTATTACAAACATGTACATATAGACAATTACACAACCATGTATTCTACTGCATACAACATTAGTGTGTGTTACATAGACAATTACACAACCATGTATTCTGCTGCATACAACATTTGAATGAAGGTTACATAGACAATTACACAACCATGTATTCTGCTGCATACAACACATTAGTGTGTATTACAAACATGTACATATAGACAATTACACAACCATGTATTCTGCTGCATACAACACATTAGTGTGTATTACAAACATGTACATATAGACAATTACACAACCATGTATTCTGCTGCATACAACACATTAGTGTGTTACATACACAATTTACATAGCCAATTAATTTGCACAACCATGTACAGTCTAGCATGCTCATGCGACCATGTATATTAAGCGACCTTTGTCGTATGCAACCACTTTCAAATAAGCCCCACCCACCCATCAACTTTGTTATATAATAAATGGATGTAGCGACCTTTTCCGTAACATGACCAACATCTGCTATGTTTTTGCCAATATCATTTGGTGTGTTTTTATAGGCGACCATAAAGTGAGTGTAATCAATATTCAATCAATTTTGACCCGAAAATGCAAAAAGATGAATTCACAATCGTGAATAAAGGTGCCAAATATTGATGCCTTTAAAAAAACAACCCCAAGAAACATATCCTCAGGTCATTATTGAGACTTGATCAAAATGTGCGAAAAACAGCTGGAAAGTTGATTGGCCTCATATTATTTTCAACGGCAAGGTCTGTTAAACTACGGGTTAAAACATTCAATAAGAAAATACGGTAGGCCTAGTCTGACGGAACAAAGACGTCGTGGAACATCATGAATATTATGACAGCCACTCAATTTAAGCATTCCATATAGAAACCAGCCAATCAATTTAAGCATTCCATGTAGAAATCAGCCAATCAATTTAAGCATTCCATGTAGAAACCAGCCAATCTATTTAAGCATTCCATGTAGAAATCAGCCAATCAATTTAAGCATTCCATGTAGAAACCAGCCAATCAATTTAAGCATTCCATGTAGAAATCAGCCAATCAATTTAAGCATTCCATGTAGAAATCAGCCAATCAATTTAAGCATTCCATGTAGAACCCAGCCAATCAATTTAACCATTCCATATAGAAATCAGCCAATCAATTTTAAGCATTCCATGTAGAAATCAGCCAATCAATTTAAGCATTCCATGTAGAAATCAGCCAATCAATTTAAGCATTCCATGTAGAAACCCCCATAATATTAAAAATAGAATGTATAATCCAATTGATGTTTCCCAGCTAATGTACTGTGTGACCTTATGAAATAGAAGTAAACGCCCAGTTTTCTATGAATCTAAAATTACAAGTTTTTCAGTCATACATGCTCGTACGGAAATGCAAATTATGGTGGAAATGTATAAGTGCCAAGTGCTACCTTTGGACTATAGAACCCCCATGATTGAACTGGCTAGGTTTAAAAGTGCTAGGGATATTGCCGATGAAATGTGTGTTGGTGGCGCAATTTACCAAAATACATCGAAATGAACCCAAAGATACTCCTATTTTGCTTAAAACTGGTTGTTATTGAATACTATATAAATATTGAGATACAATCCAGCCGATTGATTGAAATAATATACACATAGACAATGACATTGATGCAGAACCCACTTATGGCTGAACATATCAAGCACAAACATTCTGAAAAATAAAGTTTATGTACTTTAAGATGTGCAAAATAATGTATTATCTTAGACAGCATCATGAACCCACAGCTAGGGACTGTTTGTCAGATCATGAACCTACAGTTAGGGACTGTTTGTCAGATCATGAACCTACAGTTAGGGACTGTTTGTCAGATCATGAACCTACAGTTAGGGACTGTTTGTCAGATCATGAACCTACAGTTAGGGACTGTTTGTCAGATCATGAACCCACAGCTAGGGACTGTTTGTCAGATCATGAACCTACAGTTAGGGACTGTTTGTCAGATCATGAACCTACAGCTAGGGACTGTTTGTCAGATCATGAACCTACAGTTAGGGACTGTTTGTCAGATCATGAACCTACAGCTAGGGACTGTTTGTCAGATCATGAACCCACAGTTAGGGACTGTTTGTCAGAGCATGAACCTACAGCTAGGGACTGTTTGTCAGATCATGAACCTACAGCTACGGACTGTTTGTCAGATCATGAACCTACAGCTAGGGACTGTTTGTCAGATCATGAACCTACAGCTAGGGACTGTTTGTCAGAGCATGAACCTATAGCTAGGGACTGTTTGTCAGATCATGAGCCTACAGCTAGGGACTGTTTGTCAGATCATGAATCTACAGCTAGGGACTGTTTGTCAGATCATGAACCTACAGCTAGGGACTGTTTGTCAGATCATGAACCTACAGCTAGGGACTGTTTGTCAGAGCATGAACCTACAGCTAGGGACTGTTTGTCAGATCATGAACCTACAGCTAGGGACTGTTTGTCAGATCATGAACCTACAGCTAGGGACTGTTTGTCAGATCATGAACCCACAGCTAGGGACTGTTTGTCAGATCATGAACCTACAGCTAGGGACTGTTTGTCAGATCATGAACCTACAGCTAGGGACTGTTTGTCAGATTATGAGCCTACAGCTAGGGACTGTTTGTCAGATCATGAACCTACAGCTAGGGACTGTTTGTCAGAGCATGAGCCTACAGCTATGGACTGTTTGTCAGATCATGAACCTACAGCTAGGGACTGTTTGTCAGATCATGAACCTACAGCTAGGGACTGTTTGTCAGAGCATGACCCTACAGCTAGGGACTGTTTGTCAGATCATGAACCCACAGCTAGGGACTGTTTGTCAGATCATGAACCTACAGCTAGGGACTGTTTGTCAGATCATGAACCTACAGCTAGGGACTGTTTGTCAGATCATGAACCTACAGCTAGGGACTGTTTCGTCAGCTTCAGAGCAGAGGTTCAAAGCAAGATAAGCAACTGTATCTTTAGGCAATGATGGACATGGTGATCAATGATCAGCTTAAACATTTAACAGTTTATTTATGGATTACTGGCCTACACACATGTACAAAGCTAGGATATACCCAAAGCAAAACCCTGCATATGACAGAGTTACATGACCTTCCCTTGATGAGTTGTGCCTCTGCACTTTGCATTAATAGACCGATTTTGCTCTGACCCTTGTGTTGGGTCATCATATAAGTTTAACTGTATTCTGCTGCATACAATATTAGTGTGTCTTTCACCTGGCATTGTGCTCTAGAAAAACTCCTAATTAGTGTACATTGTATAGCAAGGTAAGACATGCACCAATCGGATCACTGGCTCAGGGTCAGAGGTCATGGTCGACTCCCATTGGCACAAATGTTCTGTTGTACGCTAGTTTGAGTTGGTGTAATGAAAGGAATTCATCAAGCTGCACAGACACACCAGGATTAACTTATTTTGACAACATTTCTTCCTTATATGCACACGTACATATTTTTGTAAGCGTCCATTTGGTACAACAGCCATTATTTTGTTTGAATTTGATCCTGGCCCTTTTAAAACCCATCTGGAGCGAGTACAGTACTGTATGTAGACAAGTTGCAATGTTATATTTATGGTCTATCTATGGGTCAGCACTGTATTTGTGCAGTGACATCAACGTAGACAACTTTAGCAGCAGACTTCACTGACCATGGAAGAGACCTATAGTAACAAGGTGAAACTTGGTGTAGCTAAAAGGTGTGGTGTGTTACATAGACAATTACACAACCATGTATTCTGCTGCATACAACACATTAGTGTGTGTTACATAGACAATTACACAACCATGTATTCTACTGCATACAACACATTAGTGTGTATTACATAGACAATTACATAACCATGTATTCTGCTGCATACAACATTAGTGTGTATTACATAGACAATTACACAACCATGTATTCTGCTGCATACAACACATTAGTGTGTATTACATAGACAATTACATAACCATGTATTCTGCTGCATACAACACATTAGTGTGTGTTACAACATAGACAATTACACAACCATGTATTCTACTGCATACAACACATTAGTGTGTGTTACATAGACAATTACACAACCATGTATTCTGCTGCATACAAACATTAGTGTGTTTACATACACAATTACACAACCATGTATTCTGCTGCATACAACACATTAGTGTGTGTTACATAACATTACACACAACATATGTGTGTTACATAGACAATTACACAACCATGTATTCTGCTGCATACAACATTAGTGTGTTTACATAGACAATTACACAACCATGTATTCTGCTGCATACAACACATTAGTGTGTGTTACATAGACAATTACACAACCATGTATTCTGCTGCATACAACACATTAGTGTGTGTTACATAGACAATTACACAACCATGTATTCTGCTGCATACAACACATTAGTGTGTATTACATAGACAATTACACAACCATGTATTCTGCTGCATACAACACATTAGTGTGTATTACATAGACAATTACACAACCATGTATTCTGCTGCATACAACACATTAGTGTGTGTTACATAGACAATTACACAACCATGTATTCTGCTGCATACAACACATTAGTGTGTGTTACATAGACAATTACACAACCATGTATTCTGCTGCATACAACACATTAGTGTGTGTTACATAGACAATTACACAACCATGTATTCTGCTGCATACAACACATTAGTGTGTATTACATAGACAATTACACAACCATGTATTCTGCTGCATACAACACATTAGTGTGTGTTACATAGACAATTACACAACCATGTATTCTGCTGCATACAACACATTAGTGTGTGTTACATAGACAATTACACAACCATGTATTCTGCTGCATACAACACATTAGTGTGTGTTACATAGACAATTACACAACCATGTATTCTGCTGCATACAACACATTAGTGTGTATTACATAGACAATTACACAACCATGTATTCTGCTGCATACAACACATTAGTGTGTGTTACATAGACAATTACACAACCATGTATTCTGCTGCATACAACACATTAGTGTGTATTACATAGACAATTACACAACCATGTATTCTGCTGCATACAACACATTAGTGTGTATTACATAGACAATTACACAACCATGTATTCTGCTGCATACAACACATTAGTGTGTATTACATAGACAATTACACAACCATGTATTCTGCTGCATACAACACATTAGTGTGTGTTACATAGACAATTACACAACCATGTATTCTGCTGCATACAACACATTAGTGTGTGTTACATACATGTACATATAGACAATTACACAACCATGTATTCTGCTGCATACAACACATTAGTGTGTATTACATAGACAATTACACAACCATGTATTCTACTGCATACAACACATTAGTGTGTATTACATAGACAATTACACAACCATGTATTCTGCTGCATACAACATTGGTGTGTATTACATACATGTACATATAGACAATTACATACATGTACATATAGACAATTACATACATGTACATATAGACAATTGCATACATGTACATATAGACAATTACACAACCATGTATTCTGCTGCATACAACATTGGTGTGTATTACATACATGTACATATAGACAATTACATACATGTACATATAGACAATTACATACATGTACATATAGACAATTGCATACATGTACATATAGACAATTACACAACCATGTATTCTGCTGCATACAACATTGGTGTGTATTACACATGGCTGAGTGATTACGGTAGTTGACTTCAAATCAACTGCCCCACTGCTGTACATTGTAGGTTTGAATCCAACTGTACATGTAGGTGTCAATTTTTTCATTTTAGGAAGCTTTAGGCACCCTGCCCGTCAGTGACTGAAATACTGTTCACAGGGGCACCCTGCCCGTCAGTGACTGAAATACTGTTCACAGGGGCACCCTGCCCGTCAGTGACTGAAATACTGTTCACAGGGGCACCCTGCCCGTCAGTGACTGAAATACTGTTCACAGGGGCACCCTGCCCATCAGTGACTGAAGTACTGTTCACAGTGGCACCCTGCCCATCAGTGACTGAAGTACTGTTCACAGTGGCACCCTGCCCATCAGTGACTGAAATACTGTTCACAGGGTCACCCTGCCCATCAGTGACTGAAATACTGGTCACAGGGACACCCTGCCCATCAGTGACTGAAGTACTGTTCACAGGGTCACCCTGCCCATCAGTGACTGAAATACTGTTTAAAGGGGCACCCTGCCCATCAGTAACTGAAATACTGTTCACAGTGGCACCCTGCCCATCAGTGACTGAAATACTGTTCACATGGGCACCCTGCCCGTCAGTGACTGAAATACTGTTCACAGCGGCACCCTGTCCGTCTGTGACTGAAATACTGGTCACATGGGCACCCTGCCCATATGTGACTGAAGTACTGTTCACAGGGTCACCCTGTCCATCAGTGACTGAAATACTGTTCACAGGGTCACCCTGCCCGTCTGTGACTGAAGTACTGTTCACAGGGGCACCCTGTCCGTCAGTGACTGAAATACTGTTCACAGGGGCACCCTGCCCTCAGTGACTTAAATACTGTTCACAGGGGCACCCTGCCCTCAGTGGCTGAAAAACTGGTCACAGGGTCACCCTGTCCGTCTGTGCCTAAAATACTGGTCACAGGGGCACCATGCCCACATGTGCCTAAAATACTGGTCACAGGGGCACCCTGCCGTCAGTGACTGAAGTACTGGTCACAGGGGCACCCTGCCAGTCAGTGACTGAAATACTGGTCACAGAGCACCTTTTAGGGGCATACTGTTCAGATGGCCCCCTGGCTCTTACTCCACCAATACTAGCTGGACAGTCACTATATGACCTAAGCAGAATGTGCAAATAACCCCTAAAACCAAACAAACAGTATTAGTGAGCGTTGAGAATAAAAGAGTTGAAACAGCTACCACTTGTAAGCAACAAACACGGTATGATTTAAAACGGTGCATGGTCCTCGGACACGACTGACAGCGCAGGTATGTAGTTGATTTGTTGTCCAGATGGTGCGTGGATCTTTGTTTCGTACTCTCTGTTTGTCTAGCCATGTGTTATGAGCATTTGAAGATTTTAAAGAACAACTTGTTACGATACACCGAAGCAACATGTAGTTAATCAATGCTAGCTGAATAAATTTGATCTGAAATTCAAAATGGCTGCCATCTTGGAAAATGTATTATTGACTCTCAGAACAAGTTGGTGAATGATGATGAAGCTTGGATTGGAGCATCATTATATAGACCTGATTATTATACTGTAGCATTGGAGTGACACACACATGTAGATGAGAGGTATCTAATCTCTTGCACACTTCTCCTCTCCAAGCATTGGCTACCTGATCAGAGTTCTCCCCAGAACAATTTCAAATGGGGTAAAAATAAGAAAAAGAAAATACATGCCTAAAATGACAGGGTTTCTTCTAGAGCAGAAAGGCACTTCGCCCTGCCATTTTTAGCCCCCTCTATTTGCCTTTTAAAATTTATTTTTTTACCTTTTATATATATATATATATATATATGCCTGAACATGTAATGCCTTGGGCGGGGAGACCTATAAAACTCGCCTTACTGCCTCTTTGATCAATCACTGTAAGGTAGCAAAATTTTATATATGGGCTAACCCCAAAATACCCTGCCTTAAATTGCACCCTGTTCTGATTCATCCTGTCCCATTTTTGACCCCAATCCTGCCCTTTTTCCGCTCTAGAATAAGCCCTACAAATGGGGGACATCCCCCTGTAAATGTTTTATTTAAGCATTTGTAAGAGGAATATGAGGATCATAAAATATTGCATTATAATCACTGTGACTAATTCTGCTGCGCAAAATAAACTAATATTTAAATTATTTTCATTTACAAATGCCTATTTCAAACAGTGATAAGAAGGGAGAAGAACTATATAAGTTTTCTTTCGTTCTAATCCTTTTCAGTCTACTGCTGTTAAATTATATTTAAAATGTTCATTTCTTGATTACATGTACAAATACTGAAATAAATAATGTTTAACCCTTTCAACCCCACAGGCCTCTAAATAGGCGTATGAAAAGTGTAGATCCAGATGAGCCGGCTGGTAACGAGCCGTCTCATCAGGATCTGCACTTTTTTGCCAGTAATAATTATTACTATTTTTAGATAAAATTACCCATTTTGATAAATGAACTGGTCCAAATGTAATTTTCTTATTAATTTATTGGTCTAAAAATAGCATGCACCAGTCCATGTCAGTTACTTGGGGTTGAAAGGGTTAAACTAAAGAGTGATAGCAATTTTGTTTTGTTGACGTAGGGAAAACATGAAAACCTTGCTGATGTGATTACAGAGGGATCGGTGTGACTAGTAAAAATGAGAAATACATTTGTTGTTATAACATGACCGTTGGTCCGCCTCCGTGGTCGAGTGGTTAAGGTCGCTGACTTGTATACCACTGTAACCTATCATCACTGATGGTCACGGGTTCGAGCCCCGCTCAGACCGTGTCTCATTTATATGAAAAAGTTGGCAGTTTCTTACGGAGGTTGGTGTACCCAAGTACTGGTTAACCGCTGGAGGCTGCCCAGGAAAGGTGTTGTTAGGTAAACTGCCCGCCGGCGATATAGCCCAAAATGGTGCTGATGCAGGCGTAAAACCCGAAATATAACATAGCATATAACATGATCGATCAAAATCCATAATGGCGACCATCTTGAAAATCTACTTTCGCCTCCTCAATGTTTATACAAATTTATTTTAGCTCGATTGTGAAACAAGTTCTTACAACTTATATTTATCACTCTCGAGACCTCATTCCTGATGGAATCCATCGCCACGAGGGAGAGAGAAGAGGCAACGTGGAATTTAAATGCCTTGCCTAAGGGCACAATCGTTAAGGGCTTCAGCGGGACTCGAACTCCGGACCTTTCGCACCTGAAGCGAACGCGCATCCACTGCGCTATCACGACTTCCACATTTACTGACACATTGCTTGCCAGGTATAGATTGCCTGCATGTTACCCGTATTGAAAGTTGGATATCGTTGTTGATAACAGGATGCGGCATATGGCTTTGTGCTATTTATGGGTAAATCGAGTCGAGTGAGGTATTGTACTTTAGGTCTTAGGACCTGTACCTTCCTGTTTCACTTAGCAAACTATTTTAGGTTGCTAATATTGATTCCTTTGTTAGTTTATACAAATTTATTTTAGCTCGATTGCGAAACAAGTTATTTCAACTTATATAAATCACTCTCGAGACCTCATTCCTGATGGAATCCATCGCCACGAGGGAGAGAGAAGAGGCAACGTAGAATTTAAATGCCTTGCCTAAGGGCACAATCGTAACGGCTCCAGTGGGGCTCGAACTCCGGACCTTTGGCACCTGAAGCGAACGCGCATCCACTGCGCTATCACGACTTCCACTTCTGTCGACATCTGTTGAAACTATTATAATTAATTATCTTCATGATAATGACATGTACATGCAGACTAATTATAAGAATGATTAAATAAAGGCCAGAATTTCGTGTAGTCTCAGTAATAGATATGGCGACTACTTATCCACTGCATGATAGCTAAATGGCTGTCGTTCTATGGAGATATAATATATTATCCTAAATCTCTATGTAGTCCCGGTACTATCTATGGAGATGGGATATATATGGCGACTACCTATCCACTGCATGATAGCTAAATGGCTGTCGTTTGTATAGAGATACAATAGTATATTAACCTAAATCTCATGTAGTCCCAGTAATATCTATGGAGGTGGGATAGATATGGCGAGTACTTATCCACTGCATGATAGCTAAATGGCTGTCGTTTCTATGGAGATATAGTAGTATATTAACCTAAATCTCTATGAAGGAAAGGGTTAACTTAAAAGTTTTAAGCCCATGGACAAAAATGAATTGGTGGCTTCTGACCTACACATAAAAAATGTCTGTTGGTCTCATAGCCTGTAGTTCCATAATAAACACATGTCATCTGCAGGTAAGATGCTGTTATTGAAATGGTGACCTCGGATTGGTTCAAAAAGTGAAGCCCTAGACATCAGCTGATTGGCTGATCATTTATTGTCCATGGTAGTGAAAGTGACATGAAATAATAACATACATGTACATGTATCAACTGCATTTTGTGAATAGTTTAGAAGTTTTGCAAATAGGTAGGTGTCAGTGGAACAAAATATTTCACCGCCAAATTACCACTATTATAATATGGGATGGGTGTCTTTGGTGAACACTATGTGGCACTCTATTTTGTGGTAGCATGGGACTGTATGTTATAATAGAGTGTCTGACCTACCTACATGTACTGTATGCAGTCAGTCAGTGTTAACCCATTAAGTAATTGATTAAAATTTGACCTCTATTTCCCCTTGCTACCTGTCATGTTGACGTTGTGTATTTAGCAGTGACTGACTGATACAGAATCTGATTGTATGAAACAAACCTAGAGAACAAAGCAACATGAACTGAATGAGTATGATAAACTGATGCATCAGCAACATGAACTGAGCAGAATGAGTATGATAAACTGATGCATCAGCAACATGAACTGAATGAGTATGATAAACTGATGCATCAGCAACATGAACTGAATGAGTATGATAAACTGATGCATCAGCAACATGAACAGAATGTGTATGATAAACTGATGCATCAGCAACATGAACTGAATGAGTATGATAAACTGATGCATCAGCAACATGAACTGAATGAGTATGATAAACTGATGCATCAGCAACATGAACTGAATGAGTATGATAAACTGGTGCATCAGCAACATGAACTGAATGAGTATGATAAACTGATGCATCAGCAACATGAACTGAATGAGTATGATGAACTGAATGAGTATGATAAACTGATGCATCAGCAATATGAACTGAATGAGTATGATCAACTGATGCATCAGCAACATGAACTGAATGAGTATGATAAACTGTTGCATCAGGAACATGAACTGAGCAGAGTATGATAAACTGATGCATCAGCAACATGAACTGAATGAGTATGATAAACTGATGCATCAGCAACATGAACTGAATGAGTATGATAAACTGATGCATCAGCAACATGAACTGAATGAGTATGATAAACTGATGCATCAGCAACATGAACAGAATGAGTATGATGAACTGAATGAGCATGATAAACTGATGCATCAGCAACATGAACAGAATGTGTATGATAAACTGATGCATCAGCAACATGAACAGCATGAGTATGATAAACTGATGCATCAGCAACATGAACTGAATGAGTATGATAAACTGATGCATCAGCAACATGAACTGAATGAGTATGATAAACTGATGCATCAGCAACATGAACTGAATGAGTATGATAAACTGGTGCATCAGCAACATGAACTGAATGAGTATGATAAACTGATGCATCAGCAACATGAACTGAATGAGTATGATAAACTGATGCATCAGCAACATGAACTGAATGAGTATGATAAACTGATGCATCAGGAACATGAACTGAATGAGTATGATAAACTGTTGCATCAGCAACATGAACTGAATGAGTATGATAAACTGTTGCATCAGGAACATGAACTGAGCAGAGTATGATAAACTGATGCATCAGCAACATGAACTGAATGAGTATGATAAACTGATGCATCAGCAACATGAACTGAATGAGTATGATAAACTGATGCATCAGCAACATGAACTGAATGAGTATGATAAACTGATGCATCAGCAACATGAACAGAATGAGTATGATAAACTGATGCATCAGCAACATGAACTGAATGAGTATGATAAACTGATGCATCAGCAACATGAACAGAATGAGTATGATAAACTGATGCATCAGCAACATGAACTGAATGAGTATGATAAACTGATGCATCAGCAACATGAACTGAATGAGTATGATAACTGATGCATCAGCAACATGAACTGAATGAGTATGATAAACTGATGCATCAGCAACATGAACTGAATGAGTATGATAAACTGATGCATCAGCAACATGAACAGAATGAGTATGATAAACTGATGCATCAGCAACATGAACTGAATGAGTATGATAAACTGGTGCATCAGCAACATGAACTGAATGAGTATGATAAACTGATGCATCAGCAACATGAACTGAATGAGTATGATAAACTGATGCATCAGCAACATGAACTGAATGAGTATGATAAACTGATGCATCAGCAACATGAACTGAATGAGTATGATAAACTGATGCATCAGCAACATGAACTGAATGAGTATGATAAACTGATGCATCAGCAACATGAACTGAATGAGTATGATAAACTGATGCATCAGCAACATGAACTGAATGAGTATGATAAACTGATGCATCAGCAACATGAACTGAATGAGTATGATAAACTGATGCATCAGCAACATGAACTGAATGAGTATGATAAACTGGTGCATCAGCAACATGAACTGAATGAGTATGATAAACTGGTGCATCAGCAACATGAACTGAATGAGTATGATAAACTGATGCATCAGCAACATGAACTGAATGAGTATGATAAACTGATGCATCAGCAACATGAACTGAATGAGTATGATAAACTGATGCATCAGCAACATGAACTGAATGAGTATGATAAACTGTTGCATCAGCAACATGAACTGAATGAGTATGATAAACTGTTGCATCAGGAACATGAACTGAGCAGAGTATGATAAACTGATGCATCAGCAACATGAACTGAATGAGTATGATAAACTGATGCATCAGCAACATGAACTGAATGAGTATGATAAACTGATGCATCAGCAACATGAACTGAATGAGTATGATAAACTGATGCATCAGCAACATGAACAGAATGAGTATGATAAACTGATGCATCAGCAACATGAACTGAATGAGTATGATAAACTGATGCATCAGCAACATGAACAGAATGAGTATGATAAACTGATGCATCAGCAACATGAACTGAATGAGTATGATAAACTGATGCATCAGCAACATGAACTGAATGAGTATGATAAACTGATGCATCAGCAACATGAACAGAATGAGTATGATAAACTGATGCATCAGCAACATGAACTGAATGAGTATGATAAACTGGTGCATCAGCAACATGAACTGAATGAGTATGATAAACTGATGCATCAGCAACATGAACTGAATGAGTATGATAAACTGATGCATCAGCAACATGAACTGAATGAGTATGATAAACTGATGCATCAGCAACATGAACTGAATGAGTATGATAAACTGATGCATCAGCAACATGAACTGAATGAGTATGATAAACTGATGCATCAGCAACATGAACTGAATGAGTATGATAAACTGATGCATCAGCAACATGAACTGAATGAGTATGATAAACTGGTGCATCAGCAACATGAACTGAATGAGTATGATAAACTGGTGCATCAGCAACATGAACTGAATGAGTATGATAAAAAGGTGCATCAGCAACATGAACTGAATGAGTATGATAAACTGATGCATCAGCAACATGAACTGAATGAGTATGATAAACTGGTGCATCAGCAACATGAACAGAATGAGTATGATAAACTGATGCATCAGCAACATGAACTGAATGAGTATGATAAACTGATGCATCAGCAACATGAACTGAATGAGTATGATAAACTGTTGCATCAGGAACATGAACTGAGCAGAGTATGATAAACTGATGCATCAGCAACATGAACTGAATGAGTATGATAAACTGATGCATCAGCAACATGAACTGAATGAGTATGATAAACTGATGCATCAGCAACATGAACAGAATGAGCATGATAAACTGATGCATCAGCAACATGAACTGAATGAGTATGATAAACTGATGCATCAGCAACATGAACAGAATGTGTATGATAAACTGATGCATCAGCAACATGAACAGCATGAGTATGATAAACTGATGCATCAGCAACATGAACTGAATGAGTATGATAAACTGATGCATCAGCAACATGAACTGAATGAGTATGATAAACTGATGCATCAGCAACATGAACAGAATGTGTATGATAAACTGATGCATCAGCAACATGAACAGCATGAGTATGATAAACTGATGCATCAGCAACATGAACAGAATGAGTATGATAAACTGATGCATCAGCAACATGAACTGAATGAGTATGATAAACTGATGCATCAGCAACATGAACTGAATGAGTATGATAAACTGATGCATCAGCAACATGAACTGAATGAGTATGATAAACTGGTGCATCAGCAACATGAACTGAATGAGTATGATAAACTGATGCATCAGCAACATGAACTGAATGAGTATGATAAACTGATGCATCAGCAACATGAACTGAATGAGTATGATCAACTGATGCATCAGCAACATGAACTGAATGAGTATGATAAACTGTTGCATCAGGAACATGAACTGAGCAGAGTATGATAAACTGATGCATCAGCAACATGAACTGAATGAGTATGATAAACTGATGCATCAGCAACATGAACTGAATGAGTATGATAAACTGATGCATCAGCAACATGAACTGAATGAGTATGATAAACTGATGCATCAGCAACATGAACAGAATGAGTATGATGAACTGAATGAGTATGATAAACTGATGCATCAGCAACATGAACAGAATGTGTATGATAAACTGATGCATCAGCAACATGAACTGAATGAGTATGATAAACTGATGCATCAGCAACATGAACTGAATGAGTATGATAAACTGATGCATCAGGAACATGAACTGAATGAGTATGATAAACTGTTGCATCAGCAACATGAACAGAATGAGTATGATAAACTGATGCATCAGCAACATGAACTGAATGAGTATGATAAACTGATGCATCAGCAACATGAACTGAATGAGTATGATAAACTGTTGCATCAGGAACATGAACTGAATGAGTATGATAAACTGTTGCATCAGCAACATGAACAGAATGAGTATGATAAACTGATGCATCAGCAACATGAACTGAATGAGTATGATAAACTGATGCATCAGCAACATGAACTGAATGAGTATGATAAACTGTTGCATCAGGAACATGAACTGAATGAGTATGATAAACTGTTGCATCAGCAACATGAACAGAATGAGTATGATAAACTGATGCATCAGCAACATGAACTGAATGAGTATGATAAACTGATGCATCAGCAACATGAACTGAATGAGTATGATAAACTGTTGCATCAGGAACATGAACAGAATGAGTATGATAAACTGATGCATCAGCAACATGAACTGAATGAGTATGATAAACTGATGCATCAGCAACATGAACATAATGAGTATGATAAACTGATGCATCAGCAACATGAACTGAATGAGTATGATAAACTGATGCATCAGCAACATGAACTGAATGAGTATGATAAACTGATGCATCAGCAGAGAATGATAATGCCCCCCGCCACATCTCCAGTGTTTGTTATTGTACTGACTAAGACATGATTTGCCTGTTGCTGTGTATACTACCTAACGGTATACATATATTTTTGTGTTACCTGTGAATGTACGAGGCCATTTGTTTCCGATATGAAACTGCAGACTAAGAGTTATCACAACATTTCATTGTCGCGATTAGCGCAGCGGTTAGCACGCTCACTTCTCACAAATGCAATCCGGGTTCGATCCTCGGACCGAGAAGTATGTATGATGGTGTGTAGGTCGCGCGGGTGGATTTTATTGTTTCCGAGGTCCCACGCCAATGGCCACATAAACGCTTGCATTTCCACACCAACGAAAGTGATTAATATAAGTTGTTATTTTAGAGCTTGTTTCACAATTGTTGTAAAGTAAATAAAGAGAATATTTGAGCATTCATGGTAAATCATTATCTTCAGTTAAATACCATATTAGATTGTGATGGGCATTAATGCACCATTCCAATGAGGGACATCGGTCAGTTACTGCCCCTGAATATTCCCTAAAAGTAGATATTAAGTGTTCTCTGTTTTCATCATTGTTTCTTTTGCACAACATGCTAACAATTGTATTCTACTATCAAGTTTGGTGATTATTAAATTACTATATCTCGACAGATCTCCTACCGTATATGCAATGGGTACTTATACTATTTGGATAAAGTGACATTTATCATACCACAACATCTGGTTAGGGAACAACAGTAAAAACAAAGGATTCTAACTAAAAGGACCTATTCGCATATTGGAATAAATCATAATTTATCTGCCAATGGGGTAATAGAAAATTAGAGATGTTTCTCATTGTCGATCATAGGATCGCTACGTACGCTTAGGTGTGAAAGGGCCGGAGTTCGAGCCCTGCTGGAGCCGTGACGATTGTGTCCGAATGCATTTAAATTCTTCTCTCTCCCTCATGGCGATGGATGCGATTTCATTAGGAATGAGGTTTCGAGAGTGATTATTATAAGTTGTTTCGTAATCTAAGGGTAAACTAAATTTGTATAAACTAATTACAATGTCAACACAACTGTCTGTATGCATGTGACATTAGAATCCATTTTACATATTAACTAGGGATGGCAACGAATAGCGATTTAGGGATTCGAATATTCGGTATAGTTCTGTGAAAAACGTACACCAGATTGCATCAATTTGGTGTGGTGTTTTACGTTTATTTATCGTCGCTACCGGTTGCCCATATGAGCGACGCCTCCTGAAGAGATTAGTTATTTTAGATTTTTGGAGATAGTGCAATGATACAGAGAGAGACACATTCCAGAGTCTCCTCTGGTTCTTTTACGTGCACAGTGTAAAGCACCGACACAAGACCTCGGTTTAACGTCCCATCTGAAAGACTGTTAATTTTATTATGGTCAGATGGGGGATCGAACCTGCATCAATTTCCATCCGACCCCACCCATATATACCCTTGGCCGGCAATGGCAAACGTGTAGCCCAGTTCATACAATTTATGTGTTGTTTCTAGACATGGGACAATTTTGGATCCTGATTGTATAAGGTATTGTGCGATATTTAAGGTGATAATTTCATGTCCATATGTGCAGTATACATTAGAGATGTTTGGGGCCTCCTTGGTCGAGTGGTCGATATTGTTGGCTTCAAATCACTTGCCCATCACCGCTATCGGTTCAAGTCCCACCCCACCGGGTGTGGTAAATTATTTCATGTGCAGAATCTATCAAGCTGGTTTGTGGAAAGGTGGTGGTTCTCCCTGTGTGCTTGTCTGTTCCTGAAATATTGCTCGGAGGTGCATCTGGGTCAAATCCCCCAACAAAATAAATACGCTGTTGGTGTCGCTTTAAAACCCAAAATGAATAAAGCATTAAGTGAATCTACCTAACCAATATTTATGATGAGATTACAAGGTGACCTAGGGCTTCATGTATCAAGGATTAAGGTGATGTTATGAAGGAATATATCGGTAGATACTCTGTAGATATATACTAGTGAATGTAATGTACTCGACTGCCCTTTGTGTCTCTCATGAGGTCTCTGTTTATTGATATCACATCTATTTATGATCTCTTATACATAATGCAGAGGAAGAAAGAAGATAAATAGATAAGGACCTATTATATTCTTTGCATTTCCATTGTTCCTAAAAGCATTATAGGCTTTTTCTCCCAGGCACCCCCAGGGCTGGTAATAGCAGAGTACATGTATAATGGGACCCAGGCATCCACAGGCTGGTAATGTGCAGAGAATAGTGGGATTCATGAACCCCAGGTCTGGATATGTCCAGAGGATAGTGGGATCCATGCACCCCAGGGGCTGGTACTGTCCAGAGGATAGTGGGATCCATGCACCCCTAGGACTGGTAATGTCCACTCCAGAGGATAATTGGATCCATGCACCCCTAGGGCTGGTAATGTCCAGAAGATAGTGGGATCCATGCACACTCAGGGCTGGTAATGACCAGAAGATAGTGGGATCCATGCACCCCTAGGGCTGGTAATGTCCAGAAGATAGTGGGATCCATGCACACCTAGGGCTGGTAATGTCCAGAGGATAGTGGGATCCATGCACCCCCAGGACTGGTAATGTCCAGAGGATAGTGGGATCCATGCACCCCTAGGGCTGGTAATGTCCAGAGGATAGTGGGATCCATGCACCCCTAGGACTGGTAATGTCCAGAAGATAGTGGGATCCATGCACACCCAGGGTTGGTAATGACCAGAAGATAGTGGGATCCATGCACCCCAGGTCTGGATATGTCCAGAGGATAGTGGGATCCATGCACCCCAGGGGCTGGTACTGTCCAGAGGATAATTGGATCCATGCACCCCTAGGGCTGGTAATGTCCAGAAGATAGTGGGATCCATGCACACCCAGGGCTGGTAATGACCAGAAGATAGTGGGATCCATGCACCCCTAGGGCTGGTAATGTCCAGAAGATAGTGGGATCCATGCACCCCCAGGTCTGGTAATGTCCAGAAGATAGTGGGATCCATGCACCCCTAGGGCTGGTAATGTCCAGAAGATAGTGGGATCCATGCACCCCCAGGACTGGTAATGTCCAGAAGATAGTGGGATCCATGCACATCCAGGGCTGGTAATGTCCAGAAGATAGTGGGATCCATGCACCCCCAGGACTGGTAATGTCCAGAAGATAGTGGGATCCATGCACCCCTAGGGCTGGTAATATCCAGAGGATAGTGGGATCCATGCACCCCTAGGGCTGGTAATGTCCAGAAGATAATGGGATCCATGCACCCCCAGGACTGGTAATGTCCAGAAGATAGTGGGATCCATGCACCCCTAGGGCTGGTAATGTCCAGAAGATAGTGGGATCCATGCACCCCCAGGACTGGTAATGTCCAGAAGATAGTGGGATCCATGCACCCCTAGGGCTGGTAATATCCAGAGGATAATTAGATCCATGCACCCCCAGGGCTGGTACTGTCCAGAGGATAATGGGATCAATGTACCCCTAGGGCTGGTAATGTCCAGAGGATAATTGGATCCATGCACCCCCAGGGCTGGTAATGTCCAGAAGATAGTGGGATCCATGCACCCATAGGGCTGGTAATGTCCAGAAGGTAGTGGGATCCATGCACACCAAGGGCTGGTAATGTCCAGAAGATAGTGGGATCCATGCACCCCCAGGACTGGTAATGTCCAGAAGATAGTGGGATCCATGCACCCCCAGGGCTGGTAATGTCCAGAGGATAGTGGGATCCATGCACCCCTAGGGCTGGTAATGTCCAGAAGATAGTGGGATCCATGCACCCCTAGGGCTGGTACTGTCCAGAGGATAATGGGATCCATGCACCCCTAGGGCTGGTACTGTCCAGAGGATAATGGGATCCATGCACCCCTGGGGCTGGTAATGGACAGAAGATAGTGGGATCCATGCACCCCCAGGTCTGGATATGTCCAGAAGATAGTGGGATCCATGCACCCCCAGGACTGGTAATGGACAGAGGATAGTGGGATCCATGCACCCCTGGGGCTGGTAATGTCCAGAGGATAGTGGGATCCATGCACCCCTAGGGCTGGTAATGTCCAGAGGATAGTGGGATCCATGCACTCCCAGGGCTGGTAATGGACAGAGGATAGTCGCAACCAGGCACTCCCAGGACCTTTATTGGGAAGGGAATAGTGGGACACCCCCAGTATTGGGCAGGAAATGGCATCATCCATGCACTCCCAGAGTCTGTAATGAGTATGGGATAACTGGACCAAGGCTACCCCAGGACTTGTACTGGGCAGTGTATAATGGACTCTACTAGCTCCTGCCATCAGTGTATAATGGACTCTACTAGCTCCTGCCATCAGTGTATACTGGACTCTACTAGCTCCTGCCATCAGTGTATAATGGACTATACTAGCCCCTGCCATCAGTGTATAGTATAATGGACTCTACTAGCCCCTGTCATCAATGTATAATGGACTCTACTAGCTCCTGCCATCAGTGTATAATGGACTCTACTAGCTCCTGCCATCAGTATATAATGGACTCTACTAGCTCCTGCCATCATGTATAATGGACTCTACTAGCTTCTGTCATCAGTGAATAATGGACTCTACTAGCTCCTGCCATCAGTATATAATGGACTCTACTAGCTCCTGTCATCAGTATATAATGGACTCTACTAGCTCCTGCCATCAGTATATAATGGACTCTACTAGCTCCTGCCATCAGTGTATAATGGACTCTACTAGCTCCTGCCATCAGTGTATAATGGACTCTACTAGCTCCTGCCATCAGTGTATAATGGACTCTACTAGCTCCTGCCATCAGTGTATAATGGACTCTACTAGCTCCTGCCATCAGTGTATAATGGACTCTACTAGCTCCTGCCATCAGTGTATAATGGACTCTACTAGCTCATGCCATCAGTGTATAATGGACTCTACTAGCTCCTGCCATCAGTGTATAATGGACTCCACTAGCTCCTGCCATCAGTGTATAATGGACTCCACTAGCTCCTGCCATCAGTGTATATTGGACTCTACTAGTTACTGCCATCAGTATATAATGGACTCTACTAGCTCCTGCCATCAGTGTATAATGGACTCTACTAGCCCCTGCCATCAGTATATAATGGACTCTACTAGCCCCTGCCATCAGTATATAATGGACTCTACTAGCTCCTGCCATCAGTGTATAATGGACTCTACTAGCTCCTGCCATCAGTGTATAATGGACTCTACTAGCTCCTGCCATCAGTGTATAATGGACTCTACTAGCTCCTGCCATCAGTGTATAATGGACTCTACTAGCTCCTGCCATCAGTGTATAATGGACTCTACTAGCTCCTGCCATCAGTGTATAATGGACTCCACTAGCTCCTGCCATCAGTGTATAATGGACTCTACTAGCCCCTGCCATCAGTGTATAATGGACTCCACTAGCTCCTGCCATCAGTGTATAATGGACTCTACTAGCTCCTGCCATCAGTGTATAATGGACTCTACTAGCCCCTGCCATCAGTGTATAATGGACTCCACTAGCCCCTGCCATCAGTGTATAATGGACTCTACTAGCTCCTGCCATCAGTGTATAATGGACTCCACTAGCTCCTGCCATCAGTGTATAATGGACTCTACTAGCCCCTGCCATCAGTGTATAATGGACTCTACTAGCTCCTGCCATCAGTATTTCCGCAGTCATGAGATAAAAGCATCTCGGGATGCTAATGACAAGTCTTAGCGCAGCGGTTAGCACGCTCGCTTCTCACCAATGCAACCCGGGGTCGATCCTTGGTACGGGAAGTATGTCGGATGATTCCGTGGGTGCCAGATTTTCTCCGGGTTCTCCGGTTTCCTCCCACACTAATGACCACATACACACTTTCATCCTCGAAATTCTTTCATTCGCCCAAACGAGAGTGATTAAATTCTAACGTGGCTAGCTGGAGCACTGACGTCATTATGCAAATCACGGATAAATTACACTCTACATATACAATGTACATGACTCATTGTGTGTAATTATGTCAGTCAAGTTATAATTTTAGCCATCAATGGAAAATGATCACAGTGAATGTGGAAGGATTTAAAACATTTAGTAAATGCTGCTGTTTGAATGTACAGCATGTATATACTACATAGCTCTATTGATAGCCAATATGGCATGGATGTTCACTATCTTCTGTAGCATGCTGCTGCTATACATGTAATGTGGTTTTTCCCACCTACTTGATGGCATGTTACGTGTGGTTTTTCCCACCTACTTGATGGCATGTTTCGTGTGGTTTTTCCCCACATACTTGCTGGCCTGTTACGTGTGGTTTTTCCCACATACTTGCTGGCCTGTTACGTGTGGTTTTTCCCATATACTTGCTGGTCTGTTACGTGTGGTTTTTCCCATATACTTGCTGGTCTGTTATGTGTGGTTTCCACCTACTGACATTACGTGTGGTTTTTACTGCTGGTGTTGTGTGGTTTTTCCCATATACTTGTGGTCTGTTAGTGTGGTTTTTCCCACTACTTGCTGGCCTGTTACGTGTTGTTTTCCCATATACTTGCTGGTCTGTTACGTGTGGTTTTCCCATATACTTGCTGGTCTGTTACATGTGGTTTTTCCCATATACTTGCTGGTCTGTTATGTGGTTTTTCCCATATACTTGCTGGTCTGTTATGTGTGTTTTCCCACCTACTTGATGGCATGTTTCGTGTGGTTTTTCCCCATATACTTGCTGGCCTGTTACGTGTTGTTTTCCCCATATACTTGCTGGTCTGTTATGTGTGGTTTTTCCCACCTACTTGATGGCATGTTTCGTGTGGTTTTTCCCCATATACTTGCTGGCCTGTTACGTGTTGTTTTTCCCATATACTTGCTGGTCGGTTTTTCCCACCCATGTGGTTTTTCCCATATACTTGCTGGTCTGTTACATGTGGTTTTTCCCATATACTTGCTGGTCTGTTACATGTGGTTTTTCCCATATACTTGCTGGTCTGTTATGTGTGGTTTTTCCCACCTACTTGATGGCATGTTACGTGTGGTTTTTCCCTACATACCTGCTGGCCTGTTACGTGTAACTGTTGTTTTTCCCATATACTTGCTGGCCTGTTACATGTGGTTTTTCCCACCTACTTGCTGGTCTGTTATGTGTGGTTTTCCCCATATACTTGCTGGCCTGTTACGTGTTGTTTTTCCCATATACTTGTTGGCCTGTTACGTGTGGTTTTTCCCACCTGCTTGCTGGCCTGTTATATTTGAAGGTGCAAAGCAATGCGATTTATTGCCTGTGGTTTATCTGAACTCGCCCACGTACATCATATGACCAGGAACCATAGACACAGCATATAAATGGGGTTCTTCCCGTACAATGTATCTGGGTGTACGGTATACATCAATGTAATCAATATAGATCTTTCTGTATGGTGGTCAACTGTTTGGTGAGGTGTTTCTGTATGGCGGTCAACTGTTTGGTGAGGTGTTTCTGTATGGTGGTCAACTGTTTGGTGAGGTGTTTCTGTATGGTGGTCAACTGTTTGGTGAGGTGTTTCTGTATGGTGGTCAACTGTTTGGTGAGGTGTGACATTCATAAAGATATTTATAACTACTTGGAGAAAGCTTATTGACCATGTATATGCAGTTTAAGGTATACAAGGAAGAAGTTTATTACATATAAGGGATGAAATTTAAGGTACCCAAGTTAGAAATTGGAGGTATGCAAAGGTGAAGCGTAAGGTACACGTTGGAGACATTTAAGGTATACATGGAAAAAGTTTAAGGCATACAAGGGAGATGTTTAAAGCATACATGGGATATGTTTAAGGCATACATGGGAGATGTTTAAAGCATACATGGGATATGTTTAAGGCATACATGGGAGATGTTTACGGTACACAAGGGAGATGTTTAAAGCATACATGGGAGATGTTTAAGGCATACATGGGAGATGTTTACGGTACACAAGGGAGATGTTTAAGGTACATACGTGAGGAGTTTAAGGTATACAAGGGAGACGTTTAAAGCGACGTTAGTTTTTGAGGCAAATATTTGGGGGGAAATTATACCATATAATAGCAAATTACATTCTGCAGACATTTGCGTTTTCATCGATGTAGTGTCGCTTTAAGGTATACAAGGGAGAAGTTTGAGATATATAATGGAGATGTTTGTTGACTTGGCCAAGTGTCCTCAACAATTATCTTCCATATATATAAAACTTCTCTCTGAATTCAAGTCGAGTTGTATGACGTCAACAAACAAATGTGTTATTGTGAGCATCGTAGGAGGATGTGTAAATTACAGTATTATAAATGCAACGCGATATTGAGGACGATACCATTACACTCAGATATAGTGTACCACGCTTTTATTTTGACTAAATGATTGTATCTCATTATACCTGGTCGATACCAATACCTGGATCACCTGTATCGTGTTTATTTTATTGGTTTTCTGTTATATATACATATTTCACATATCGCGTTGGACCAGGCCTGGAGGTTATAAAACTTTTCTTCAATCTCAAAACTCAGTCTCAATCGTCTGATTGGTTCACCCGACAGTAACACTCAGAATCAACCAATCAGATCACTTGAGCTTGAGATCTGAGAAAAGTTTTATAACCTCGGGACCAGTACTAGTTAGCGGAGTGCAGTTAGAGCACTTGACTGATTATACACCATTGTATCTCTCTTTGCGGAATTGGATGAGTCTAACCCATAAAATGCTTATCACAACAAAAGTTTGTTTTGCAAATAGCATAGAGCCAGATCAGAGTGCACAGACTGTGTCGCCTGATCAGGCTCTATGCTCTTTACTATTCGGATAGTGGAGCTAAAACACTTGTCTGAATAGCAAACAACATTGAACCTGATCGAACGTGTCATTATGCTGCGGCTGATCTGGATTATGTTGTTTGCACATTCCTTTCAATTTATTCAGCATTTAACCCCCTTTCCCTCATAGAGATTTAGGTTAATAATAATATTATATCTCCATAGAAACGACAGCCATTTAGCTATCATGCAGTGAATAAGTAGTGGCCATATCTATCCCACCTTCATAGATATTACTGGGACTACATGAGATTCTGACCGTTATTATGAACATTGGTTTGGCTACTACATTGTCAATGTATGTCGTATTGGTAATGGCGTCAAGAGGTGCTTCTATTCATACAGATCTGCGCAGTTGGCTGCACGTTTGTTTGTTTTGTATTAGTTGGCAAATTATGATAAATTGATAAGACATCTTTAAATGTACGCGAATACTCTCACCAAGTTGTCTGGAATGGTGTTTTATATACCCTGTTTGCGAGGAGGTAGTTGAATAATTCATCAAGTGTTTATTTGGGGTGGTTGGCTGTTATTTACTTAAAGTTGCTGATTCATCAGTGATCTGTTCATCTTAGGTGTATAATGTACATGTAGGGTTGTCAGTGTTTGCTTCGTATTGATTTTTGTAAGCCGAATTGTTTCACAATTAACAGTCTAGATGGGACTTTTAACCGAGGTCTTGTGTCGGTGCTTTACACTGTGCACGTAAAAGAACCAGAGGAGACTCTGGAATTGGTCTCTGTCTGTATCATTGCACTATCCTCCAAAATCTAAAATGCCTAATCTCTTCAGGAGGCATCGCTCATATGGGCAACCGGTAGCGACGATAAATAAACGTAAAACACGCGCACAAATTGTGTCATGTAGATAATTTGTCCAGTAATCACATTCTTGATTCTTGCTAATCCAGGAGTAAAATGTTTGATCCGATTTTCATCCAGTCCTTTTCGATGTGTGTTTGTACACGGTATTTGTGGGATATTAATCTGCCAGGTTGCTGGCTTGAACCGAGACCAAATTTAAGGTGTTTGCTGTTCCAACGTTTCTCTAGCAGTTCAATTTAGTTGTAGAGATATCGTGTTAATCCATTTACCGTATATACTCGCCTATAAGCTGCCCCCCCCCCAACTTTGATCTTGAAATCTGTGGGTTTTTGGATGAATTCGCATATAAGACGTGTTGATAAAATGGACACCAGACCATGACTTTTGTATAAATTGCATGTTTGGTCAGTGCAAGTTGAAGAAATGTTCAGTGTCAGAGTGCTTTCTTTTCTAAAACATCATTATGGATACCATTTAACACACTCGCTTATAATTGTAGCACTCGCTTATAATTGTAGCACTCGCTTATAATTGTAGCACTCGCTTATAATTGTAGCACTCACTTATAATTGTAGCACTCACTTATAATTGTAGCACTCGCTTATAATTGTAGCACTCGCTTATAATTGTAGCACTCGCTTATAATTGTAGCACTCGCTTATAATTGTAGCACTCGCTTATAATTGTAGCACTCGCTTATAATTGTAGCACTCACTTATAATTGTAGCACTCGCTTATAATTGTAGCACTCGCTTATAATTGTAGCACTCGCTTATAATTGTAGCACTCGCTTATAATTGTAGCACTCACTTATAATTGTAGCACTCACTTATAAGATGGGAAGCCACTTTGAGGCCATAATCTGGTCGTTAAAAAACATGTCTTATGGGTGAGTATGAATGGTACATGTAAATTACAAAATTGGAAGAAAAAAAGAATTCTATTTTAAGGAAATTTATGCAATACAATACCGATATTTATATCTTTGGTTGATTGCAATAAATGGTAAAAATATGGCAATATTGTCATAAATATAGATGTGAACATTTCTATCTTCAGCAAAATCTAATTTTTCCATCTACATGTATGCACAGTATTAGGCAGAGAGCCGTCGGGTCGTCTTTTCGACGGCCTATCACCTAATAAGACGGTCAATTATATTGGCGACGGTTACCGACGGCCAGTTAAAAAAATGGCTGATAACAGTTTTTTTTGTTTTTTTTCTTTCTCCGAGACCTCACTAGGTTTGTTAACATATATATGCAGCTGTAAAACAATGACAAGAACTGGACCCTATAATAGGCTAATATTGTTCGCAATTCCTTTTTGGAGAGGCTTTCCCACCCGGGCTTTCCCAGTTTCTGCCGCATTTCGATCACGTCAGTTCGCCGTTCTCACATCAAGTCTGTGCGGCAATTTCCGTCATCATTCGGGTCCCGCTCTGTGGCTGGACTTATTTTTTTAGACTCCCATTTGGATATTTCTGCCTAATACTATGCATGTATGTGGTATCAGTTGATTATATCTATTTTCAGGTACATGGGAATTGGGTTGGCTGCTCAAGGTGTTAACAAGAACAGACTACCAGGTTTGTGCAAAACTCTTCCATTATGTGTTTGTGCAGTGCTCTTTGAAAATGTAATAAGTAAGTAAGATTTTTATTAAAGTGACATATGCAAACATAAACATTCAATACAAAATATTTACACAACTTTAAGATGCACCCGACCCGATGGGCCTTATCTGTCACTTAATGCCTGCATAACAAATATAAATGAAAGCAAGACATTATCAAAATGTCAACACAAGAATAAAGATTCATCACATTGAACTTAAACGACTGTCAGAATATTCTCATATAGAAAGCGAGTAGTTTTAATGCTGTCAGAATATTCTCATATAGAAAGCGAGTAGTTTTAATGCTGTCAGAATATTCTCATATAGAAAGCGAGTAGTTTTAATGCTGTCAGAATATTCTCATATAGAAAGCGAGTAGTTTTAATGCTGTCAGAATATTCTCATATAGAAAGCGAGTAGTTTTAATGCTGTCAGAATATTCTCATATAGAAAGCGAGTAGTTTTAATGCTGTCAGAATATTCTCATATAGAAAGCGAGTAGTTTTAATGCTGTCAGAATATTCTCATATAGAAAGCGAGTAGTTTTAATGCTGTCAGAATATTCTCATATAGAAAGCGAGTAGTTTTAATGATGTCAGAATATTCTCATATAGAAAGCGAGTAGTTTTAATGCTGTCAGAATATTCTCATATAGAAAGTGAGTAGTTTTAATGTTGTCAGAATGTTCTCATATAGAAAGCGAGTAGTTTGAATGCATACATTCTCAAAGTTTGTATAATCGAATACTTGTAATTTGTATAATTATAATAAACTTTACACTATCTAAGATAGCTTCTAGTATGTAATACTGATATGGCAAACTGTAGTTGGTCATTTTCTGGTTTACAAAATGATGGATATGCCCTATTTTATAGAATAGATACAGCTTAAGGTAGATGGTGACATAGTTCACAGTAATTGCAACATGCTGGCATTACCTCACCAAGACTGCTAGTAATATCATAGATCTACGGGCTCATCTTGGAATATAGTTTGTGAACCTGTGAAATATAATGACAACATTTCATACCGTATGTATCTAGAGTTGTGTGCAGATGCAGCACATTGAAGGGTGCACATGCATACAGTATTGCCATCTAGTGTACATGTTCGCTGTGGGTTTTGGCATGCACTCGCGTATAAGACTGGTTGATAAAATAGACACCAGACCATTCCCCGAGGTTATAAAACTTTTCTCAGATCTCAAGCTTCTGATTGGTTCTGCTGGGTGTAAAACTCAGACTCAATCGATCAAATTCCGTGAGCTTGAGTTTGAGATAGGAGAGAAGTTTTAAAACCTCGGGGCCATGTGTATATTGCATGTTTGGCCTCACTGCAAGTTGTAGATATTTTTAGTGTTAGAGTTATTTCTTTTCTAAAACGTAATTATGGATGACATTTAAAACACTTTTTTTAGCACTCACTTATATAGAAAAGAGACAGGAAGTTAGTTTGAGGCCAATATCTGATTGTATACCACTGTAACCTATCATCACTGATGGTCACGGGTTCGAGTCCCGCTCAGACCGTGTCTCATTTATATGAAAAAGTTGGCAGTTTCTTACGGAGGTCAGACCGTGTCTCATTTATATGAAAAAGTTGGCAGTTTCTTACGGAGGTTTGTGCACCCAAGTACTGGTTAACCGCTGCAGCCTGCCCAGGAAAGGTGTTGTTAGGTAAACTGCCCGCCGGCGATATAGCCCAAAATGGTGCTGATGCAGGCGTAAAACCCGAAATATAACATATATGTTTACTGTTGTTTACACGGGCATGGGATAATGGGAAATGTTTTTATTCAGGCTGGGATAAACAGTCGTATGGCTACCATGGCGATGATGGAAACTCGTTCTGTTCCTCTGGCCAAGGTGAACCATATGGTCCGACGTTCTCGACCGGCGATGTGATCGGATGCTGTGTCAACCTCATTGATAATACCTGCTTCTATACAAAAAATGGCGTGCACCTTGGTATGTTGTAAAATTGTGTTTGTTCTTGTAGCAATTTCTTAACCAGTTACTCCACATAGATGCCTACAACACCATTATCACTTGCCACATATAGCTGCTGTGTCCTGCTATTGGTTATTGAATGTGCAGTTCATAGTTACAGTGTGCCTGTTGCTTAGCAGCTGTTTGGAAATATGTTAAAATACACAGTATGAACATTAAATTTACATTTGAATATATGAGTGCTTTATAATTGGCCATTGCATCTTACTGGACAAAATCTTGAATGGAAATTGTAAAATAAAATGTATTGGAAAATGCATTTTGTTTTTACTTTTTTTTTTTTTAGGGGGTGAAGTCAGGGTCCCTAGGGCGACTATTTAGTCACCCTCTAGAATGAGTCCTGCATGAGTAATCTGTTGTGGAGTAGTAGGTTATACTGGGTTGTAGAGAAATACCATGTATCACTAGGCTGTAAGCAGCTGGAACGACCAGGAATATAACTCGTAGAACCACCCGTTATATGTCGGGGTAGTGGGTTGTAGAGAAATACCATGTATCACTAGGCTGTAAGCAGCTGGAACGACCAGGAATATAACTCGTAGAACCACCCTCTGTATGTCGGGGTAGTTTAGTTGTAGAGAAATACCATGTATCACTAGGCTGTAAGCAGCTGGAACGACCAGGAATATAACTCGTAGAACCACCCTCTGTATGTCGGGGTAGTGGGTTGTAGAGAAATACCATGTATCACTAGGCTGTAAGCAGCTGGAACGACCAGGAATATAACTCGTAGAACCACCCTCTGTATGTCGGGGTAGTGGGTTGTAGAGAAATACCATGTATCACTAGGCTGTAAGCAGCTGGAACGACCAGGAATATAACTCGTAGAACCACCCTCTGTATGTCGGGGTAGTTTAGTTGTAGAGAAATACCATGTATCACTAGGCTGTAAGCAGCTGGAACGACCAGGAATATAACTCGTAGAACCACCCTCTGTATGTCGGGGTAGTGGGTTGTAGAGAAATACCATGTATCACTAGGCTGTAAGCAGCTGGAACGACCAGGAATATAACTCGTAGAACCACCCTCTGTATGTCGGGGTAGTTGGTTGTAGAGAAATACCATGTATCACTAGGCTGTAAGCAGCTGGAACGACCAGGAATATAACTCGTAGAACCACCCTCTGTATGTCGGGGTAGTGGGTTGTAGAGAAATACCATGTATCACTAGGCTGTAAGCAGCTGGAACGACCAGGAATATAACTCGTAGAACCACCCTCTGTATGTCGGGGTAGTTTAGTTGTAGAGAAATACCATGTATCACTAGGCTGTAAGCAGCTGGAACGACCAGGAATATAACTCGTAGAACCACCCTCTGTATGTCGGGGTAGTGGGTTGTAGAGAAATACCATGTATCACTAGGCTGTAAGCAGCTGGAACGACCAGGAATATAACTCGTAGAACCACCCTCTGTATGTCGGGGTAGTTTAGTTGTAGAGAAATACCATGTATCACTTGGCTGTAAGCAGCTGGAACGACCAGGAATATAACTCGTAGAACCACCCTCTGTATGTCGGGGTAGTTTAGTTGCACGTTATTTTGGCATTGTGTTTCTGTTTTAACATACCATGCATATAGCATCAGGATCTTCTGTTTCCATGAGATTTTATGGAGTTATTGCTCATAGAAGCACTGATAAAATAAAGTAACTAATGGAAACTGACACAATTTTATAATTCCGACGCCTTTTATTAAAAATTTGTTTTCAAAATTGTTTTTTCCCCACCAGATTTATCTTTCATTTCAAGTGATTTATTTGGGGTCCAAGATCTTTCCAATATAGGTGTAGCTCATTAACCCATTCAACACCAAGTAACTGACATGGATTGGTCCAAGATCTGTCGAATATAGGAATGGTGTAGCTCCTATTAACCCATTCAACACCAAGTAACTGACATGGACTGGTCCATGATATTTTTAGACCAATACATTAATAATAAAAGTTGGACAGTTCATTTATCAAAATGTGTAATTTTGTCTAAAAATAGTAATATTACAGGTAAAAAGCACAGATCCTGATGAGACAGCTCAGGATCTACACTTTTTGTAAGCTTAAGGTTTAAATACAGACTTATTGACATATATATTTTACAGAACGAACGCAATAATGACAAATGTGATATAATGCTTGCAATATAGATGTTATGTTAATTGGTTTAAACATACAACACGATTGCATGAGGTGAGTTTAGATCTCATTCCATGAAGAAACAGTTACAGCCTTCACCCAACGGTAATATATATAAAATGCATGAACATGCTACACACTGCTAATGATTGTTATTCATATGTTTTGTTTCTTTTCAGGGATAGCATTTACAGATTTACCTGTAAGTATTGATGTATGTTTATACAGTCAAACCTGTGTTAGTGGTCACCTGTATTAAGCAGCCAACCTGTATTAAGTCATTGTGGAAGTCGTGATAGCGCAGTGGATGCGCATTCGCTGCAGGTGCGAAAGGTCCGGAGTTTGAGCCCCGCTGGAGCTGTTACGATTGTGCCCTTAGGCAAGGCATTTAAATTTCACGTTGCCTCTTCTCTCTCACTCGTGGCGATGGAATCCATCAGGAATGAGGTCTCGAGAGTGATTAATATAAGTTGTAAGAACTTGTTTCGCAATCGAGCTAACATAAATTTGTATAAACTAACCTGTATTAAGCAGCCAGATTTCAGATTCACAATATGTTGTCTTATTATACATATACCCTCTAGTAAGCAGCCACCTGTGCTAAGCAGCCATTTTCTGTGATTCACTTGTCTGGCTGCTTATGACAGGTTTGACTGTATATATGAACAGCTTTCATTTTCGCTTCTCTCCCTTTAACCATGATGGAGATGTAATGGTTGGATAACACTGCCTCTGATATTCAGGAGTTGCAATATGGTACTAGTAGGTGGGTGACCTGCGTTGCGGAGTGGTTTACGGTCGTTTTCCTTCAAATCATTTACCTCTCACTGCTTTAGGTTATAATCCCACTAGGTGTGTCAAATATTTTAATGCGAAGAAGCTATCCAACTGGGTCCGCCTCCGTGGTTGAGTGGTTACGGTCACTGACTTGTATACCACTGTAACCTATCATCACTGATGGTCATGGGCTCGAGCCCCACTCAGGCCGTGTCTCATTTATATGAAAAAGTTGGCAGTTTCTTACGTAGGTTGGTGCACCCAAGTACTTGTTAACCGCTGGAGCCTGCCCAGGAAAGGTGTTGTTAAGTAAACTGCCCGCCGGCGATATAGCCCAAAATGGTGCTGATGCAGGCGTAAAACCCGAAATATAACATAACATTGCTTCAAATCATTTACCTCTCACTGCTTTAGGTTATAATCCCACTAGGTGTGACAAATATTTTAATGCGATGAAGCTATCCAACTGGCTTGTGGAAGGTTAGTGGTTCTCCCCAGCCAGGTGCCCATCCTCCACCAATAATAGCTTAGCTGGAGAGTCACTGTATGACCTGAGCTGCTGGCTTTAACCCCATTCAACACCAAGTAACTGACATGGACTGGTGCATGATATTTTTAGACCAATATATTAATAAGAAAATTGCATTTGGACCAGTTCATTTATCAAAATGGGTAATTTTGTCTAAATATAGTAATATTACTGGCAAAAAGTGTAGATCCTGATGAGACGGCTCGTTACGAGCCGGCTCATCTGGATCTACACTTTTTGTAAAGCCTATTTAGAGGTCTGTGGTGTTGAAAGGGTCAAACCCCAACAAACAAGCAAACATTGTACTACTAGTCAATGGGGATACTTAGCTTGTAAGGACGTATTAGAGAAATTGTATAGTTCATGTCCCTAGGCCCTTGTGACTGCTGTACATTCACCCAAGTGTCACTTTATATGAAGCATGCTATGGAATGTCACATCAATGTATGTGTCTTCAACACACATGTATAACCGAGAGTGGAGCTATTGTACTTGAAAGCTTGGCTGCAATTAAAACACTAAATTTCAGTACTGAAAGATGTCTCTTTAATACAGTCAAACCTGTCTTAAGCAGCCAGCCAAGGGAATCACAGAAAGTGGCTGTTTACCACAGGTGGCTGCTTAATAGAGGGACATTGTGTAATAAAACAATAGATTGGGAATCTGGAAACTGGCTGCTTTAATACAGGTTGGCTGCTTAATGGAGGTGACCACTAACACAGGTTTGACCGTAAACTGGTTTCAGCCTTATATATTGTGCATTATTGTATTGCAATTGTTTAAAAGTAATAACCTGCCGAATAAATTGGATGGAATGTGCAAACAATAGATCCAGATCAGGACCCATGTTTGCTATTCAGACAAATGTTTTAGCTTCACTATCCGACATAGAGCCTGATCAGACAGCACATTCGGTGCTTCCGAATCTGGCTCTATGCTGTTTGCAAGAATCATTATGCTTGTGAAGTTTGGTGAGTGACTGGAAAAACTTAATTTGCATATCCAGGGCTCATTCTTGGTAATCATTTTTGAGAGAAGTGAGAAAGCGAGTGGTTACGTCCTTAAATTGTGGTCATTTAATAAATTGCAACAAAATAGGGTTAAATAGACACAATATGACATTAAATAGAAGGAGTGCATTACAATGGCCAGTATATTGGACACATTTTGGATGAAAATTGAAAATTGTAAAATAAAAAAAAAGTAAACAAAAAAGTATTTTTATTTAGGGAGAAGTGGGGCCCTAGGGCGACTATTTCACCCAAGTCGCCCTCTAGAATGAGCCCCGAGTTCATTATTGTAGCACCCGTTATTAGGTATTACTGCTCGGTTAAAAATTAACTTTGTTGTAAAGTTTTAATATCATTATCATGAAACCCACAATAATTTATGTCAAAAAGGAACAATTTCAGTAAAAACTGTATGTTTATGGATGTATGTTTTGTTTCAGCATGGTTTATACCCAACCGTTGGATTACAGACACCTGGGGAGGTTGTGGAAGCCAACTTTGGACATTCACCTTTTGTATATGACATTGACGACTATATTAGAGTAAGTTACCACTCTTTCTCACCAAAGCTTGGCAAGTGATACTACATGGCATAAAGCATTATAATGTATCTGTCACGTATATAATGGGCAGTTACTCCACATTCTCCCGAAATAATTTGGACAATTATTTTTCATCAGTAAACCAGATTTATGCGATCTACAAACTGAAAGTGAAATTAGGAATTTCCGAAACGGTTCAACACGGCTCGGAAGGCACATTTGCTTTTTACTCTGTTTTGATGAGCAGTGGAGATAATTGCATGATATTGCCAGTTAGATGTAGTTTTAATTCAAGTGACATATGACAGTAAATTGTGATCTTTGATAGTATATCTTCATTCATGATGCACGTGCTGTGTCCCGCATTATATTAGAACTTGTTTATATAAATGCTTTATGTCAACAAATGTTGTACCCTAATCAACATTTGTTTATTAGAGTGGTGGAACCTACGCTTGCGGTATGGTATCCCTATGCTCGCTGTATTTTCAAAAAACGCCTGCTTTCACATTATCTGTATCAATAGCCACACGTGAGGATCACGTGACAAACCCGTCTGTTATAATTGACTTCTATAAATTCCAATCATAATATTACATGTACCACGAGCATAGGTTCCATCACTCTAGTTTAAATATTTGGGTTTCTGTGGCAAATATTTTGAACACAATTATACAATATAGTATGCAATTACATTCTGTAGAATTTCCCAGATTTTATGTCGCTTCAAACATTGGGGTTGTGAGATTTCATTTTGACTATGTAGCCTATAGCTAATGTTTGAGTGGTGACCTTTGTTGGTTAGTTTAAACAATATTTTATTCAAGAATGTTACATAACATAGGAATAGTTGCAACAGCACAGTTAGGATTGGGAAAAAGGTTACATAATAACTTATTTGTCTCCCATTCCTTCAATACAATTACATACACACATATTCTGTTATGACACGTTACATTACAAGTATTGTTTAGTATGACATATTTTATAATGCTATAAAGCGAGTTTAAGCACAAGAAGGAAATAAAACGTGCAACAAAAACGTTCGAAAATATACGATTTTGTTGGAATCTTTCGTTTTGATATAAAAGGAAGAGACTAAAAGACGCACCTTTGTTGGTTGAACCATGCTACCATATTTTGCTCATTTTGGCGGTCAAGGTTGTAAAACAACAAATAAATTGCCTATTAATATACATAGTATAAAGTAAAAACAAAGTCTGTTCATTTATATTTCCAATCTTTCATTTCTTCTGATACCACATCCGTAGTGAAGAGGTATTCAAATGAAACAGTAAAAGAGCAAAACTCTTCCTATTATTATGTTTTCCATATCCAGTGCTAACCGGTGAATAACGTCACTATGTTTACACACTGTATTCCTCCGCCAAATAATACAGTACCAATCTTCAGTTTGCAAAGGCCTGAATGTTATACCACATCTTTTCTACACATCAACTAGCCTGAAGTCTTCTCAAGTCACCTAATTTCTCAACAAACAAAAACTATACACTGCCTGTCATGAAAATGCATTTTTACCAAAAAGAAAAATGAACTATATTAGTTATTGGGACTACATTCGAGTGGACCGCGGATGCACTTCTGCCTATTTATGTATATACAACCTTAATATTTGGTATAGGAATGGAGAATGAAGACCCGTCTAACTATCGAGAGATTCCCAGTCAATGATAAGAAGGGAGAGTGGCAGACTGCTTTACAGAGGTAAGCTAACCCAGAAGCATATTTATCTAGTGCATTGTGCCTTAGAGCGTTTTTATCTTGATTATGTTCTGTTGGACCGATTAATCGGTTTCTTTTTGGAGATAAATTTAGTTAAGGGCTTAACTATGATGTGGAAAGAAAGTGATTGCACGACTGTCGATATAAGGTTTTTCAATACAATGTCAACCGTAGTAAATAAAGAAATGAAGAAATTGTATTTTTTACATGTTAGTAGATGTATACAGGGTTCCCTCTGTCTGAATGTTCTCGTCTGCGCCACTTCTGTCGCCAATTGAAAAATACAACCAATTTGAACAACTTTGAGCCAGATAAGAGCCATTTAGTTCACAGATAAATATTTGAAGCTATGTATTTGACAAAATATGTTGCGCCAAATATTATCGCCAATGCACAAAATATAGCGCCAGTATTTGATTTTTGTTGCAATTTGCGCCATTGGCGACCGACAGCGGTAACCCTGATATATTGAGCAGACGTTTAATAGAACATTAAATCAAATTGTTTAACTTGTAATGCACTGGGCATTATTGTTAATGTCGTGCTTCAATTGTTTTCAAAATATACCTCATTCCAAGATGGCGGTCATATATAGGTATAGAACGGGTTAATTGGGTACATTGTTGTGTGGCGGAGCGGCCGTGACGACTACTATTCGCAAACGAACACTTCAATAAGATCACACATCCAGATATGTCGGGAGGGGGGGGGGGGGGGGGGGGGGGTTAGCCAGTCCAGCTTAAACTTTGTATTTGCATAAAAGTTGTGTGAAGAATTTGAGTTGTAGGACGTGTGTCGATCAGATCAGACTGGTACGGGTGGTTTTCCTAGTTGGTTCTCCTAGTTGGTTATGATGTGGTTGATTTGTTTATCAATGCATGTTTATCAATGCATGTTTATCAAGGCATGTTTATCATGATTGTTATTTATTTACCTCGAATAGATTCATCCTGATGGCAACACGCGAACTATGATAACGGTTACTTGTCCATTGGCTTTGCAAATGCTATTTTCTAAATTCTGGGTGGGGACTTTATTGTTCACTTCAATAATCTCTCCTATTAATGTGGAGGAAATGTACATGTGACTGGAGAAAACGGGTCTGATGACCACCTTGTATACTTCCCAGACTGGGGATCGAATCCTGGTTGCATTGGTGAGAAACGAGCAAGCTAACCTCTGTTCTACTCTTGACTGTAAAACTACAGTTTGACTCGTCCGCCTCCGTGGTCGAGTGGTTAAGGTCGCTGACGTGTATACCACTGTAACCTATCATCACTGATGGTCACGGGTTCGAGCCCCGCTCAGACCGTGTCTCATTTATATGAAAAAGTTGGCAGTTTCTTACGGAGGTTGGTAGTTTAGTTTATACAAATTTATTTTAGCTCGATTGCGAAACAAGTTCTTTCAACTTATATTAATCACTCTCAAGACCTCATTCCTGATGGAATCCATCGCCATGAAGGAGAGAGAAGAGGCAATGTGGAATTTAAATGCCTTGCCTAAGGGCACAATCGTAACGGCTCCGGACTTTTCGCACCTGAAGCGACCGCATCCACTGCGCTATCACGACTTCCACTACGGAGGTTGGTGCACCCAAGTACTGGTTAACCGCTGGTGCCTGCCCAGGAAAGGTGTTGTTAGGTAAACTGCCCGCCGGTGATATAGCCCAAAATGGTGCTGATGCAGGCGTAAAACCCGAAATATAAATATAACATATATAACAGTTTGACTAGTAATTATAAATGAGAGACAACAAGGAAAGTAATTTATTCCTTTGCATCCATTTTGTGTGTATGTATATTTCAGCATCGTCTCCACGTACCTAGTCCATCATGGTTATTGTGCCACTGCTGAAGCGTTTGCTAAATCTACAGGCCAAAAAATAGACGAGGAAATCACATCTATCAAAAACAGACAAAGTATGAGGGGCTTCCTTCATTGTCTGGTTTCAAGGCTTGTAAACCTCCTGATATTTGTCATGCACGATATTGTTTTATTGTCCAAGGCTTGTAAACCTCCTGATATTTGTCATGCACGATATTGTTTTATTGTCCAAGGCTTGTAAACCTCCTGATATTTGTCATGCACGATATTGTTTTATTGTCCAAGGCTTGTAAACCTCCTGATATTTGTCATGCACGATATTGTTTTATTGTCCAAGGCTTGTAAACCTCCTGATATTTGTCATGCACGATATTGTTTTATTGTCCAAGGCTTGTAAACCTCCTGATATTTGTCGTGCACGATATTGTTTTATTGTCCATTTGTGTCCCATCGTTCTGGTGTTTCTATCTTTTAAATCACTGGGCCGTTTTATCCAATAACTTCACACAGGTGAAGCATATTCCGTCCGGATGATATACTTTCCACAGATGTAAGCCAAGCATTTTCAGTCCGGATGAGATACTCATCCGGACTGAATATGCTTGACTTACCGTATTTAGCTGTGTATAGTGCGCACATTTCTTACTGAAATCCTCATCCATTTTATCTACTGCGCATTATACACCAGTACAGACATCAGGACATTTTTTTCCGGACCAAAATTGACCAATATTTCGTGAAATTCGACCCGAACGGCCCCACAGTCATTCTATAATTTGTTACATTCGACAAACGTTATAAACTAGCTATTAAAACCAGTTGCCGATAGTCTATATAAATAAATGAAATGAATAAGACCACAAAATTAGCATATACTGCGTTAATTTTGGCAAACTGAAGAATTTAATTGAAATTAGTAAATGCATAAAAATGGCGATTTGATAACTTCACATGGTTTTATCGTATGTAATATTTCCCGTACTTCGCCGCATAAAGCGACGCTGCAATCGTACGATATCAGAGATAAAGAAACTTTGTAATAATAGTTTATTTGATTTAATATACCGTATGTTTTTAAATACGACATGATTAAAAGACACGATGTGTTGGTTATATTTACGGGAAATATTTTTTGGCTGCAGTATTTCAATTGTTTGTAGCGATAATTAATTTCGACAAACCTTTCACAATGGGTCCCAGTTAATTAGGTAGGCTACACGTGTTGAGAAGTTTGAGCATCTGCTGACATGTTTGAGAAATTTGAACAGGCTGGTGTTAAGTTTGAGAAATTAATTATCGCTCAACTTGTCAATTTAATGCCATGTTTTCGAAGCTGTCATCAGACAAGCAGTAAACATTCTCTGATTGACATCATATCACTCAGAATACCTCTCAGATTTGTCACACCTCTCAGTTATTGTCAAAACGTATCTACTTATACTGTCACACCATGTGTTGTTTTCTTTTTCGTGCCAAATCGTGGGTGCGCATTATACACGATAGCGCACTATACACAGCTAAATACGGTACATCAGTGGAAAGTGTATCATCCGGACTGAGAATGCTTGATTTACATCTGTGGAAAGTATCTCATCCGGACTGACAATGCTTGATTTACATCTGTGGAACACAGTATTAGGCAGAGAGCCGTCGGGCCGTCTTTTCGACGGCCTATCACCTAATAAGACGGTCAATTATATTGGCGACGGCTACCGACGGCCAGTTAAAAAAATGGCTGATAACAGTTTTTTTCTTTCTTTCTCTTTCTCCGAGACCTCACTAGGTTTGTTAACATATATATGCAGCTGTAAAACAATGACAAGAACTGGACCCTATAATAGGCTAATATTGTTCGCAATTCCTTTTTGGAGAGGCTTTCCCACCCGGGCTTTCCCAGTTTCTGCCGCATTTCGATCACGTCAGTTCGCCGTTCTCACATCGAGTCTGTGCGGCAATTTCCGTCATCATTCGGGTCCCGCTCTGGGGCTGGACTTATTTTTTTAGACTCCCATTTGAATATTTCTGCCTAATACTATGCTGTGGAAAGTATCTCATCCGGACTGACAATGCTTGATTTACATCTGTGGAAAGTATCTCATCCGGACTGAGAATGCTTGATTTACATCTGTGGAAAGTATCTCATCCGGACTGAGAACGCTTGATTTACATCTGTGGAAAGTATCTCATCCGGACTGAGAATACTTGTAAATGATTTACATCAGTGGAAAGTGTATCATCCGGACTGAAAATACTTGATTTACATCTGTGGAAAGTGTATCATCCGGACTGAGAATGCTTGATTTACATCTGTGGAAAGTATCTCATCCGGACGGAAAATACTTGATTTACATCTGTGGAAAGTGTATCATCCGGACTGAGAATGCTTGATTTACATCTGTGGAAAGTGTATCATCCGGACTGAGAATGCTTGATTTACATCTGTGGAAAGTGTATCATCCGGACTGAAAATACTTGATTTACATCTGTGGAAAGTGTATCATCCGGACTGAAAATACTTGATTTACATCTGTGGAAAGTGTATCATCCGGACTGAGAATGCTTGATTTACATCTGTGGAAAGTATCTCATCCGGACTGAAAATACATGATTTACATCAGTGGAAAGTATCTCATCCGGACTGACAATGAAAGTACCGACACAAACTGTGTGTATAGCCGTGCTCTATTTATGACATGTAGGTAGGAAGTTGTACAATATTTAATTGAATTACAAAATGGCAAACCACTTGGAACCAATTCAATAAACTACAATTAATTAAGCCAAATATTGGTAAATCATCGTATGTTTATCACTCCAACCGTAGAGAGGAAACAGTAATGTCACGGCTGAGACTTGGTGTATACCATGCCATTCCTCTATAAATGAAACACATGAACACATCTTAAATTCACTGATTTAGCACTCATTCGCCAAAAATATTATACAGTTATGACAATGAAGGAGCTATTCGACACTTGATTTTAAATACATTATTGCATTTTTAAAAGAATCACATCTTTTCCATAAATTGTAAATTAACGTTTTTATTATTTTTACAGCTTGATAAATTTTGTTGCAATTTACCTTTCGTCATTACAATTTTACTACATACAGATATATCGTCTCCGTAGCCTAGTTGTAAAGGCGTCCTGCTACGGAGTGGGAGGTCGAAGGTTCGAACCTTGTTTGTTAGGGGTTTGTTCTGATATGGCCGGTTGGTGAGCCACCAGCTAGTTAAATAATGGTTACCGATTGCCTACGAGCCTGGCGCCTGGCATACAAGCATAGGATTCGGGAAGTACTGATGTTCATAAAAAGAGGTGTCTCATAAGTCAGAAATGGCTGGCCCTTTAAATAGGGGCGACACTATAATAAACAAACACTTTTTACAGTATGTTATCTACATATATTTTTTAACTATCTTGTATAATAATATACTTAACCCGGCTCGATATAGCCTGAACTGTGATGATGCGCCGTTAAACCAAATACTCGCTCACTCACTTATACACAGGTGAGTGATGTTGTAGGCCAAGTAACTTGGGCCAAACTGTCACTGCCACTTTTATATCGTGTACATAGTAAATATATTGTGAAGTGTTTCTGAACTGTTTAATGTACTTTTAATATTGTTTGGGTTTATTAACCCTTTCAACCCCAAGTAACTGACATGGACTGGTGCATGCTATTTTTAGACCAATAAATTAATAAGAAAATTACATTTGGACCAGTTCATTTATCAAAATGGGTAATTTTATCTAAAAATAGTAATAATTATTACTGGCAAAAAAGTGCAGATCCTGATGAGACGGCTCGTTATGAGCCGGCTCATCTGGATCTACACTTTTCATAAGCCTATTTAGAGGTCTGTGGGGTTGAAAGGGTTAAGCATACATTAAGGCAATCCTTAATAAAATGATGTCTTTGAAATTTTATATCAGTATATTTATCACAATTTGAATTAGTCCGCATGGTTGAGTGGTTACGTTCGCTGACATTAAACACTGCAATACGTAATATATCTCAAGTAAACAACAGAATAGGTGAAAGATTTCAGTATATCTCAAGTAAACAACAGAATAGGTGAAAGATTTCAGTATATCTCAAGTAAACAACAGAATAGGTGAAAGATTTCAGTATATCTCAAGTAAACAACAGAATAGGTGAAAGATTTCAGTATATCTCAAGTAAACAACAGAATAGCTGAACGATTTCAGTATATCTCAAGTAAACAACAGAATAGGTGAAAGATTTCAGTATATCTCAAGTAAACAACAGAATAGGTGAAAGATTTCAGTATATCTCAAGTAAACAACCGAATAGCTGAAAGATTTCAGTATATCTCAAGTAAACAACAGAATAGGTGAAAGATTTCAGTATATCTCAAGTAAACAACAGAATAGGTGAAAGATTTCAGTATATCTCAAGTAAACAACCGAATAGCTGAAAGATTTCAGTATATCTCAAGTAAACAACAGAATAGGTGAAAGATTTCAGTATATCTCAAGTAAACAACAGAATAGCTGAAAGATTTCAGTATATCTCAAGTAAACAACCGAATAGGTGAAAGATTTCAGTATATCTCAAGTAAACAACAGAATAGGTGAAAGATTTCAGTATATCTCAAGTAAACAACAGAATAGGTGAACGATTTCAGTATATCTCAAGTAAACAACCGAATAGGTGAAAGATTTCAGTATATCTCAAGTAAACAACAGAATAGGTGAAAGATTTCAGTATATCTCAAGTAAACAACAGAATAGGTGAAAGATTTCAGTATATCTCAAGTAAACAACCGAATAGGTGAAAGATTTCAGTATATCTCAAGTAAACAACAGAATAGGTGAAAGATTTCAGTATATCTCAAGTAAACAACAGAATAGCTGAAAGATTTCAGTATATCTCAAGTAAACAACAGAATAGGTGAAAGATTTCAGTATATCTCAAGTAAACAACAGAATAGGTGAAAGATTTCAGTATATCTCAAGTAAACAACAGAATAGGTGAAAGATTTCAGTATATCTCAAGTAAACAACAGAATAGGTGAAAGATTTCAGTATATCTCAAGTAAACAACAGAATAGGTGAAAGATTTCAGTATATCTCAAGTAAACAACAGAATAGGTGAAAGATTTCAGTATATCTCAAGTAAACAACAGAATAGGTGAAAGATTTCAGTATATCTCAAGTAAACAACAGAATAGGTGAAAGATTTCAGTATATCTCAAGTAAACAACAGAATAGGTGAAAGATTTCAGTATATCTCAAGTAAACAACAGAATAGGTGAAAGATTTCAGTATATCTCAAGTAAACAACAGAATAGGTGAAAGATTTCAGTATATCTCAAGTAAACAACAGAATAGGTGATAGATTTCAGTATATCTCAAGTAAACAACAGAATAGGTGAAAGATTTCAGTATATCTCAAGTAAACAACAGAATAGGTGAAAGATTTCAGTATATCTCAAGTAAACAACAGAATAGGTGAAAGATTTCAGTATATCTCAAGTAAACAACAGAATAGGTGAAAGATTTCAGTATATCTCAAGTAAACAACAGAATAGGTGAAAGATTTCAGTATATCTCAAGTAAACAACAGAATAGGTGAAAGATTTCAGTATATCTCAAGTAAACAACAGAATAGGTGAAAGATTTCAGTATATCTCAAGTAAACAACAGAATAGGTGAAAGATTTCAGTATATCTCAAGTAAACAACAGAATAGGTGAAAGATTTCAGTATATCTCAAGTAAACAACAGAATAGGTGAAAGATTTCAGTATATCTCAAGTAAACAACAGAATAGGTGAAAGATTTCAGTATATCTCAAGTAAACAACAGAATAGGTGAAAGATTTCAGTATATCTCAAGTAAACAACAGAATAGGTGAAAGATTTCAGTATATCTCAAGTAAACAACAGAATAGGTGAAAGATTTCAGTATATCTCAAGTAAACAACAGAATAGGTGAAAGATTTCAGTATATCTCAAGTAAACAACAGAATAGGTGAAAGATTTCAGTATATCTCAAGTAAACAACAGAATAGGTGAAAGATTTCAGTATATCTCAAGTAAACAACAGAATAGGTGAAAGATTTCAGTATATCTCAAGTAAACAACAGAATAGGTGAAAGATTTCAGTATATCTCAAGTAAACAACAGAATAGGTGAAAGATTTCAGTATATCTCAAGTAAACAACAGAATAGGTGAAAGATTTCAGTATATCTCAAGTAAACAACAGAATAGGTGAAAGATTTCAGTATATCTCAAGTAAACAACAGAATAGGTGAAAGATTTCAGTATATCTCAAGTAAACAACAGAATAGGTGAAAGATTTCAGTATATCTCAAGTAAACAACAGAATAGGTGAAAGATTTCAGTATATCTCAAGTAAACAACAGAATAGGTGAAAGATTTCAGTATATCTCAAGTAAACAACAGAATAGGTGAAAGATTTCAGTATATCTCAAGTAAACAACAGAATAGGTGAAAGATTTCAGTATATCTCAAGTAAACAACAGAATAGGTGAAAGATTTCAGTATATCTCAAGTAAACAACAGAATAGGTGATAGATTTCAGTATATCTCAAGTAAACAACAGAATAGGTGAAAGATTTCAGTATATCTCAAGTAAACAACAGAATAGGTGAAAGATTTCAGTATATCTCAAGTAAACAACAGAATAGGTGATAGATTTCAGTATATCTCAAGTAAACAACAGAATAGGTGATAGATTTCAGTATATCTCAAGTAAACAACAGAATAGGTGAAAGATTTCAGTATATCTCAAGTAAACAACCGAATAGGTGAAAGATTTCAGTATATCTCAAGTAAACAACAGAATAGGTGAAAGATTTCAGTATATCTCAAGTAAACAACAGAATAGGTGAAAGATTTCAGTATATCTCAAGTAAACAACAGAATAGGTGAAAGATTTCAGTATATCTCAAGTAAACAACCGAATAGGTGAAAGATTTCAGTATATCTCAAGTAAACAACAGAATAGGTGAAAGATTTCAGTATATCTCAAGTAAACAACAGAATAGGTGAAAGATTTCAGTATATCTCAAGTAAACAACAGAATAGGTGATAGATTTCAGTATATCTCAAGTAAACAACCGAATAGGTGAAAGATTTCAGTATATCTCAAGTAAACAACAGAATAGGTGATAGATTTCAGTATATCTCAAGTAAACAACAGAATAGGTGATAGATTTCAGTATATCTCAAGTAAACAACAGAATAGGTGATAGATTTCAGTATATCTCAAGTAAACAACAGAATAGGTGAAAGATTTCAGTATATCTCAAGTAAACAACAGAATATGTGAAAGATTTCAGTATATCTCAAGTAAACAACAGAATAGGTGATAGATTTCAGTATATCTCAAGTAAACAACAGAATAGGTCAAAGATTTCAGTATATCTCAAGTAAACAACAGAATAGGTGATAGATTTCAGTATATCTTAAGTAAACAACAGAATAGGTGAAAGATTTCAGTATATCTCAAGTAAACAACAGAATAGGTGATAGATTTCAGTATACGGTCAGTCTACTAGAATAGTTACATATATTATTCATCGAATGCTTATGCTGCTCTTCAATGCAAAAAGGCTGTCCGATAAGCGCAGTGGCCACGATTCCTTACTATCCAGATTTATAGTACTGTCCGAATTACTTATTACCGGCTCAATATTTAACTTGTTGATAGCGGACTTATCGTCCATTGTTTGGCCTTCATGTCATGCTGTCAAGCGCGCCGATGACTGATGACTGTGCTGCCTACCTGTCGCTTTTAGAAAATGACGAAAACCTTTTTGTATGGTTAAACGGCATGTTAAATCAAACATATGGTTATTTTGTTAAGATTTGACAGGCGGTGTGAGCGTAAAATGTACACGTCGTAATAATTTTCTGTGTCGAACGTCTTTAACACAAATTTCATTCGAAAATCGATCAAGACTTGGTACCCTAAGATGTCTCTATCGTTTTGGATTCATGAAGTTTACTATATTAAAAACATAGGTAGTTATTGTACCATTCAGTACATAGACATGTTTAATCTGTACCAGTCAGTACATAGACACGTTTAATCTGTACCCTTCAGTACATAGACATGTTTAATCTGTACCAGTCAGTACATAGATATGTTTAATCTGTACCATTCAGTACATATATATGTTTAATCTGTACCATTCAGTACATATATATGTTTAATCTGTACCATTCAGTACATAGACATGTTTAATCTGTTCCATTCAGTACATATATATGTTTAATCTGTACCATTCAGTACATAGACATGTTTAATCTGTACCCTTCAGTACATAGACATGTTTAATCTGTACCAGTCAGTACATATATATGTTTAATCTGTACCCTTCAGTACATAGACATGTTTAATCTGTACCAGTCAGCACATAGATATGTTTAATCTGTACCATTCAGTACATAGATATGTTTAATCTGTACCAGTCGGTACATAGATATGTTTAATCTGTACCCTTCAGTACATAGACATGTTTAATCTGTACCAGTCAGTACATAGATATGTTTAATCTGTACCATTCAGTACATAGATATGTTTAATCTGTACCATTCAGTACATAGACATGTTTAATCTGTACCAGTCAGTACATAGATATGTTTAATCTGTACCATTCAGTACATAGATATGTTTAATCTGTACCATTCAGTACATATATATGTTTAATCTGTACCATTCAGTACATAGACATGTTTAATCTGTACCAGTCAGTACATAGATATGTTTAATCTGTTCCATTCAGTACATAGATATGTTTAATCTGTACCATTCAGTACATAGATATGTTTAATCTGTACCATTCAGTACATAGACATGTTTAATCTGTTCCATTCAGTACATATATATGTTTAATCTGTACCATTCAGTACATAGACATGTTTAATCTGTACCCTTCAGTACATAGACATGTTTAATCTGTACCAGTCAGTACATAGATATGTTTAATCTGTACCATTCAGTACATATATATGTTTAATCTGTACCATTCAGTACATAGACATGTTTAATCTGTACCAGTCAGTACATAGATATGTTTAATCTGTTCCATTCAGTACATAGATATGTTTAATCTGTACCATTCAGTACATATATATGTTTAATCTGTACCAGTCAGTACATAGACATGTTTAATCTGTTCCATTCAGTACATAGATATGTTTAATCTGTACCAGTCAGTACATATACATGTTTAATCTGTACCAGTCAGTACATAGATATGTTTAATCTGTTCCATTCAGTACATATATATGTTTAATCTGTACCATTCAGTACATATATATGTTTAATCTGTTCCATTCAGTACATAGATATGTTTAATCTGTTCCATTCAGTACATAGACATGTTTAATCTGTACCAGTCAGTACATAGATATGTTTAATCTGTTCCATTCAGTACATAGATATGTTTAATCTGTATCAGTCAGTACATAGACATGTTTAATCTGTTCCATTCAGTACATAGATATGTTTAATCTGTTCCATTCAGTACATAGATATGTTTAATCTGTTCCATTCAGTACATAGATATGTTTAATCTGTTCCATTCAGTACATAGATATGTTTAATCTGTACCATTCAGTACATAGACCTGTTTAATCTGTACCCTTCAGTACATAGATATGTTTAATCTGTACCATTCGGTATCTGTACCATTCAGTACATAGATAATAGATATGTTTAATCTGTACGATTCAGTACATAGATATGTTTATTCTGTTCCATTCAGTACATAGATATGTTTAATCTGTTCCATTCAGTACATAGACATGTTTAATCTGTACCAGTCAGTACATAGATATGTTTAATCTGTACCATTCAGTACATAGATATGTTTAATCTGTACCAGTCAGTACATAGATATGTTTAATCTGTACCAGTCAGTACATAGATATGTTTAATCTGTTCCATTCAGTACATATATATGTTTAATCTGTACCATTCAGTACATAGACATGTTTAATCTGTACCCTTCAGTACATAGATATGTTTAATCTGTACCATTCAGTACATAGACATGTTTAATCTGTACCCTTCAGTACATAGATATGTTTAATCTGTACTATTCAGTACATATATATGTTTAATCTGTTCCATTCAGTACATAGATATGTTTAATCTGTTCCATTCAGTACATAGATATGTTTAATCTGTTCCATTCAGTACATAAATATGTTTAATCTGTTCCATTCAGTACATAGATATGTTTAATCTGTACCCTTCAGTACATAGATATGTTTAATCTGTTCCATTCAGTACATATATATGTTTAATCTGTTCCATTCAGTACATATATATGTTTAATCTGTTCCACTCAGTACATAGATATGTTTAATCTGTTCCATTCAGTGCATAGATATGTTTAATCTGTTCCAATCAGTACATAGACATGTTTAATCTGTACCCTTCAGTACATAGATATGTTTAATCTGTACCATTCAGTACATATATATGTTTAATCTGTACCATTCGGTACATAGATATGTTTAATCTGTTCCATTCAGTACATAGATATGTTTAATCTGTTCCATTCAGTACATAGATATGTTTAATCTGTTCCATTCAGTACATAGACATGTTTAATCTGTTCCATTCAGCACATAGATATGTTTAATCTGTAATATTCAGCACATAGATATGTTTAATCTGTACCATTCAGCACATAGATATGTTTAATCTGTATTTGGTTGGTTCCCGTTAATTCTGTTTGTTTGGTTACAATTATTTCTATTTCTGTTTTTGTTGTAGGAATATCAAAGTTGGTGTTAGCCGGCAGGATGGGAGAAGCGATAGATACCACGCACCAGTTATATCCCAGTTTATTAGAACGCAATGCAAACTTATTATTCATGCTGAAGTGTAGACAGTTTATAGAGATGGTGAACGGTTCGGACAGTGAAGTACGTGGGGCAGCATTACGGAGCCCCAGATCTCAGCATGGGGGAAGTAATCGCTCTAGTCCCTCTCGTAGCCCCATACACCACACACACTCCCCCAGGGCGAACCCCTTGACGGGAGGAACCAACTCAGGGAACAGTAGTCCAAATAGATCTAAAACACTCAAGTCACACTCGACTTTTCAGACTTATGCACCAATTTTAAACTCTAGCCCTGCCCATAGCTCCTCCCATGCCAACAGTGTAACCAATAGCAACAGTACAAACAGCCAATCGGATTTAAAAAGTATATCAGAGGAGAATATGAATGTAGTAAACGCAGTAAATTCAAACAGTGTTACAGTTAATGGAAGTGAGACACGGTACATTGAGGATGTTGAAATGTTGGATGGTATAGTGGAGGAGGAGACTAGTGTTGTGACAAATGGAAGTAGTGCAAACGGACAATGCATCAATGGAAACGGCTGTGCTGAAGATAAAGATGATGATATGGGTGAGTACCTTGTCTATCCTTGCACATGGTCATTGGATACATGTTCTTAAATAAGCTGGATTCATGTGGTTAGAGCTTTGGATGATACCAGCTTCATGTGGTTAGAGCTCTGTATGAAACCAGATTCATGTGGTTAGAGCTCTGTATGAAACCGGATTCATGTTGTCTGTGCTCTCTGGATGAAACTAGCTTCATGTGGTCAGTGCTCTCTGTATGAAACCAGATTCATGTGGTCAGTGCTCTCTGGATGAAACCAGATTCATGTGGTCAGTGCTCTCTGGATGAAACTAGCTTCATGTGGTCAGTGCTCTCTGTATGAAACCAGATTCATGTGGTCAGTGCTCTCTGGATGAAACTAGCTTCATGTGGTTAGAGCTCTGTATGAAACCAGATTCATGTGGTTAGAGCTCTGTATGAAACCGGATTCATGTTGTCAGTGCTCTCTGGATGAAACTAGCTTCATGTGGTCAGTTCTCTCTGGATGAAACTAGCTTCATGTGGTTAGTTCTCTCTGTGGATGAAACCAGCTCCATGATGTCAGTTCTCTCTGGATGAAACTAGCTTCATGTGGTTAGTTCTCTCTGTGGATGAAACCAGCTTCATGATGTCAGTTCTCTCTCTGGATGAAACTAGCTTCATGATGTCAAGTTCTCTCTGTGGATGAAACCAGCTTCATGATGTCAGTTCTCTGTGTGGATGAAACCAGCTTCATGATGTCAGTTCTCTCTGTGGATGAAACCAGCTTCATGTGGTTAGTTCTCTCTGTGTATGAAACCAGCTTCATGTGGTTAGTTCTCTCTGTGGATGAAACTAGCTTCATGTGGTTAGTTCTCTCTGTGGATGAAACTAGCTTCATGTGGTTAGTTCTCTCTGTGGATGAAACCAGCTTCATGATGTCAGTTCTCTCTGTGGATGAAACCAGCTTCATGTGGTTAGTTCTCTGTGTGGATGAAACCAGCTTCATGATGTCAGTTCTCTCTGTGGATGAAACCAGCTTCATGCTGTCAGTTCTCTCTGTGGATGAAACTAGCTTCATGATGTCAGTTCTCTCTCTGGATGAAACTAGCTTCATGATGTCAGTTCTCTCTGTGGATGAAACCAGCTCCATGATGTCAGTTCTCTCTCTGGATGAAACTAGCTTCATGATGTCAAGTTCTCTCTGTGGATGAAACCAGCTTCATGATGTCAGTTCTCTCTGTGGATGAAACCAGCTTCATGATGTCAGTTCTCTCTGTGGATGAAACCAGCTTCATGTGGTTAGTTCTCTCTGTGGATGAAACCAGCGTCATGTGGTTAGGTCTCTCTGTGGATGAAACCAGCTTCATGATGTCAGTTCTCTCTGTGGATGAAACTAGCTTCATGTGGTTAGTTCTCTCTGTGGATGAAACCAGCTTCATGATGTCAGTTCTCTCTGTGGATGAAACCAGCTTCATGATGTCAGTTCTCTCTGTGGATGAAACCAGCTTCATGTGGTTAGTTCTCTCTGTGGATGAAACCAGCTTCATGTGGTTAGTTCTCTCTGTGGATGAAACCAGCTTCATGTGGTTAGTTCTCTCTGTGGATGAACCCAGCTTCATGATGTCAGTTCTCTCTGTGGATGAAACCAGCTTCATGTGGTTAGATCTCTCTGTGGATGAAACCAGCTTCATGTGGTTAGTTCTCTCTGTGGATGAAACCAGCTTCATGATGTCAGTTCTCTCTGTGGATGAAACCAGCTTCATGTGTAGTTCTCTCTGTGGATGAAACTAGCTTCATGATGTCAGTTCTCTCTGTGGATGAAACCAGCTTCATGATGTCAGTTCTCTCTGTGGATGAAACCAGCTTCATGATGTCAGTTCTCTGTGTGGATGAAACCAGCTTCATGATGTCAGTTCTCTCTCTGGATGAAACTAGCTTCATGTGGTTAGTTCTCTCTGTGGATGAAACCAGCTCCATGATGTCAGTTCTCTCTGTGGATGAAACCAGCTCCATGATGTCAGTTCTCTCTCTGGATGAAACTAGCTTCATGATGTCAGTTCTCTCTGTGGATGAAACCAGCTTCATGTGGTTAGTTCTCTCTGTGGATGAAACCAGCTTCATGATGTCAGTTCTCTCTGTGGATGAAACCAGCTTCATGTGGTTAGTTCTCTCTGTGGATGAAACTAGCTTCATGATGTCAGGTCTCTCTGTGGATGAAACCAGCTTCATGTGGTTAGGTCTCTCTGTGGATGAAACCAGCCTCATGATGTCAGTTCTCTCTGTGGATGAAACTAGCTTCATGTGGTTAGTTCTCTCTGTGGATGAAACTAGCTTCATGTGGTTAGGTCTCTCTGTGGATGAAACCAGCTTCATGATGTCAGTTCTCTCTGTGGATGAAACTAGCTTCATGTGGTTAGTTCTCTCTGTGGATGAAACCAGCTTCATGTGGTTAATTCTCTCTGTGGATGTAACCAGCTTCATGATGTCAGTTCTCTCTGTGGATGAAACCAGCTTCATGTGGTTAGTTCTCTCTGTGGATGAAACTAGCTTCATGATGTCAGTTCTCTCTGTGGATGAAACTAGCTTCATGATGTCAGTTCTCTCTGTGGATGAAACCAGCTCCATGATGTCAGTTCTCTCTCTGGATGAAACTAGCTTCATGATGTCAAGTTCTCTCTGTGGATGAAACCAGCTTCATGATGTCAGTTCTCTGTGTGGATGAAACCAGCTTCATGATGTCAGTTCTCTCTGTGGATGAAACCAGCTTCATGTGGTTAGTTCTCTCTGTGTATGAAACCAGCTTCATGTGGTTAGTTCTCTCTGTGGATGAAACTAGCTTCATGTGGTTAGTTCTCTCTGTGGATGAAACTAGCTTCATGTGGTTAGTTCTCTCTGTGGATGAAACCAGCTTCATGATGTCAGTTCTCTCTGTGGATGAAACCAACTCCATTCTGTCAGTTCTCTCTGTGGATGAAACTAGCTTCATGTGGTTAGTTCTCTCTGTGGATGAAACTAGCTTCATGTGGTTAGTTCTCTCTGTGGATGAAACCAGCTTCATGATGTCAGTTCTCTCTGTGGATGAAACCAGCTTCATGTGGTTAGTTCTCTCTGTGGATGAAACCAGCTTCATGATGTCAGTTCTCTCTGTGGATGAAACCAGCTTCATGTTGTTAGTTCTCTCTGTGGATGAAACTAGCTTCATGATGTCAGTTCTCTCTGTGGATGAAACCAGCTTCATGATGTCAGTTCTCTCTGTGGATGAAACCAGCTTCATGTGGTTAGTTCTCTCTGTGGATGAAACTAGCTTCATGATGTCAGTTCTCTCTGTGGATGAAACCAGCTTCATGATGTCAGTTCTCTCTGTGGATGAAACCAGCTTCATGTGGTTAGTTCTCTCTGTGGATGAAACCAGCTTCATGATGTCAGTTCTCTCTGTGGATGAAACCAGCTTCATGATGTCAGTTCTCTCTGTGGATGAAACCAGCTTCATGTGGTTAGATCTCTCTGTGGATGAAACCAGCTTCATGATGTCAGTTCTCTCTGTGGATGAAACCAGCTTCATGATGTCAGTTCTCTCTGTGGATGAAACCAGCTTCATGATGTCAGTTCTCTCTGTGGATGAAACTAGCTTCATGTGGTTAGTTCTCTCTGTGGATGAAACCAGCTTCATGATGTCAGTTCTCTCTGTGGATGAAACCAGCTTCATGATGTCAGTTCTCTCTCTGGATGAAACTAGCTTCATGTGGTTAGTTCTCTCTGTGGATGAAACTAGCTTCATGTGGTTAGTTCTCTGTGTGGATGAAACCAGCTTCATGATGTCAGTTCTCTCTGTGGATGAAACTAGCTTCATGTGGTTAGTTCTCTCTGTGGATGAAACCAGCTCATGATGTCAGTTCTCTCTGTGGATGAAACCAGCTCCATGATGTCAGTTCTCTCTCTGGATGAAACTAGCTTCATGATGTCAGTTCTCTCTGTGGATGAAACCAGCTTCATGTGGTTAGTTCTCTCTGTGGATGAAACCAGCTTCATGATGTCAGTTCTCTCTGTGGATGAAACCAGCTTCATGTGGTTAGTTCTCTCTGTGGATGAAACTAGCTTCATGATGTCAGGTCTCTCTGTGGATGAAACCAGCTTCATGTGGTTAGGTCTCTCTGTGGATGAAACCAGCCTCATGATGTCAGTTCTCTCTGTGGATGAAACTAGCTTCATGTGGTTAGTTCTCTCTGTGGATGAAACTAGCTTCATGTGGTTAGGTCTCTCTGTGGATGAAACCAGCTTCATGATGTCAGTTCTCTCTGTGGATGAAACTAGCTTCATGTGGTTAGTTCTCTCTGTGGATGAAACCAGCTTCATGTGGTTAATTCTCTCTGTGGATGTAACCAGCTTCATGATGTCAGTTCTCTCTGTGGATGAAACCAGCTTCATGTGGTTAGTTCTCTCTGTGGATGAAACTAGCTTCATGATGTCAGTTCTCTCTGTGGATGAAACCAGCTCCATGATGTCAGTTCTCTCTCTGGATGAAACTAGCTTCATGATGTCAAGTTCTCTGTGTGGATGAAACCAGCTTCATGATGTCAGTTCTCTGTGTGGATGAAACCAGCTTCATGATGTCAGTTCTCTCTGTGGATGAAACCAGCTTCATGTGGTTAGTTCTCTCTGTGTATGAAACCAGCTTCATGTGGTTAGTTCTCTCTGTGGATGAAACTAGCTTCATGTGGTTAGTTCTCTCTGTGGATGAAACCAACTCCATTCTGTCAGTTCTCTCTCTGGATGAAACTAGCTTCATGTGGTTAGTTCTCTCTGTGGATGAAACTAGCTTCATGTGGTTAGTTCTCTCTGTGGATGAAACCAGCTTCATGATGTCAGTTCTCTCTGTGGATGAAACCAGCTTCATGTGGTTAGTTCTCTCTGTGGATGAAACCAGCTTCATGATGTCAGTTCTCTCTGTGGATGAAACCAGCTTCATGCTGTCAGTTCTCTCTGTGGATGAAACTAGCTTCATGATGTCAGTTCTCTCTCTGGATGAAACTAGCTTCATGATGTCAGTTCTCTATGTGGATGAAACCAGCTCCATGATGTCAGTTCTCTCTCTGGATGAAACTAGCTTCATGATGTCAAGTTCTCTCTGTGGATGAAACCAGCTTCATGATGTCAGTTCTCTCTGTGGATGAAACCAGCTTCATGATGTCAGTTCTCTCTGTGGATGAAACCAGCTTCATGTGGTTAGTCTCTCTGTGGATGAAACCAGCTTCATGATGTCAGTTCTCTCTGTGGATGAAACTAGCTTCATGTGGTTAGTTCTCTCTGTGGATGAAACCAGCTTCATGATGTCAGTTCTCTCTGTGGATGAAACCAGCTTCATGATGTCAGTTCTCTCTGTGGATGAAACCAGCTTCATGTGGTTAGTTCTCTCTGTGGATGAAACCAGCTTCATGTGGTTAGTTCTCTCTGTGGATGAAACCAGCTTCATGATGTCAGTTCTCTCTGTGGATGAAACTAGCTTCATGATGTCAGTTCTCTCTGTGGATGAAACCAGCTTCATGTGGTTAGTTCTCTCTGTGGATGAAACCAGCTTCATGTGGTTAGTTCTCTCTGTGGATGAAACTAGCTTCATGATGTCAGTTCTCTCTGTGGATGAAACTAGCTTCATGATGTCAGTTCTCTCTGTGGATGAAACCAGCTTCATGTGGTTAGTTCTCTCTGTGGATGAAACCAGCTTCATGATGTCAGTTCTCTGTGTGGATGAAACTAGCTTCATGTGGTTAGTTCTCTCTGTGGATGAAACCAGCTTCATGTGGTTAGTTCTCTCTGTGGATGAAACCAGCTTCATGATGTCAGTTCTCTCTGTGGATGAAACTAGCTTCATGATGTCAGTTCTCTGTGTGGATGAAACCAGCTTCATGTGGTTAGTTCTCTCTGTGGATGAAACCAGCTTCATGTGGTTAGTTCTCTCTGTGGATGAAACCAGCTTCATGATGTCAGTTCTCTTTGTGGATGAAACTAGCTTCATGTGGTTAGTTCTCTCTGTGGATGAAACCAGCTTCATGTGGTTAGTTCTCTCTGTGGATGAAACCAGCTTCATGATGTCAGTTCTCTCTGTGGATGAAACTAGCTTCATGATGTCAGTTCTCTGTGTGGATGAAACCAGCTTCATGTGGTTAGTTCTCTCTGTGGATGAAACCAGCTTCATGTGGTTAGTTCTCTCTGTGGATGAAACCAGCTTCATGTGGTTGTTCTCTCTGAAAAACATGATGTCATTTCTCTCTGTGGATGAAACTAGCTTATGTGGTTAGTTCTCTCTGTGGATGAAACCAGCTTCATGTTGTTAGTTCTCTCTGTGGATGAAACCAGCTTCATGATGTCAGTTCTCTTGTGGATGAAACCAGCTTCATGATGTCAGTCTCTCTGTGGATGAAACCAGCTTCATGTGTCGTTCTCTCTGTGGATGAAACCAGCTTCATGATGTCAGTTCTCTGTGTGGATGAAACCAGCTTCATGATGTCAAGTTCTCTCTGTGGATGAAACCAGTTTCATGTGGTTAGTTCTCTCTGTGGATGAAACCAGCTTCATGATGTCAGTTCTCTCTGTGTATGAAACCAGCTTCATGTGGTTAGTTCTCTCTGTGGATGAAACCAGCTTCATGATGTCAGTTCTCTCTGTGGATAAAACTAGCTTCATGTGATTAGTTCTTTCTGTGGATGAAACCAGCTTCATGATGTCAAGTTCTCTCTGTGGATAAAACCAGCTTCATGATGTCAAGTTCTCTCTGTGGATGAAACCAGCTTCATGATGTCAGTTTCTCTCTGTGGATGAAACTAGCTTCATGTGGTTAGTTCTCTCTGTGGATGAAACCAGCTTCATGTGGTTAGTTCTCTCTGTGGATGAAACTAGCTTCATGTGGTCAATTCTCTGTGGATGAAATCGGGTTCATGTTGTTGTGTAGAATATTGCAACATACTTGGATTGAGTTATTCAATATAGGAGCCAGAACCCAACTCCAGACTAACATCTGTAATCCACGTTTCACTCGGATCGTGTAAAGATATAGGAGCCAGAACCCAACTCCAGACTAACCTCTGTAATCCACGTTTCATTCGGATCGTGTAAAAGAGTTCACAATTCTCTTTCAGAAATTGATATACCATCTCAAAAACGGCAGATGTGTGGAGGGAGCCAACCTGCTATCGAGAAAATGCTGCAGTTTGGCAGAGAATTACAGTCGATGAGTATACGACTGAGAAAGGAGTTTGGTAAAAATGAAGGAAACATGAAGCTACTGCAGGTCAGTCATCAACTGTAATCATTCTTGACAGCCCTGGGGTAATTGAACAAAGTAATTGTAATTACGTGTAATTAATTACAAAAATGAAAGTAATTGGATGTATTTTGTAATTGAGTATTTTTTAATTACATGTAATTTTAGTTTAATTAATTACTTTCAAAATATTACTAATATGTATAATATGTATTGATGGCTTGCCATTGTTTCTATCATAATACAATGTACCTGTGTCAGGCAGGCTAATTATCGGACACAGAATTGTAACTTGTAAATGTAATTTGTAATTTGGAAATTTGATGTAATTGTATTTGTAATTGTAACATTGCCATGTAATTGGTAATTTAATTAATTACATTGCTATGTAATTGACCCCAGGTCTGATTTTAAATGTGACGAACGCTGGAGTCATCCGTTAGTATATGTGGGTCATTCGCTACCCGTCGCGTTGAAACGAGCGTTCTGATTGGATTAGGATTATTCTTCATATAAAAAAACAAACATCTTGTTACATTCTAATAATCCAATCAGAACTCTCGTTTCAACGCGAATTGCGCCGCTTTAGAAATTTTCAAAACAAATTGAAAAATTCTATGAAATCTCTTTTTGACGTACATTTTTGCCAAATAAACCTACACGTTAGTGGAAACACATTTTATTGATAATGTTATTCACAGTTAAAACTCTCACGTCGAATATTTTTTTTTGTTGCTGACAGAACCCATGTCCTAGTATGGAAATGTGACCTGCTATGGCCAATGTCTGTGGCAATTGTTTGCAAAGTATACATGCATGCAGCTTAAAGGTGTGTTTTATTTGAAGAACAATATAAAGACTCGGGATAGGCGTTATATTTGGACAGATTTGTACAAAATTGTTTCAGATAGGGCCATTTTACTGATCGATGCGAAATCTGACATCCCACAGAGTAGAATCCCTGTACTTAAATATATATACTAGTACCCCCAAACGTGCCGAATCCCTGTGCTAATATCCAGAACTTTCCTTGTGACTTGCTCCACTATGTGTTAATTTTGACTCTGCCACCAATATCCAGAACTTTCCTTGTGACTTGCTCCACTATGTGTTAATTTTGACTCTGCCACCAATATCCAGAACTTTCCTTGTGACTTGCTCCACTATGTGTTAATTTTGACTCTGCCACCAATATCCAGAACTTTCCTTGTGACTTGCTCCACTATGTGTTAATTTTGACTCTGCCACCAATATCCAGAACTTTCCTTGTGACTTGCTCCACTATGTGTTAATTTTGACTCTGCCACCAATATCCAGAACTTTCCTTGTGACTTGCTCCACTATGTGTTAATTTTGACTCTGCCACCAATATCCAGAACTTTCCTTGTGACTTGCTCCACTATGTGTTAATTTTGACTCTGCCACCAATATCCAGAACTTTCCTTGTGACTTGCTCCACTATGTGTTAATTTTGACTCTGCCACCAATATCCAGAACTTTCCTTGTGACTTGCTCCACTATGTGTTAATTTTGACTCTGCCACCAATATCCAGAACTTTCCTTGCGACTTGCTCCACTATGTGTTAATTTTGACTCCGCCACCAAAATCCAGAACTTTCCTCGTGACTTGCGCCACTATGTGTTAATTTCGACGCCGCCACCAAAATCTAGAACTTTCCTCGTGACTTTAAGTGTGGGTTAATTTCAACCCCGCCTTTCTAGGGTTTACTGTGTAGTTCCATTCATCAGTAAACAAATGATTTTGAGGTCAGTATTGCAATGTTACAAGATCCTCAAATTCATAAACTGTTTCTGATGGATATCTTATGAAGCAACTGGATACAGTCGTATGTACACAGAGTTCCCTCCATCTGAATTTTTGTCTGCGCCACTTCTGTCGCCAATTGAAAAGAACTGGAGCCAGTTTGAAAATCTTGGAGCCAACTAAGAACCATTAACCCTTTCAAAACCACATACCTCTAAATAGGCTTACAAAAAGTGTAGATCCAGATGAGCCGGCTCGTGACGAGCCGTCTCATCAGGATCTGCACTTTTTGCCAGTAATATTACTATTTTAGATAAAATTACCCATTTTGATAAATGAACTGGTCCAAATGTAATTTTCGTATTAATTTATTGGTCTAAAAACTGATCATGGACCAGTCCATTTCAGTTACTCGTTGTTGAATGGGTTAAGTTCACAGATAAATATTTGAAGTATGTATTTGACAAAAAAAAATAAAAAATGTCCCAAATATTTTCGCCGATTCACAAAATTTACTGCCAGTATTTGTTTTTTGGTACCATTGGCTACCGACAGCGTGAACCCTGTGTACATAGGCATTCATAACATTATGTACTGACACTGTTCATAGTCAGTATATATAGGATGTAGCTTACCACTATTGGGTCAGTTTGCTTGCGGGACCTTGAAGCATATTCAGGGCTCATTCTAGAGGGCGTAATAGTCCTGGCACAATTTAAGATCGCAATCTCATTCTTTCCAAGTTTCTCATTTCTCCCAAAAATTGTGACTAAAAATGAGCCCTGATATTGTTGCTGTGCAACTGTAGAAGTGTTTGTTTAGAGTCTTCAAGCTTCATAGAGACACTATTCATGCCGCTCCAATTGCTGGTGATGAAACCCCACCCCCATTATAACATTTTTTACATTTGTAAATGTGTTTAACCCATTTGATTTTGGATACCGTTCAACCAGTATTTGCAAAGAACATAGAGCCAGATCAGCCGCCATGGAATGTGCCGTCTGATCAGGCTCTATGCTGTTTGTTATTCAGATGATCTTGCTAAGACACTTGGCTACGTAGCAAACAACATTGATCCTGATCAGCACGCAGCGCAGCGTTCCGCTGCGGCTGATCTGGATCTATGTTATTTGTAAAAGCCTTTAAATGTATCCAGAATGAAATGGGTTAAGTAGCCTGGCAATGGCAGTACATAATCTGCCTGCCTTTGTTTGTTTATTTGAATGTATTTTACTGGGTTTTGTCTGCAGGATGCATTTAGTTTGTTGGCGTACTCGGATCCGTGGACCAGTCCAGTCGGTGCTCAGCTTGACCCGGTGCAGAGGGAACCAGTCTGTGCTGCCTTAAACAGTGCCATATTAGGTAGGCCATCTACTCATATGCATTGAAGAATTGTATGTACGGTTTGTACAGATTCTCGTTTGTACGTTATATTTTTATGCTCCCGAAGTGCATATAGTTTTCGCACTCTATCCGTGTGTCCGAATCGATATTTCCTGTCCGGGCTGTAACTTAGGCTATGGAGGGATTTCAAAACTAATGTGCCACACATGTTCCCCATATAGATGTGATGTATCGTACACGTGACCCAGGTCTGTAGCTTCATGGTCAAGGTCACACTTCAGAGGGGGGGGGGGGGCGGGGCATTCATCATCTACTATGATATTTCTTGTGTATTATTTAGTAAACAAGTTCAGAAAAAATGTAATTAAGCAAACCTCTGGTGCTAGACCTAAAATACAAGAAACAGTCAAAAGTTTGAACATTATTAATTAACTTTCGTCAACAAGTTTATTAACCCATTTCATTCTGGATACCGTTCAAACAGTATTTGCAAAGAACATAGAGCCAGATCAACCGCCACGGAATGTGCCGTCTGATCAGGCTCTATGCTGTTTGCTATTCAGATGATCTTGCTAAGACACTTGGCTATGTAGCAAACAACATAGATCCTGATCAGCACGCAGCGTTACGCTGCGGCTGATCTGGATCTATGTTATTTGCAAAAGCCTTTAAATGTATCCAGAATGAAATGGGTTAAACACACAGTGATACAAGTCACAAGAAGCCATGTCTTTTATGATTTCTAATAAATGTTTCAGTTTTCTCAGTGAAAGAAAATGCTATCTTTCACTGTTTTCAAACTGTGGAAGATGGCATTTTCTCTGTCACTGCTTCAGTTTTGTATTGCGCCGCGTTTGGATACACTTTTGTATTTTAGCTATTTTCTGACAACCAGTTAATTATAAAGTAATATGTTCTAATGAATTTGTTTTGTCTGTAGGTTTATTTTGACAGCAAACAGAAACTAATTGGAAAATTATACCGGAACTATTTCACATAAGTGGTTGTGCCGTTGTGTATTGTAGTGAAATGAGACTCCCGACAGGGGCAGTTAAATGAATTAATTCGATAACAAATATATTAGTCAAAATCATTGGAAATCATAAATGAAAAAGATTTGTGTATTAGTGTAAGATAGTATTCGATGAAATATGTGAGATGGTACGATGGTCGCCAGATCGGACAGGTGGGTTTTCTCCGGGTACTCCGGTTTCCTCCCACATGAATGACCACATTTACGCTTTCATCCAAGCCAACGAGAGTGATTAATATAAGTTGTTAAAACATGCTTTGCAATCGTAAAATAAATAAAGTTAAAAAAAAAATCCTATCCTACCTAAAATATCCCCCTATATTTGTGTGTAATAGAAGGAAATTTCGTGATGGCTATAGTGAATCAGATAGGTACAAGCTAGTTCATGATATAAATTATTTTACATTACAGAATCTTCTGCAAAATAGGGTTAAAATGCACAGTACAACCAACCATTAAATACAACGTTTGAATTAGGAGTGGTTTATAATGGGCCAGTGTATCGTATCTTACTAGACAAAATTTTGTTTGAAAATCGTAAAAACCAAAAAATAATTATTTAAAAAAAAATTTTGTTTAGGGAGAAGTGGCCCCAGAGGGCGAAGTCAGGGTCCCTAGGGCGACAATTTCGCCCACATCGCCCTCTAGAATGATCCCTGAAGCTAGTTCATGAAATAAATTATTTTACATTACAGAATCACACGGTCTACCAAACAAACCACCTTTAGAGCTTGTTCTATCTCAGACTACGGAGTGTATGAAGCTGATGTCCAAAGCCGGCATTGCATCAAGTGCCTTCGCTAGTACGCACGACTATCTACATTGACCTGATCCACAAATTTATCACCTGTCCAAGCATCTCATGCAATACTAGCTATAGGAAATAAATGCTGCAAATATAGGAGATATTTGTTTTGTCAGTGTTTGGTGTTTAGCCTGGAACATAATTTTCAACACCTGGGGAAACCTGAGGTGTATTCCGTGTAATTATCGATTATCATTAATACTATTAATAGGCCTATTGTCACGTGACTCAATTAATGACGTGATTTGAACTGAAAGTGAGGCACTGCATATGTTTATGAAACTGTGTAATAGGCTGCCATTTTTTGCGCTTCATCGGAACGGTAAATAGTTTTAAAACGTAGTGTGCGTCCGATTTGACGTTTTTGCTCAAGATTTAGTGCTGTTCATCATCTTTGCTTCATTTACGCCCAATCGAACATTTACCACACAAACGTAATAGTTAAAATCCGTCATCTCGTCGATATAACGCAGAAACGTGAAATATTTGTTGACACCTTTTGGTAATGTAAATGAGGCTATGGTAACATTCGCGTGTTTTCAGAAATGATGTGTATGTGCCCGTTCGGTGATTTCCGGAAAAAATCGGTTTCTATTTTTAGCGATCGTATCTTGCATAGAAGAGTTGTTCTTCTTCAAACTAACACCCGCTAGTGGTCATTGGCGAGCAATGAAAATGGAAGAAAATAGTTTTGAAACAAATATTTCCCATACTTGAGGCGTATGTAATAAATGCTAGAATGGTTGTTTGTGTATCATGAAATAACTTCAATACTTGTGATCTTTGAACTTTTATGCATTTGCTGTAATAATCATCTATAGCGTCAATGTTTTACTGGCTATCATGTCAATGTGAATAGTACAGCACAGTTTAACATTGGGAGATTTAACTGTGCCATCTACATCCGTTATGTCAAAGTCGGTTACGTCGAATTCTCCGGTTATCTCGAAGTCGGATCAGACACTACCATTTTACATATAACTGGCTCCTTTATCGAATTTCGTTAAGTCAAACTTCGGTTATGTCGAAGTATTTTGTTCGGTCGGACGGAATTCGACATACCGGATGTAGACTGTATTTAAATGCTCGTGCACGTTGCACATTCTATGTTTATTATTTTTCTGTATGTGGACACCATTGAATGCACGGCCGTTTAGGTTTTCTAATTGGAAGTGTTTTCCTCTTGTTATATACCTAACATCAACATTCCAAAATATATGAACAAAATGTTTGTGCATCACTTTAGTTGCTTTCACTGAAAACTTGAAACATGTGGTACACTGTAAAACTACACTTCAATATGAATAAAGCAATTCTGTTGTACGATATTCCACTCCTTGCCTTTCTGAACATGTAGTTTATACAAATTTGTTTTACCTCGATTGCGAAACAAGTTCTTACAACTTATATTAATTACATGAAAAAGTTGGCAGTTTCTTACGGAGGTTGGTGCACCCAAGTACTGGTTAACCGCTGGAGCCTGCCCAGGAAAGGTGTTGTTAGGTAAACTGCCCGCCGGCGATATAGCCCAAAATGGTGCTGGTGCAGGCGTAAAACCTGAAATATAAAAAATATATTAATTACTCTCGAGACCTCATTTCTGATGGAATTCATCGCCACGAGGGAGAGAGAGGCAATGTGGAATTTAAATGCCTTGCCTAAGGGCACAATCGTAACGGTTCCAACGTGGTTCGAACTCGGGGTCTTTCATGCCTAAAGCGAACGTGCTACCACTGCGCTATCACAACTTCCACGTGAACGTGTAGGAAGTTCTACAATAACACAGTGTTGTAAAACCCTACACCAGCTACACCTTCAACATAGCAAGAAGTTTATGAGGGAGAAATTTGTAGACTCCGCTAAGTGTCTGTCTATGAATCCTATGTTAAAACTCTTCTTCCTTAGCTCAAGTAGGAAGATGGCAGACCGCTCAGGGACACTACTTCGCCCAAATTGCCTTGAAGCTGGGGTCTTGTAGAATAATAACTGGGTTATACCCACAAGCTGTAGTTTAGTTTATACAAAGTTTAGGTTAGTTTATACAGATATATATATTTTAGCTCGATTGCGAGACAAGTTTCTATAGACTTGTATTAATCACTCTGAAAACATAATTCCTTGTGGAATCCGTTGCCACGAGGGAGAGAAAAGGAATATGGAATTTTTGACCCTGACCTAAGGGCACACTCATAACTGCTACTTACCCCTGACCTAGGGGCTACACCTTTCGCACCTGAAGCGAGCGCGCTACCAATGCGCTATCATGACTTCGGTACAAATCTACATATATAGCTCGCTGGACCTCTGTATCAAGAGCTATTTACAAACACGGGTGAATCTATTTGTTTACCAACGCGAACATGTGTTTATGCAATGGAATCTGCCACCTTCTTAATATGTAATTCTCAAAATCGCACTACTGGAGTAGAACACATGTCTGTCGGAAATCTATCATGTGAACCAGTTGCATTAGGTTTGAAAGAAACAAAAGTTAACCAGTAATGAGAGACATCGGTCAGTTACTGCCCCTGAATACTCTCTAAGAGTAGATAGGTCCTATTAAGTGTTTTCCTCTGTTTTTATCGTTGTTTCCTTTGCACAACATGCACTATCACTTCTTATGATAATTAAATTACTATATCTCGACAGATCTCATACAGTATATACAATGGGTACTTATTTGTAATAGAATGTTTTCAGTTAATTAACAGGATTTGGATATAATCACATTTATCATACCGCAACATCTGGTTAGGGAACAACAGTAAAAACAAAGGATTCTAACTAAAAGGACCTATTCACATTTTGGAATAAATCGGACTTTTATCTGCCAAGGGAGGTAATAGAAATATGAGATGTCTCTCATTGCAGAAACTACACAGATGTAAAGAAAGGATGAATGTATGTTGTATTGTGATGATTGTATTTATTTTAGTACCTTTGTCTTTCGGAAATAAAATTGTAGGCGACGTGCACCACCCACCATGAGATGTAACTTAAATGTTTCAGTAATTTGAGTTCTTTAGTCAATTGCTGCAAGATGTTTGGTGCTTGACCAGTGTTTCTGTATGTGTATTTTTGTGCGTTCATATCTTGTTCTCTGCTAACCGTATACAACAATATTATCTGGACTGCAAGAAAGTTGATGCAACAGAGCATCAGCATTGATATAACAGTTGTTTCGATCAATATTCCTGCTTCATTGCTTCAACCTTTTCCAATACAGATAATTTGTTTTAAGACTATATCTGGAAAGATGTATGTTGATGTAAAATGTGATAAAAATAGCAACAAATGTAATACTGTTAAATTTGTTTTAGCTAGTAGTGCAACAAAGCCATTCAACTTGACAGACTACCATCCACACTCTACTATAACACGACCCATATTTGTTTTAGCTAGTAGTGCAACAAAGCCATTCAACTTGACCGACTACCAACCATACTCACCTATAACACGACCCATATTTGTTTTAGCTACCGTAGTAGTGCAACAAAGCCATTCAACTTGACCGACTACCAACCATACTCACCTATAACACGACCCATATTTGTTTTAGCTACCGTAGTAGTGCAACAAAGCCATTCAACTTGACCGACTACCAACCATACTCTACTATAACACGACCCATATTTGTTTTAGCTACCGTAGTAGTGCAACAAAGCCATTCAACTTGACCGACTACCAACCATACTCACCTATAACACGACCCATATTTGTTTTAGCTACCGTAGTAGTGCAACAAAGCCATTCAACTTGACCGACTACCAACCATACTCGCCTATAACACGACCCCTACTTTTGTTCTGAAATCTGTGGGTTTCGGCATGCACTCACATATAAGACAGGTTGATAAAATGGACACCAGACCATGTATAATTTGCAGGTTTGGCCAGTGAAAATTGAAGACATTTTTAGTGTCGCGGTGCTTTTTTGCTAAAACATATTTATAGATAGCATTTGAGACATTTTGTAAATTCATTGTTATATCACTCGCTTCATAAGACGGGAAGCCAATTTGAGGCCATAATCTAGTTGTAAAAATCTGTCTTATACGCCATTATGGACGGTAGTGTAAAGTATAAACTCTTGTTGGCACGGATGAGAGCATATATATGGTCATTCGTGTAGGTGGAAACCAGAGAAAACCCACCTGTCCGATCTGTCAACCACCGTACCATTTCGCAATACTATTGTAATATTCAAATGAAGGTATTTCAACACTTTGGCTTGATGCAAGATATGTGGATTTAATAGTGACGGAGTTTGTTATCTATTGTGACCTTGACCTGTTCTCTGCATTGAAGGTCACGTTTATCAGTGCTCTGTGTGATGCATTGACAGTCACGTTTATCAGTGCTCTGTGTGATGCATTGAAGGTCACATTTATCAGTGCTCTGTGTGATGCATTGAAGGTCACGTTTATAAGTGCTCTGTGTGATGCATTGAAGGTCACGTTTATAAGTGCTCTGTGTGATGCATTGAAGGTCACGTTTATAAGTGCTCTGTGTGATGCATTGAAGGTCACGTCTATAAGTGCTCTGTGTGATGCATTGAAGGTCACGTTTATAAGTGCTCTGTGTGATGCATTGAAGGTCACATTTATCAGTGCTCTGTGTGATGCATTGAAGGTCACGTTTATAAGTGCTCTGTGTGATGCATTGAAGGTCACGTTTATCAGTGCTCTGTGTGATGCATTGAAGGTCACGTTTATCAGTGCTCTGTGTGATGCATTGAAGGTCACGTTTATAAGTGCTCTGTGTGATGCATTGAAGGTCACGTTTATCAGTGCTCTGTGTGATGCATTGAAGGTCACGTTTATCAGTGCTCTGTGTGATGCATTGAAGGTCACGTTTATCAGTGCTCTGTGTGATGCATTGAAGGTCACGTTTATCAGTGCTCTGTGATGCATTGAAGGTCACATTTATCAGTGCTCTGTGTGATGCATTGACAGTCACGTTTATCAGTGCTCTGTGTGATGCATTGACAGTCACGTTTATCAGTGCTCTGTGTGATGCATTGACAGTCACGTTTATCAGTGCTCTGTGTGATGCATTGAAGGTCACATTTATCAGTGCTCTGTGTGATGCATTGACAGTCACGTTTATCAGTGCTCTGTGTGATGCATTGACAGTCACGTTTATCAGTGCTCTGTGTGATGCATTGAAGGTCACATTTATCAGTGCTCTGTGTGATGCATTGAAGGTCACGTTTATAAGTGCTCTGTGTGATGCATTGAAGGTCACGTTTATCAGTGCTCTGTGTGATGCATTGAAGGTCACGTTTATCAGTGCTCTGTGATGCATTGAAGGTCACATTTATCAGTGCTGTTTGAGATATCGTGTTTGGGGTTTTGACAGTTGCACAATGTTGCAAGTTATCAGATTTGTTATTGCAAGAATTCACTAGCTGTGAAATATCCAAACCTGGCTTATATCACAGGCACAAGACACAAAATATTTTTGTTTGCCCTATGGTCATATAGTAAGTAATGTTTACTGAAGGCAACCAACGGAAATTAAACATGTATGCAGAAATGTCGACGAGAAACTAGGTAAAATCGACCTGATTACTGATATGTCCTTGTGGTCCTGACCGGAAGACCGTATTCTATCAATAAATACTTTTTATTTGATGGAGATCGTCAAATAACACCAGAATGGCACATTATTTCACGTGAACAGCAGGAAATGCAATTGTGTCTTGTGCCTGTCGCATATATACGAGTAATTTAATTGTTGAATAAATGTACTTCAAGAAAAAAGCATCTTTTCACAACTTGCTGTCATGTGCAAACCGAGGAGGAGGTGGGGCAAAATCTTTTGGTGGGTGGAGTAAAATACATTTAGCATTACTTGGAGCAGGGAATTGTCTGTCGTGTCAAATTGTATATTAGTGTTGATAAATGTTCTTTAATGTAAATAATTTAATTTATGTATGTTTAAGAATTTGCTTTACATACACATGTAATGGGATTTGATAAGAGTTTCTAGGAGCAGAGATCTTCCTAAATCACATGTAAATATATTCATGCAATAGTTTTGGTAATCAAGAAATGAAATCAGCTATACCTCCTTGCATCTTCTACAGTGGTAGTTTTTCTATTGCCTACTTACGAAGATTAAGTTTGCGAATGCTCATCTCGATCTACACTGTTTGCCAGTAATATTACAATTTTTAGACAAAATTACCCATTTTGAACAATGAACTTGTCCAAATGTAATTTTCTTATTAATTTATTGGTCTATAATGATCATGGACCAGTCCATGTCAGTTACTTGGGGGGTGTTGAATGGGTTATGGTAACTGAAATAAGAATATGGTAAGTAGGTGAGCTCATGGGGGACCATTCCTACCATGTCAGCATTGACTTTGTGCCCAGGTCAGTACAGTACTACCACTGTAAAAGATTGTCGTTGGGATTGCTGTAAAGTAGAGTTGATTTTTTATCCGGAATGACCTTGGTTTTTACTGTATCGATATTTGTGTATTCTTCGACCGTATTTCTATATTTTCCGCTATGATGGTTGATGGAACTGTTGAAAACATTTTGTGTACATGTAATCTTGTTACTGATTAAATACTGGTGTCTATTGGGTAGTGTTAAAATGTGTGGTTGCTGTGTGTAAAATGCATTCAAATCACATGTATGTATGGAACAGGGTTCCCTCTGTCTGAATGTTTGTCTGCGCCACTTCTGTCGCCAATTCCAAAAACTTGGAGCCAACTAAGAGCCGTATAGTTCACAAATAAATATTTGAAGCCATGTATTTGACAAGACATGTGCCAAAAAAAAAGAAGGAAAAAAAAGCACCAAATATTTTCGCCAATCCACAAAATTTAGCACCAATATTTGTTTTTTGGCGCTATTGGTGACCGACAGCTGGAACCCTGATGGAAAGTTAGGTTGTGTATTTATACCACATAAGTTATGAACATTACTGAGAAAGCTGATTGCTGTCATAGAACAATAAAGAAAATCTCAAAAACATTTAACTTGTTGGTTTACTTTCAGTGCTGTAGATTACATGATATTTGTATGAGATATTTTCGAGATTTTCCAGTGACTTGATATTTCACAAAATATTCTGTGTGTATATTCAAATAAGCAATAATGATGTGTCAAACAGTATTTGCAAGGAACATAAGAGCCAGATCAGCCGCCACGGAACATGCCATCTGATCAAGCTCTATACTGTTTACTATTCAGATGATCTTGCTAAGACACTTGGCTATGTAGCAAACAACATAGATCCTGATCAGCACGCAGCGTCACGCTGCGGCTGATCTGGATCTATGTTGTTTGCAAAAGCCTTTAAATGTATCCAGAATGAAATGGGTTAACAAAAACAGTATTGTTATGTTGTTAAAAACATGAAATGATCAGATAGCATTGTTTATTACGGTAGGCGAATCTGCAAAACTTGAATTTTGTTAATAGACAAACACAATGCAGTACAAATAACCCCCATTTGTACTGCATGTATTGTATTTTTACTGCGTCTAGTTTAATCATATTTTTTTTTTTGTGGCCCCTGATGGGTAACCCCTTTTATTTCCAAAGCATACATACACAGCAGTATGCAACAGTTTAATCATATTTTATTGCTCGATTCGTTTTACATATATATGTGAATACAAAACATTTAGTTTTAAACTTATTTATTTTACAACGATTACGAAACAAGTTTTAACAACTTATATTAATCACTCTCGTTGGCGCAGATGAAAGCGTAAATGTGGTCATGACAAATTAAATAAAGGCAAACGGGTCGGACCACAAGTTCTAGCAACATGAGTTAAGGCCCTTCCTGCGTCTGTCGGACAGGATTAAAAGTTGTTGATGGATCTTGATGTAACTTTGTGGATATATAGATGGTTGGTTTATGAGGGAGTGGTACAATTTAGGGAGAAATCGGTGAGGGCAGTCAGCAAAATGTCCACTCTCATTGACTTCTATAGTAAAAGAATGTATGTATGAATGTAGCGGAAGTTGTGATAGCGCAGTGGATGCGCGTTCGCTTCAGGTGCGAAAGGTCCAGAGTTCAAGCCCCACTGAAACCGTTACGATTGTGTTTTTAGGCAAGTGATTAATATAAGTTGAAAGAACTTGTTTCGCAATCGAGCAACAATAAATTTGTATAAACTGAATGTATGCTTGTATCTCGAGAACAAAGCAAGATCGCAGATTCGAACCCCCCCCCCCCGTCTGACCCTAATAAAATTAGGTCTCGTGTCGGTGCTTTACACCATGTGAAAAGAACCAGAGGAGACTCTGGAATGGGTCTCTGTCTGTATCATTGCACTATCTTCCAAAAATCTAAAACGACTAATTTCTTCAGGAGGCGTCGCTCATATGGGCAACTGGGAGCGACGATAAATAAGCGTAAAACACACATACAAAGCAAGATAGACATACTTTCAAGGAAGTCTCGTATCACGTTTCAAATAAGCCATATCCTGTCATCTATATGTTGACCTTTCAAGGTCATGCGCTTTTTCTCTCAGTCTGTGGACAGGATAACTCTGAAATAGTTGTTGTTTAATTTTGATGACAACCTGGTGCATATATACAGTAAAACCTGTGCTAGTTGTCACCTCTATTAACCCATTCAAGACCAAGTAACTCACATGGACTGGTCCATGATATTCATAAACCAATAAATGAATCAGAAAATCACATTTGGACAAGTTCATTTATTAAAATGGGTAATTATGTCTAAAAATAGTCCTATCACTGGCAAAAAGTGCAGATCCAGATGAGCCGGCTCTTTGTAAGCCTATTTAGAGGCCTGTGGTGTTGAAAGGGTTAAGCAGCCAATCTGTACTATGCAGCGAGTTTCCAGATTCCCAATAAGTTTTTGATTATACATTTGACCTCAGTTAAGCAGACATCTGTGCTGAACAGCCACTTTCTGTGATTTCCTTGGCTGGTTGCTTAAGAGGAGGAGATCTAGGAGGAAGTGGTTTTGGGATTTTGGGATAAATCGGTCTGGGGCTGGGGGAGGGGGTTTCTACTTCCATTGACTTCTATAGCAAACTATGCCTATAGCAAACTATGCCTATAGCAAGCTATGCATGTTTGTATCTGGAAAAGGAATCAACATAGACGTATAGTTTCAATGGAACACCTTAGGAAACCTTGACCTTTCAAGGTCATGTGAAATCCACCAATTACCTTCAGGGTAGGGGGTGGTGCCTTGGTGGGAAATAAAAAAAACCAATCGGTCAAACCTATTGAAATTTGCCATTTTCTTGTGGCTCAAAGGAGTCATAGAACATATAGTAGCACTGTATATTAGAGGCCTATGGAGATTTCAATAGCGGTGTCTGACCTGAGTCGTCGTGACGTATTTAGACATCCGGTTGCCCACACAGTCGCATACAACATATTAAGAGACTTTCAAGCAACAACAGCGTGGTGGTACATGCCGTTATAACTTGCCCGCATGGTCTTTGTACAGCAGCAGCTTGCTTGTCAGTACACGCCATTATAACTTAACCACACAGTCGCACACAACAGCAGGGTGTGTGGCGATACACGCTGTTAACCACACAGTCGAATACAACATGAGATGGTACACGCTGTTATAACTTACCCACACAGTCGAATACAATAGCAGCGAGACGGTACACGCCGTTATAACTTACTCACCAACAGCATCGAGACGGTACACGCCGTTATAACTTACTCACCAACAGCAGCGAGACGGTACATGCCGTTATAACTTACTCACCAACAGCAGCGAGACGGTACACGCCGTTATAACTTACTCACCAACAGCAGCGAGACGGTACACGCCGTTATAATTTACTCACCAACAGCAGCGAGGCGGTACACGCCATTATAACTTACCCACCAACAGCAGCGAGACGGTACATGCCGTTATAACTTACTCACCAACAGCAGTGAGACGGTACACGCCGTTATAACCTACCCACCAACAGCAGCGTGTTGGCACACGCCGTTATAGCTTACCCATCAACAGCAGCGAGACGGTACATGCCGTTATAACTTACCCACCAACAGCAGCGTGTTGGCACACGCCGTTATAGCTTACCCACCAACAGCAGCGAGACGGTACACGCCGTTATAACTTACCCACCAACAGCAGCGAGGCGGTACACGCCGTTATAACTTACACACAGTCTCGTACACAATGCGTATGTTAAAATTCAAATTAAAGAGGAAAACATTAAACCAAATATACATTTCATACATGAGACCAATCATGGAATATGCATTCATTGTTTGGGATAACTGTACTATCTATGAAAAGGAAATGCTAGAAAAAATAGAGTCAACTGCTGCGCGTATCATCACTGGCCTAACAACATCTGTATCATTAGTTAACCTCAAAGAAATAGGATGGGTGGACTTATCAGTAAGGAGAACAATGCAAAAATTAATCCGTGTGTACAAATACCAGAATGGTGAACTTCCAACTCATTTAAGTGGACTATTCCCCAATAATGTTTAGGATTCAAACCCGTACTTCTTGAGAAATAACCTAGATTATGCTACTGTGGTACGTTGGCTTCAAATATATTCTTCCCCCGTCATTCCGTCATCTATTAAATTATGGAACGAGTTAGACTTTGATATCCGCGACTCTGATTCATTAGCTTCTTTTAAATACAAGATTACAAATAAGTTCAAACCTGACCATGTTCCGTCATTCTTCCTCGATGGAGATAGATTTATTCATACCCGTATAAGAAACAGATGTAGCAATCTTAATAATGACTTATTTTTGCTATTACACACTGATATTGACCGCTGCTACTACACACTGCAAACTGTTCACTGCTACTGCTATCGGAGCATGCAAAGTATATGCAAAAATTACAACTATGAGTATGGTAGGTAACTCCAGATGCCATGTTGTATATATACTCACCAGAGTTACCTCCCATATATTGATCATGTGGCCGTATCAAACTGTCATTGGGAAGTCATTACTGCTACACAGAATCCATATCACATGCAGATCCGGGCGTTGGCTCACAGTCCCGCCTCCTCTATAACATGCATATTGTATAAACTAAACTAATTGCCTTACATATGTGGTTCCCGGCCGTTACGGCAACGCGAACGCTTTCGGTCTTAATCCGACAGGGACGTACTGTACAACGTATTCTAAACGCGCCGTTAGTAAGCACAAGTCACACACATACATTATCAAGCATATCATAAACAAAAAAATGTTTTCATTTAAGTGACCCACGTCATTGAATGTGTTACCTAGTATGCATTAACCGTCTGTTTGCGTTCATTCGATGAGGTATGTTGATTATTTACGGAATGTACGCATGTTATTGCCAATGCCTTAACACAAGCTGAATATTATACAGATATAGATTTGCGCTATACGGTAAGGTACGGAGAAAAAATGTACAGGAAAAAGAAGCTTCCGGAAATAGTGTAAGCATACAGTATCGTTCTTCACTGCTTTGATAGAAAAATAACATGGAAGTTCGAAATAATGTTAAATGATAGGAACGGATAATGTAGCCAACATTCTTTTCAGCGTTCTCTTGTTTGCCACTGATGGAATTCTAGTTATACCCGACAGTGGTTCCTCGGGGATGAAGCTGGAAATTATGATATATGCATCATTTAAATCATGAATTATATGAAGCTTCATGCAGACGATTGCTGCAGATGAAATGAGGCGTGTGACGACAACGACAATTGGTACGCGTTATCCATGCGCGCACGCTCCATCAGTAGCAGACGACATCGGAACGGAAGTGTTCACCTGTTATCATACGTTATTTCTGTGAAAACAAATGTTTTTATTACTCCGAAGATACTTAAAATTTATGTAAATATTGGTAAAAAACTTGAAAGCGACGGTGGAAACCGAAATGATGATGTCTTCCGTAGGTGTAAACTACTTGAACAGCTGTGGAAAACGTGTACAGCAGGCGGTATCATCTGTATAAACAAAAGGTTTTCTCCTTAAATTGTTCACCTTCACTTGTGCTACACAGCTTAATCCATGCCAATTAAGCGTCTCATTCATAAACTATTTTAATTTATATCTTTAATGTCCTACGTTATAATACAACAAATGGGCGACGCGTGTCCGATCATTCTCCGCACATACATCTATTCCGGAAATCGCTACAGTCTGCCCAAAACATTAAGCGGCAGTAAACATTCAGAGTTTGAATTAATTTTAACCAAATGTGAATTTTCTATTTCGAGTTCTGCGTTTCGGTGCTGATCTATTCGTTTGGCCTAGTTTTTAAACTTTATTTATTTTATAACGATTGCGAAGCAAGTTTTAACAACTTATATTAATCACTCTCGTTGGCGCGGATGACAGCGTATATGTGGTCATTCGTGTGTGTGGAAACCGGAGTACCCGGAGAAAACCCATCTGTCCGATCTGGCGACCACCGTACCATCTCACATACTTACCGGTCTGAGGATCGAACCCGGGTTGCATTGGTGAGAAGCGAGCGCGCTAACCACTGCGCTAATCGGACAGTCATGTCTGGCCCGGTGTTGCTTCGCAAGAAATGATGTGCAATAAAATAAGAACAAGAAAAACGATTACATATAAATATGTAATAAAAGGACGATTGAAGACTCATTCTGCATAACACACACTCGGATAGTGTATTGAGTGAATGTATATAAATATGTAATAAAAGGACGATTGAAGTCTCACTCTGCATAATACACACTCGGATAATGTATTGAGTGAATGTATATAAATATGTAATAAAAGGACGATTGAAGACTCACTCTGCACAATACACACTCGGATAATGTATTGAGTGAATGTATATAAATATGTAATAAAAGGACGATTGAAGACTCACTCTGCTATGTTATGTTATGTTATATTTCGGGTTTTACGCCTGCATCAGCACCATTTTGGGCTATATCGCCGGCGGGCAGTTTACTTAACAACACCTTTCCTGGGCAGGCTCCAGCGGTTAACCAGTACTTGGGTGCACCAACCTCCGTAAGAAACTGCCAACTTTTTCATATAAATGAGACACGGCCTGAGCGGGGCTCGAACTCGTGACCATCAGTGATGATAGGTTACAGTGGTATACAAGTCAGCGACCTTAACCACTCGACCACGGAGGCGGACGACTCACTCTGCTATTCACTCTGCATAACACACACTCGGATAATGTATTGAGTGAATGTATATAAATATGTAATAAAAGGACGATTGAAGACTCACTCTGCATAACACACACTCGGATAGTGTATTGAGTGAATGTATATACATATGTAATAAAAGGACGATTGAAGACTCACTCTGCATAATACACACTCGGATAGTGTATTGAGTGAATGTATATCAATTATAAAGTGCATACTTTAGTAATTAAATGCAAAGGTGATGACAATAACATTAAACCCTGTCCAACAAAATAGTATATACCACATATCTGCTGGAACATCCAGGGAATCATATGGGAACCAGATATTGTTGCAGAATTTCAACTACATAAATAGATTGACCTGGCCATTTCTGAATTCCAGCTCAAGCGTGTATTTCTATGCGCACGCCAGTGAAAGCTTGGAACTAGTTCCCTGAAAACAATTGGACAATTTTAATACCTATAATACGAATACGTAGCAATAATACTTATCACATACATTCCCATTCGTCCAGAAAAAACCCCGTTTTGAATATATCGGACTCAATGACGTATTTAGACTAGATAGTACGGATGTACTATGTTATTTTACACAAATAGGTTTTTATTTTCATCGAGCAAGATGCAAATAAACACTTCACTGATCGCAATATTTTTTTTAGAAGAATCTTGAATTTCGTTATATTATACGTATAGTATACTATGTTGAAACTGTACATTCAAGCGTTGTTAATCGCAGCGTAATGTAGTTTACTGTAATGCATATACTCGTATCAACCCTGTAGCTACATGCAGATGATTACTAGTTGGCAAGTTATAGCTTGAGCACGTAACCGGGGATAGTGACCAATGAAAAATGATCTCAGTAAATCCATCTTTAGTAAGATATTTTAGATACAGTTTACATTTACAAACGCGTACCTCCAATTCAATTCAATTTGTAACCATTTAAATTATTAACTGTTTGTACAAGTACTCAATTGTATGTCGCCAGTTATATATAATTCTGTATATGTTCATTACTGGGAAAGGCTTAATGTAATGTTGCTAGAACTTGTTGCCCGGCCCATTTGCTTTTGTTATGTTGTATTATTATTGTGTAACTATATTCTATATATATATATATATATATATATATATATACACTTAGGGCCACTTGTAACCCGACACTTAAATAAATCGGTATAATTGGATTATTTGTGAAAGGATTTCGTTCTAATTAGGACTATGTATAAATCAACACATCATACGTACATACAAGAAATTTCTTTTGAATTGATGAACAAAAAGGTACAAAATTTAACAAATAACAAACATCACTGTAAAATCAAAATTCACAAAATAACACAGCGCAAGACCAGACACTTTTCAAATCATGGTTCAATATATTAATTTGAAATTATAGATTATGTTATTCAGCTACATTATCTGAACAAAAATGATCATATCGTTCACCTGTGAGACGGAGGTGTGTGCACGTCGTAAGAGACATGGGAGGACACACTAGATATTAGTTTCTCGGACATACAGATTGTATTGAGTGACTTTTCACATTGTTCGGATTTTGCGTTGTGTCATTATTTTGTGAATTTTGATAATACAGTGATGTTTGTTATTTGTTAAGTTTTATACATTATTGTTGATGAATTAAAAAGAAATTTCTTTTATGTACGTATGACATGTTGATTTATTCTTGGTCCAAATGTGAACAAAATCCTTTCACAAATAATGCAATAATACGGAATTATATAAGTGTCGGGTTACAAGTGGCCCTAAGTGTAGGCAATAAAATATGGTTAAAATAAAGAACTGTAATGTATGGCATTCACTCGGAAAGAAAGTAGTCCTACCTACAAGAAACCCGCGTGGAAATACGGAAAATCGTTTTCACCTGCAGTGAAACACGAACTATATTTTTCACTGTTGTCAAAACACAGACAACATTTTTCATTGCAATGAAAACATTGGAAATGTTTTTCACTTCCGGTTGCAGTGAATGTTTACATATATTTTCGTCCTCAAGGAGGAAATGTTTTTCACTTCCGATTGCAGTGAATGTTTACATATATTTGGGTCCTCAAGGAGGTAATGTTTTCACCCCGATGTGTTTGTTTGTTTGTTTGTTTGTTGTAGAGGACTGCTCCATTGACGTCTGTTGGCGCGGATGAAAGCGTATATGTGGTAATTCGTGTGGGAGGAAACCAGAGTACCCGGAGGAAACCCACCTGTCCGATCTGGCGGCCACAGTATCATCTCACATACTTCCCGGTCCGAGGATTGAACCCGGGTTACATTGGTGAGAAGCAAGCGCGCTAACCACTGCGCTAATCGAACAGCTTATGTTGATAATCCCTGAATTATGTCTGTGGTACATCTGTAACATAGTGCTCGTTAATATGTTGATTTACGTAAATAGTATAATATATAAATAGTGCACTATTTCTTATATGTATTAATATAGTATTTTAGTATGATATAGTGACGTAGGCAGTATTCACAAGTATATATATAAGATCTTATGGTTATTGATAGTATTGATATGTAGTCCAATGGTAACACGCTGTACTGGTAATCCAGGGATCGCAGGTTCGATCCCCCGTCTGACCCTAATAAAATTAACAGTCTTTCAGATGGGACGTTAAACCGACGTCTTGTGTTGGTGCTTTACACTGTGCACTTAAAAGAACCAGAGGAGATTCTGGAATGGGTCTCTGTCTGTATCATGCACTATCCTCCAAAAATCTAAAATAACTAATCTCTTCAGGAGGCGTCGCTCATATGGGCAACCGGTAGCGACGATAAATAAACGTAAAAACACTGATAGATTGAAGATTGATTGGTTATTGGATAATTTATGATACGATTTTCTTTGAAATAATGTTGATCCTAAATTACTTTCCCACACTGCAAACACTAGTACGTGAGGAGTTTCAAAAGAATGGCTTTCGTGTGTATCAACTATGTCAAAACATGATTATTATTCAAGATTGCAAATGTCATTCAAGTAAAAAATGAGTTGGTCTTAACTGAGAATGATCTTTTTGGAAAACTGTTTACATGTTTTCAACTATCTTCCCATCGTCTTTCTATTGAAACTACAATGGTACTGCTAAACACAAATAGAATATGTCAACTATGTATTACGAATGCTGTAGAAACCGAGTACCATTTATTAATGAAAATCAAAATTACTCGACTAACGTCACACATATTGACAACATATACAATAACCGAACGTAAGAACGCTTAAAGCGCTCATGTCGTCTAATAAGAAACGAGTTATTGTTGGACACAATAATCTTTAAATGAAGCATATAGGCTAAGAATTGCATTCAATCATATTATGGAAATGTACAGTATTGTATTATATTTTTGTATTCGCTGTCCATTAATCAAAAGCAGGTTATATTGTCAATTTGCTAAATAAATGTTGTTGTTGTTGTTGTAGTTATTCTAAAGAATAACATGATATATTAAATAACATGCACATTCTTAATAAGAGAGGTTTGACTGTATACATTGTACATCAACGGTTTACCAATATAATCCGCAAACATGTCTTTAATTATCGAAGATATCAGTATTATGTTGATGAAACTCATTCATATATGCATATACCATTTCATAATCCATCCCCACCCATATCTAATCCATCCCCACTCATATCTAATCCATCCCCACCCATATCTAATCCATCCCCACCCATATCTAATCCATCCCCACCCTTATCTAATCCATCCCCACCCATATCTAATCCATCCCCACCCATATCTAATCCATCCCCACCCATATCTAATCCATCCCCACCCATATCTAATCCATCCCCACCCATATCTAATCGTAATGTTTGATTTCATATGAGTGTGTTTTACGTTTATTTATCGTCGCTACCGGTTGCCCATATGTGCGATGCATTCTGAAGAGTTTATTCATTTTAGATGTTTGGAGGATAGTGCAATGATACAGACACAGAGAACCATTTCAGAGTCTCCTCTGGTCTTTTACGTGCACGGTGTAAAGCAACGACACAAGACCTCGGTTTAAAGTCCCACCTGAAAGACTGTTAATTTCATAGGGTCAGACGGGGGATCGAACCTGCGATCCCTGGATTACCAGTCCAACGTGTTAACCACTGGCCTACATATCCGTCTGTTTGATTTCATATATTTTCTGGATATATTTATATACTATTTGGACTCCACGTGATTGTTAATAATTTCGTTGTATATAATTATGTTAATGACCAAAACCTGTAATAGTTTGTGTCTAATAAAACTGTTTCTTCTTCTGTTTAATGACTTTCAAATTATAATTGAAATTTCTATGCATAATTGATATTTGAAATTTATATGCATACTTGATAATTGAAATTTCCATGTATACTTGATTATTGAAATTTCTATGCATACTTGATAATTGAAATGTCTATGCATACTTGATAATTGAAATTTATATGCATACTTGATAATTGAAATGTCTATACATAATTGATAATTGAAATTTCTATGCATACTTGATAATTGAAATTTCTATGCATACTTGATAATTGAAATGTCTATGCATACTTGATAATTGAAATTTCTATGCATAATTGATAATTGAAATGTCTATGCATACTTGCTAATTGAAATGTCTATGCATACTTGATAATTGAAATTTCTATGCATAATTGATAATTGAAATGTCTATGCATACTTGATAATTGAAATTTCTATGCATACTTGATAATTGAAATGTCTATGCATACTTGATGATTGAAATGTCTATGCATAATTGATAATTGAAATGTCTATGCATAATTGATAATTGAAATTTCTATGCATATTTGATAATTGAAATTTCTATGCATACTTGATAATTGAAATATCTATGCATAATTGATAATTGAAATTTCTATGCATAATTGATAATTGAAATGTCTATGCATACTTGATAATTGAAATTTCTTTTCCCATCTCCAAACTTGACTCGTTTCTCTACTGTACACTTTATTATTTATATATCAATCCGTGTCACAACATCTGTTAACTAATTACATGTATACACAGTTAATAAAGAATAACTGAATTGAATTGATAATTGAAATTTCTATGCATAATTGATAATTGAAATTTCTATTCATAATTGATAATTGAAATTTCTATTCATAATTGATAATTGAAATTTCTATGCATATTCAGCATTACGTTGTCTTTGGTCGTTATTTACACTGAACGATTGGAGCTTGTATCTGTGCAATAACCAAACACCTGATTAGAACTGTTATCTATTTACCGCACAGGTTCATGCAGATGCAATTATATTCACAGTAAATGCCAACCAGAAACCGTGTCTATAGCAATAGTCATGCAGATTCAGCCAGGTCTCGCAACATGATTGAAATCTATATATACAAACTATATATTGTTTTTAATTATTCGGAGTAACATTAAAGCGACATTACATCACCAAAAGTAAATAAAATTAATTTTTTCACGTATAAATGCATGCTACAACACATTCTGCTCAATACATTCGAACACTAACATTGAATCAATAAACAGTGCTTTTGTGGTCTACAAATTTCAATAGTGAAAGTAGGAATTCATATAGCGGTCATCCACGCTCCTGAATTGACGTTTCTTTGTCATTGGAGTCAATACTAAACGCGCGATACTTTCGTTTAGAGATAATTTAACTAAGATTAGTCTACAAATAGGCACACGTCATGTGAGATATTACGGTAACATAAATCGTGTTACTGAGGATACACGCGTTGTATTACGCATGCATGTCGACCATATTTACATTATCTTGTTATGTCAACAATCCGCGTATACGACGTTTGTTTATTTGTTGAAATGCTCAGTTTTTGAGGCAAATATTTGTAAAAACATTATACCATATAAAAGGAAATTACATTCTGCAGACATTTGCGTTTTCACCGATGTAGTGTCACTTTAATTAACCGCGTTTCGACGGTGTGCGTCATGAGACGTAGCCTGGGTGCCAGTCTGTCGATTTTTTACTTTTTAACTTCTGGCAAAATGACATGATCGGAAACTCTTTACGGCCCAATTAATAGTATCGGTGTTAAAATATATTTATTTGACTGACCAGGCAAATATATCGACGCCTGTTCCCAGGCTACAAGCGACGGTTAATGAGAGACATCGGTCAGTTATTTCCCCTGAATATTCCCTAAAAATGTATGAAGGGCCTCTTGAGTTGGTTCCCTTGCACAACATCCTATCAATTTTCATCCACTTTCTCATCTTATAATTATTAAATTACTATATCTCGACATATATCCTATAGTATATCCAATGAGTACGTATCTATACAACTTTGTTATCAATTAATTAACATGATTTTGATAAAATCACATTTATCATACCGAAACATCTGGAACGCTATGCATTTTGAGATAAATCGGACTTTATCTGACAAGGGAGGTAATAGCAAAGCCAGTGATGTCGCTTATTACAATGCGTCATCATTGCAATATTTAGCTTTCTTTTTTGTGTGACGTCAATCAATGTTCGTGTTTCGTAAATAGCACTACTTCACAGTTAAGATGATTTGTAGTATCGGGTTGTATCGAGTGTTTCAGGGTGTTTTGAATGTGTCAGAGCGCTAGACAGGTATTTTATAAGCTCGTTTCCATTGTTGTTTCATAATCAATGTTACCAAGTTATCATAGAATTTCTCTCTTTGTAAGTTCTGATTGTCTATTTTCTTGATAAATATAATGCTGTTATTGCAGAACCTTGTGGACTGGCTGACATCGTTGGGCATCATAAAGAGCAAATTACAATATTAAACCAACATTTTAATACAACTCTTTTATTTTTTTTATTATTTATTATTATTATTATTTTTTTTAAATATATTTAATTTTAATTTTATTATTTTAATACAATTCACTGTTTCTAATGGAGTTCAATTTTAGAGTGTTGGTTATCTGTAGCTTGAGAGAAGAAATAAATAATATGACGGTCGTTGAAATCTTTGAAATTTGCAATTCATTGAAGCTAGATATTGTCATAACATATTATATTATATCTTTATTTCTGTCTCATATATGTACAGTTATATGACAGACAGACAACAGACAGACAGACAGACAACAACAGACAACAGACAGACAGACAGACAGACAGACAGACAGACAGACAGACAGACAGACAGACAGACAGACAGACAGACAGACAGACAGACAGACAGACAGACAGACAGACAGACAGACAGACAGACAGACAGACAGACAGACAGACAGACAGACAGACAGACAGACAGACAGACAGACAGACAGACAGACAGACAGACAGACAGACAGACAGACAGACAGACAGACAGACAGACAGACAGACAGACAGACAGACAGACAGACAGACAGACAGACAGACAGACTTTAACAATTTTCAGGTTATTCATGCGATACACTACGTGCACGTGCGCTGACCTATATTATAGTAATTATGTCGACCGTGGGAATTCTTTGAGCTAGTCATGTATAAACACACGTATTGCACACATAGCCATTCTACAAATGAGAATTATAAGAGACAATAACATTTTACAATATATACGTGAAACATATCTTACTTTATAAAAACTTTGTAAAAATCGTTAATCATGACAATAAATGTATTTTAAAATATTGAGTTTTAAGATTCTGCTTGGGAAAATTAGAACATATTTTAAGAAATCAGTACCACCTCTGACCGATGAGTGTGTGTGTGTGTTTTACGTTTATTTATCGTCGCTACCGGTTGCCCATATGAGCGACGCCTCCTGAAGAGATTAGTCATTTTAGATGTTTGGAGGATAGTGCAATGATACAGACAAAGACACTTTTCAGAGTCTCCTCTGGTTGCTTTACGTGCACGGCGTAAAGCACCGACACGAGACCTCGGTTTAAAGTCCCATCTGAAACACTGTTAATTTTATTAGGGTCAGATGGGGGATCGAACCGGTAAGGGACGGAGTAGCAGTTTTTACACAGTTCATTATTACTTGCCAACTAGTCTTGATATAATGTTTGAGCCTCTTGAACAGAAATGGCATACACATCTCGAACAGTACCTCTTGTCTTAACAGTGCTTTGATATTGTTAACATTATTATCACGATCATGCAGTATCTTGTCACACATCTGCTTTAGCTGCAAATAGCAACCATTAATGACCATGTGCATACACATTGAAAAAGTGTAACAACCTATAGACGTTTTCCATATGCATATTTTGTTTTCTTTCTGGTCAAGACATGCACACTTTAAACTAGTGGATATATGTCAGTGAAAAATCGCTGTTTTAGTTAAACGAATAGAGTTCTTGATAATTATCTATATTGTAAATTTATCCAGATTGTGTATGTTTCATGACATCCGGGTAATTTATCCAGATTGTGTATGTTTCATGACATCCGGGTAATATATCCAGATTGTGTATGTTTCAGACACCAACCAACCAACACCAACCAGACATCCGGGTAATTTATCCATATTGTGTATGTTCCACGACATCCGGATAATGTATCCAGATTGTGTATGTTCCAGGACATCTGGGTAATTTATCCAGATTGTGTATGTTCCAGGCCATCCGGGTAATTTATCCATATTGTGTATGTTCCACGACATCCGGGTAATTTATCCATATTGTGTATGTTCCACGACATCCGGGTAATTTATCCAGATTGTGTATGTTCCAGGACATCCGGGTAATTTATCCATATTGTGTATGTTCCACGACATCCGGGTAATTTATCCAGATTGTGTATGTTCCACAACATCCGGGTAATTTATCCAGATTGTGTATGTTTCAAGACATCCGGGTAATTTATGGTAACTTGGAGGCGGGGTGGGTGAGGGGGTGTCGTGCTAAGGTGTAAAACGTAATGGTTAGTTGTGGGGATTTGTTAATGTTATAAATGAATTTTAGCGTGGTTTCCATTGAATGAAACAGCATCCCATTCCAAAAATATTACCCTATTTAAAAAGCACAACACAATTTCCTAATGTATACATGTATGTATTGGCCATGCACCTGTGCTCATAGACACTGATTGATACACTGGTATAGTATAAACTGTGTTGGTGAACCGTGCGAACACGTGATAAACAACAGTGAGACTCTGGTTGGTGCACTGGTATAGTATAAACTGTGTTGGTGAACCGTGCGAACACGTGATAAACAACAGTGAGACCCTGGTTGGTGCACTGGTATAGTATAAACTGTGTTGGTGAACCGTGCGAACACGTGATAAACAACAGTGAGACTCTGGTTGGTGCACTGGTATAGTATAAACTGTGTTGGTGAACCCTGCGAACACGTGATAAACAACAGTGAAACTCTGGTTGGTGCACTGGTATAGTATAAACTGTGTTGGTGAACCGTGCGAACACGTGATAAACAACAGTGAGACTCTGGTTGGTGCACTGGTATAGTATAAACTGTGTTGGTGAACCGTGCGAACACGTGATAAAAAACAGCGAGACTCTGGTTGGTGCACTGGTATAGTATAAACTGAGTTGGTGCACCGTGCTAACAAGTGATAAACAACAGCGAGACTCTGGTTGGTGCACTGGAATAGTATAAACTGGGTTAGTGCACCGTGCTAACAAGTGATAAACAACAGCGAGACTCTGGTTGGTGCACTGGTATAGCATTAACTGGGTTGGTGCACCGTGCCAGCAAGTGATAAACAACAGCGAGACTCTGGTTGGTGCACTGGTATAGTATAAACTGGGTTGGTGCATCGTGCCAGCATGTGATAAACAACAGCGACACTCTGATTGGTGCACTGGTATAATATAAACTGGGTTAGTGCACCGTGCTAACAAGTGATAAACAACAGTGAGACTCTGGTTGGTGCACTGGTATAGTATAAACTGTGTTGGTGAACCGTGCGAACACGTGATAAACAACAGTGAGACTCTGGTTGGTGCACTGGTATAGTATAAACTGTGTTGGTGAACCGCGCGAACACGTGATAAACAACAGCGAGACTCTGGTTGGTGCACTGGTATAGTATAAACTGAGTTGGTGCACCGTGCTAACAAGTGATAAACAACAGCGAGACTCTGGTTGGTGCACTGGAATAGTATAAACTGGGTTAGTGCACCGTGCTAACAAGTGATAAACAACAGCGAGACTCTGGTTGGTGCACTGGTATAGTATAAACTGTGTTGGTGCACCGTGCCAGCAAGTGATAAACAACAGTGAGACTCTGGTTGGTGCACTGGTATAGCATAAACTGGGTTGGTGCACCGTGCCAGCAAGTGATAAACAACAGCGAGACTCTGGTTGGTGCACTGGTATAGTATAAACTGGGTTGGTGCATCGTGCCAGCATGTGATAAACAACAGCGACACTCTGATTGGTGCACTGGTATAATATAAACTGGGTTAGTGCACCGTGCTAACAAGTGATAAACAACAGCGAGACTCTGGTTGGTGCACTGGTATAGTATAAACTGGGTTAGTGCACCGTGTTAACGAGTGATAAACAACAGCGAGACTCTGGTTGGTGCACTGGTATAGTCTAAACTGTGTTGGTGCACCGTGCCAGCAAGTGATAAACAACAGTGAGACTCTGGTTGGTGCACTGGTATAGCATAAACTGGGTTGGTGCACCGTGCCAGCAAGTGATAAACAACAGCGAGACTCTGGTTAGTGCACTGGTATAGTATAAACTGGGTTAGTGCACCGTGCTAACAAGTGATAAACAACAGCGAGACTCTGGTTGGTGCACTGGTATAGTATAAACTGTGTTAGTGCACCGTGCTAACAAGTGATAAACAACAGCGAGACTCTGGTTGGTGCACTGGTATAATATAAACTGGGTTAGTGCACCGTGCTAACAAGTGATAAACAACAGCGAGACTCTGGTTGGTGCACTGGTATAGTATAAACTGTGTTGGTGCACCGTGCCAGCAAGTGATAAACAACAGCGAGACTCTGGTTGGTGCACTGGTATAGCATAAACTGGGTTGGTGCACCGTGCTAACAAGTGATAAAAAACAGCGAGACTCTGGTTGGTGCACTGGTATAGCATAAACTGGGTTAGTGCACCGTGCTAACAAGTGATAAACAACAGCGAGACTCTGGTTGGTGCACTGGTATAGTATAAACTGTGTTGGTGCACCGTGCCAGCAAGTGATAAACAACAGCGAGACTCTGGTTGGTGCACTGGTATAGCATAAACTTGGTTGGTGCACCGTGCTAACAAGTGATAAAAAACAGCGAGACTCTGGTTGGTGCACTGGTATAGTATAAACTGGGTTAGTGCACCGTGCTAACAAGTGATAAACAACAGCGAGACTCTGGTTGGTGCACTGGTATAGTATAAACTGGGTTAGTGCACCGTGCTAACAAGTGATAAACAACAGCGAGACTCTGGTTGGTGCACTGGTATAATATAAACTGGGTTAGTGCACCGTGCTAACAAGTGATAAACAACAGCGAGACTCTGGTTGGTGCACTGGTAACATGATGTTGAATGTTGGTGCACCGTGCGAACATGCTGTTGAATGTTGGTGCACCGTGCAAACATGATGTTGAATGTTGGTGCACCGTGCGAACATGATGTTGAATGTTGGTGCACCGTGCGAACATGATGTTGAATGTTGGTGCACCGTGCGAATATGATGTTGAATGTTGGTGCACCGTGCGAACATGCTGTTGAATGTTGGTGCACCGTGCAAACATGATGTTGAATGTTGGTGCACCATGCGAACATGATGTTGAATGTTGGTGCACCGTGCGAACATGCTGTTGAATGTTGGTGCACCGTGCGAACATGATGTTGAATGTTGGTGCACCTGGCAAACATGCTGTTGAATGTTTGTGCATCGTGCATGATGTTGAATGTTGGTGCACCGCGCGAACATGATGTTGAATGTTGGTGCACCGAATGATAAACAACAGAGATATGTGTGTATTCTCGAGGCGGCCAAACCTGTGAACTCTCCAATAGCTGATCGGTTTCTCTTTCCTCGTATGCACCAGCAATTGATTATATGTCATGCAAATGCCAAGACAGTTAATATAGTGTAACACATCGTCGTAATCCTTAAACACAACACCAGTTTCAAATCTATCAGATTCAGACTCTTCCCCTTCGATGTATGTATTGCCTTGGATAATATATATAACTAATTCAACAGAGACACTATATATGGTTGCACCCTCATTACTCTTTGCCTGTGAATCCAATATTAGCCAAATATACAGACAAGCTGTCCCGGTGGGGCAGACCTCCGCCACATTTCTGTATTGAGTCACTTTAGATTAGTTTAAGATTCACAAACTCGATAATGAGGAAAGAAATATTCATAGTGTGTTAACACTTAGCCTCATACAACCAGCGGAGTCCGCTTCAACGTCAGTCTGCAAGCCTCCCTTGGGTCTACACCCGTCGTCCATGGGGACAGATCCATACCACACGAAGACAATTGATGTTAATTTACGGAAGACGTTGTTTGACACAATGGCAACATCGTCCATAGATGTCAAACACGTAATAGAATTTCGAGAATTGGTACAGAGCAGTGGGAATTCAAGGTGAAAATGTATTTCTCTGACAAATGTTTTATCTTATTTCCAGACGATTAGGTTTTCCTATTATTATATTTTAAGAGACAGTGGCAGTGGCGATTATATGAATAAGTGTAGAATCAGATGCGACATATCGGCAGTAAACAGCTGGGACTTTCACGCGACTTCACGTAAATAAGACAAACCTTACTATTCACAACAAAAGTGCCTATGTCAAGTAACCCTGTGTTGGGTACGATTGTAGGAACTGGTAAAAGTCACTATTTCTATTAAAGCAGCATTACATCGTAATAAAGGATGTTTTGGGTAAAATATAAATAATAATGTGTGTGTGTGTGTTTACAAAAATCGAAATAGTCGCTCAGAAACGATAACATTCCAATAAATATAAACCGTCGTATACGCGAATTTGTTTATCAACACACGAACTGTAAACACGCACAGCGCGCATGCGTGAAGCAACAGATGATGTAGAAAACAACGTATATATTTTGAACATGAAAGACTATCTATCTTCCTCTAATGTCGAACCCCTCGCGGGGATGTAGACATGTCCCTAACAGACTTAGATAACAGAGGTATGAATCAACATCTCAAGTAATTTAATTAAAAAAGACAACGTGGGACAAATGGGGACGATGCATTCCGAATGTAAACAAGTGCGGACGATGCGTTCTGGTTGTAAACAAATGCGTGACCGATCTACTCGGAAAGTCCTACTTTCGGTTTCGAGTTTGTTTTATCGCAAAAAAACATTGTTTACCAATTGAACATAAGCATACAAAGTATAATGTTCGAATGTGTAGCAGCATTGCTACCCATACGTAAAATTTGAATTTTTCAAGTATCTTTTATTTCATACGATGTAATGCTGCTTTAAGGTTATGACTGATGGTTCAAGTTAAGTACACCGACATACTACGGCATATTGCCGACTTGTACACCACACACCCTAAATAGTACCGCGGTATAACGACATTCGATGCTAATAAAAAAAGTTTAAACTTTATCTATTTAACAACGAAGCAAGAGTTAACAACTTATATTAATCACTCTCGTTGGCGCGGATGAAAGCATAACATTAATGTGGTCATTCGTGTGGGAGGTAACCGGAGTACCAGGAGAAAACCCACCTGTCCGATCTGGCATCCATCGTACAATCTCACATACTTCCCGGTCCGGGGATCGTACCCGGGTTGCATTGGTGAGAAGCGAGCGCGCTAACGACTGCGCTAATCGGACAGCTTGACGATCAATATTATAATTATTATATACGGAAAGGATAAAGAAACGCAGGGTAAGTGCATACGAGATACTGACGAGTCAGTCGATTTCACTTTGCGAGTTTGGGGTGTGGGTCGGTGGGCCGGTGGGCCGGTGGGTCGGTGGGTGTGGTTGGTTGGTGTGTGTGTGTGTGTGTGTGTGTAGGTTGGTGTGTGTGGGTGTGTCGGTTGGTTGGTGGGTGTGTCGGTTGATTGGTGGGTGTGTGTGTGTGTGGGTGGGGGTACAGTCAAACGTGCTTCAATTATTAGTACTTAAAAACTATCTATCGACATGTAATAACATTTTGGAATTTGAATTTGATTTTTTGTTGAATTTTTGTTATCCTCCCATAAAAATATTGCATAAAACACATCACTTTAAATCACCTCAACTGTTTACCCTGTGCTTCTTTATCATTTCAATATAAGTTTATGCTATCTCATACATACATCAGATAGGCGGCATGCATGTACAATGTGCTAGTAGACATTCAAGGGACATCAGTCCTCTATCATACGTTATGCTAACTCATACAGGAGAGACACGACATGGATATATCATGTGTAAGTAGATATCTGTCCTCTATCATACGCTATGCTAACTCATACAGGAAAGACACGACATGGATATATCATGTGTAAGTAGATATCAGTCCTCTATCATACGCTATGCTAACTCATACAGGAGAGACACGACATGGATATATCATGTGTAAGTAGATATCAGTCCTCTATCATACGCTATGCTAACTCATACAGGAGAGACACGACATGGATATATCATGTGTAAGTAGATATCAGTCCTCTATCATACGCTATGCTAACTCATACAGGAGAGACACGACATGGATATATCATGTGTAAGTAGATATCAGTCCTCTATCATACGCTATGCTAACTCATACAGGAGAGACACGACATGGATATATCATGTGTAAGTAGATATCAGTCCTCTATCATACGCTATGCTAACTCATACAGGAGAGACACGACATGGATATATCATGTGTAAGTAGATATCAGTCCTCTATCATACGCTATGCTAACTCATACAGGAGAGACACGACATGGATATATCATGTGTAAGTAGATATCAGTCCTCTATCATACGCTATGCTAACTCATACAGGAGAGACACGACATGGATATATCATGTGTAAGTAGATATATGTCCTCTATCATACGTTATGCTAACTCATACAGGAGAGAGACGACATGGATATATCATGTGTAAGTAGATATATGTCCTCTATCATACGTTATGCTAACTCATACAGGAGAGACACGACATGGATATATCATGTGTAAGAATTTGAGACCTGAAATAACGTAGCCTTTGTTATAACTTTAGTGGGGGTCGCATTAGAGCAGTGGTTAGTGTGCTCGCTTCTCACCAATGCAACCCGGGTTCGATCCTCATACCGGGAAGTATGTGAGATGGTACGGTAGTACACACAAATGACCGCAGTTATGCCTTCATCCGCGCCAACGAGAGTGATTAATATAAGTTGTTAAAACTTGCTTCGCAATTGTTGCAAAATAAATAAAGTTTTAAAAAGTGGGGTCGCAACTGTTAGCTTTCCTACTGGTATATGGTTCCAGTAATCACATTAATATCTAGTCAATCACTGATATAGCCATATATGTTGTACAATACTATCGTTATCACACCATATGATATGCATATATGTATCTATAGTTCTTTTCATGCATGTGTGTGTTTTACGTTTATTTATCGTCGCTACCGGTTGTCCGTATGAGCGACGCCTCCTGAAGAGATTAGTAATTTTAGATTTTTGGAGGATAGTGCAATGATACAGACAGAGACCCACTCCAGAGTCTCATCTGGTTCTTTTACAACACAGTGTACAGCACCGACACGAGACCTCGGTTTAAAGTCCCAATTGAAATACTGTTAATTTTATTATGGTCAGACGGGGGATCGAACCTGCGATCCATGGATTATCAGTCCAACGTGTTAACCACTGGATATATATATATATATATATGCAGACGGATCTGTAGTCCAGTGGACTGGTATATGCAGATGATTCTGTAGTCCACGGGTTAACACGTTGGACTGGTATATGCAGACGGATCTGTAGTCCAGGGGTTAACACGTTGGACTGGTATATGCAGACGGATCTGTAGTCTAGGGGTTAACACGTTGAACTGGCATATGCAGACGGATCTGTTGTCCAGGGGTTAACACGCTGGACAGGTATATGCAGATGGATCTGTAGTCCAGTTGTTAACACGTTGGACTGGTATATGCAGCCGGCTCTCTAGTCCAGTTGTTAACACGTTGGACTGGTATATGCAGCCGGCTCTCTAGTCCAGTTGTTAACACGTTGGACTGGTATATGCAGACGGCTCTCTAGTCCAGTTGTTAACACGTTGGACTGGTATATGCAGCCGGCTCTCTAGTCCAGTTGTTAACACGTTGGACTGGTATATGCAGCCGGCTCTCTAGTCCAGTTGTTAACACGTTGGACTGGTATATGCAGACGGCTCTCTAGTCCAGTTGTTAACACGTTGGACTGGTATATGCAGCCGGCTCTCTAGTCCAGTTGTTAACACGTTGGACTGGTATATGCAGCCGGCTCTCTAGTCCAGTTGTTAACACGTTGGACTGGTATATGCAGACGGCTCTCTAGTCCAGTTGTTAACACGTTGGACTGGTATATGCAGCCGGCTCTCTAGTCCAGTTGTTAACACGTTGGACTGGTATATGCAGCCGGCTCTCTAGTCCAGTTGTTAACACGTTGGACTGGTATATGCAGACGGCTCTCTAGTCCAGGGGTTAACACGTTGGTCTGGTAATCCAGGGATCGCAGGTTCGATCTATATATATAGTTTTTTTTATGTGTTTATACCTTGTGTTTATACCTTGTATAGAAATCAATGCATGACCAGGATCGTGTGAGTGAAAGAATAATAAAATATGTCAAAACATCCCGATTGTATTTTTCCTACATTTGTGAAATGATTTGAAACAAACATTAGTTTATGAAAGCAGTAGTACACGTGACACATTAACTGGTACATGTAAATATACACGTGACACATTAACTGGTACATGTAAATATACACGTGACACATTAACTGGTACATGTAAATATACACGTGAAACATTAACTGGTACATGTAAATATACACGTGACACATTAACTGGTACATGTAAATATACACGTGACACATTAACTGGTACACGTAAATATACACGTGAAACATTAACTGGTACATGTAAATATACACGTGACACATTAACTGGTACATGTAAATATACACGTGACACATTAACTGTTACATGTAAATATTCACGTGACACATTAACTGGTACATGTAAATATACACGTGACACATTAACTGGTACATGTAAATATACACGTGACACATTAACTGGTACATGTAAAGATACACGTGACACATTAACTGATGCAAGTAAAGATACACGTGGCACCATAGTTGATTCGATGAACGATACACGTGACGCATTTGTTTGTGCAAGGAACGATACACGTGACGCATTAGATTGTGCGAAGAAGCGATACACGTGACACACTATTTGATGTAGGGAATGCTATACGTGACACATTAGCTGATGTAAGAAATAATACACGTGGCACAATAGTTGATATAAGAAATTATACACGATAAACGTTAATGAATTTAAGGAACAATGCACGTGACACATGAGTTGAAGAAAGGAATAATGCACGTGACACATGCGTTGAAGTAAGGAACGATGCACGTGACACATGCGTTGAAGTAAGGAGCGATACACGTGACACATGCGTTGAAGTAAGGAATAATGCACGTGACACATGCATTGAAGTAAGGAACGATGTACGTTACACATGCGTTGAAGTAAGGAACGATGCCCGTGACACATGCGTTGAAGTAAGAAACGATGCACGTGACAATGCGTTGAAGCAAGGAACTATGCACGTGACATATGCGTTGAAGTAAGAAACGATGCCCGTAACACATGAGTTGAAGTAAGGAACGGTATACGTGACACATGCGTTGAATTAAGGAACGGTGTACCTGACACATGCGTTGAATTAAGGAACGATGCACGTGACATATGCGTTGAAGTAAGGAACGATGCACGTGACACATGCGTTGAAGTAAGGAACGATGCACGTGACATATGCGTTGAATTAAGAAACGAGGCACGTGACACATGCGTTGAATTATGGAACGATGTACGTGACACATGCGTTGAATTAAGGAACGATGCACATGACACATTCGTTGAAGAAAGGAACGATGCACGTGACACATGTGTTGAAGTAAGGAACGAATCACGTGACACATTCGTTGAATTAAGGAACGAAGCACGTGACACATCGTTGAATTAGGAACGATGACGGACACATACTTGAATTAGGAACGATGCACGTGACACTATTGAATTAAGGAACGATGCACGTGACACACGCGTTAATTAAGGAACCAAAACGATGCACGTGACACATGCGTTAAGTAAGGAACGATGCACGTGACACATGCGTTGAAGTAAGGAACGATGCACGTGACACATCGTGAATTAAGAACGATGCACGTGACACATGCGGTGAAAAGGAATAATGCACGTGACACATCGTTGAAGTAAGGACGATGCACGTGGCACATGCGTTGAAGTAAGAAGATGCACTGCACATGCGTTGAGTAAGGAACGATGCACGTGGCACATGCGTTGAAGTAAGAAGATCACGACACATGCGTTGAAGAAGGAACCACGTGGACTGCGTTAGTAAGGAACGATGCACGTGACACATGCGTTGAAGTAATGAACGATGCACGTGGCACATGCGTTGAAGTAAGGAACGATGCACTTGACACATGCGTTGAAGTAAGGAACGATGCACGTGACACATGCGTTGAAGTAAGGAACGATGCACTTGACACATGCGTTGAAATAAGGAACGATGCACGTGACACATGCGTTGAAGTAAGGAACTATGTACGTGACACATGCGTTGAAGTAAGGAACGATGCACATGACACATGCGTTGAAGTAAGGAACGATGCACGTGACACATACGTTGAAGTAAGGAACGATGCAAGTTATATATTAGCTGATGTATGTAAAGATACTCGTTAAAATATTAGATTATTTAAAGAAAACAATGGCTGAAAATATGACTCTATATTTGAATATACAAATTAATTTGGAAAATGATATGATATTAATCGAGTATTAACATGTGTTAGGCGTTAATACTTGTGTTGTTCGGTCTATGTGCACTGAACTTATTAATCTGTAGATGTTTTCAAAACTGAGTAAAAGCTAATAAATCATTTTACATAAACAGACAAAAATATTTTATATCGACAATATTTCTTTCATGTGAAGACTTTTTGCATGATTATGAATGATTTACTAGTTTACGAGAACACCCGTCCCAGGGTGCAACGCGCTTTTCAACGCCCCCTGTCGGAACCATATATCACTTAACAAGCATTCATATTGAGAAGATTGCAAATCTTGTAAAATGAACCATTTTCTAACATTAGAAAAAAGATAATGTCGAAAACATTTAACGTGACACCAATTCGTTTAATCTTTATCAAACTTTAAAGACCAACAACAGAGTTTGATGGATATAAAAATGATAAAACACACAAAATTTATTTTTCAGCCAGTTGAGGCTTGATAAGAATAATATTGGATTCTGTTGATTAAAATGCTTGTCACGATCCTTGGAAATGAATTCTGGGATTTGGAATAACACATTAATTATTTGCAGTATTCGTCTCTTTCCTGTAAATTCCCGTGTTAAGAACGATGTATTTGATGTTTTTTTCCATTTTCATATTTCTCTGTCTCATTTTTTCCACAGCTGATAGCCGATGCTTATGACTGATATTTCCAGGCAGAAAATAGATTGGATTTCCTGGAAATAGTTCACACTCGTATGCTACTTTATAAATAAATTTAGTAGAGACATTAAATTCTCAATACGAACATACGTATACATAACGTTCATGACGTATATTGTTTGGCAATATTAAACTGAGACATTTGCATATTCCGTGAACTTACTTCGTTAATAATCGGATTTCCGAAGTAAACTATGAGCTTTAGATTATGGTACACTTACTTACTGACTTGATTCAAATATTAACGGTAAAAACATAACGCATGTCTTGGTCGTAGTTCACGGAAACTTACGATGGCTTTGGCGGAGATTAATGAGTCTCAGTTTAATGTTGCCAAGTAATACATAAGTACATTAGTCATATTATATACATACAATTATATACAAATAAACAAGTGATCAATAACGGACTGTCCGATTAGCGTAGCCGTTAGCACACTCGCTTCTCATCAATATAACCCGGGTTCGATCCACGGACCGGGAATAATGTGCGCTGGTACGGTGGTCGCCAGATCGGAGAGGTGTGCTTTCTCCGGGTACTCCGGTTTCCTCCTACACGAATGGCTACTTATACGCTTTCATCTGCGCCAAACGAAAGTGATTAATATAAGTAAGTTAGTAAAGCTTGTTTCACAATCGTTGTAAAATAAATAACGTTTCTACAAAGTGATCAATAAAGCTATCGTATTGCTACTGTATTCTAATTTAATATTCATCATATTGGTTTCATTTTAAAATCATTTAAATGTCTATTTATTATTAGTTAGAGAGAAAAGTATTTTAAATGTGAGTAATTACTGTAAATTTATGCATACTATATGTAAAATATGATCATGAATACGTATAACCTTCTCCAAACAACTATATATTTCTTTATGTTTGATATATATGTACATTGTACAAGTATTTATATAATCTATGCTATTATCACTGTTTGCCATAAAGTATGCATGTATATGTCCTCATGGGCTTTTGAGCCTATTGGAATTCAGAAATAAAATATCAAAATATTTATCTAGTTGATGTTTTTGTGTGATTAAGAAGACAAAGCATTCAGTATGGGGTTCCTATGGTTTAGAGCATTCTTAGGAAAACGAGCCAAGCTTATAACACCTTGGAAGTCGTGATAGCGCAGTGGATACGCTTCAGGTGCGAACGGTCCGGAGTTCGAGCCCCGCTGGAGCCGTTACGATTGTGCCCTTAGGCAAGGCATTTAAATTCCACGTTGCCTCTTCTCTCTCCCTCGTGGCGATGGATTCCATCAGGAATGAGGTATCGAGAGTGATTAATATAAGTTATAAGAACTTGTTTCGCAATCGAGCTAAATTAAATTTGTATAAAACTAATAACACCTTTCTATTATTATTGTTCATTAAAATGCAAATATACATGCTTGGTCTTATGTTGTAGTACTTATTAACTAGTTCTTTCCTCAAATCTGAGTAACACAGACACATTGAAATAAAATGATTCTCGTCTTCAATATCTCTAACATTGCAACATTGACAATTATTGTTTATTACACGGATTTATATATAATTCTCTATTTACTAATTTTTCTTTTTCTCATCTCAGCTTTATTTGGCAAATCGGTAACATACAATGCATTTTACATAAAACAATAACATATGCATGCGCAGAAATAATTATGGTATATGAACAAATTAAATACAAACTATACCAACAAATATATAAATATATTTTTTATTTTTTTTATTTAACGTCGCTACCGGTTTCCCATTTGAGCAACGGGCAGATTACCTAACAACACCTTTCCTGGGCAGGCTCCAGCGGTTAACCAGTACTTGGTGCACAACCTCCGTAAGAAACTGCCAACTTTTTCATATAAATGAGACACGGTCTGAGCGGGGCTCGAACCCGTGACCATCCGAGATGATAGGTTACAGTGGTATACAAGTCAGCGACCGTAACCACTCAACCACGGAGGCGGTCAAAAAAAAACAATTATAAGCACATTTAGTAGCATATATATACTATAACGACGACAACTATTGCTGGAAAAGAAACACAGTCCCCTGAAAACTTTGTGCATATTTCTCGATATCTCTGACACATTAAAAGGAAGTGAAATTCTGACTCAATGTGTCTTTGGTTACAAAATATACAAACTCTTTCTTCCCTGTTAACATTATTAAATCTCCCAGTATATCATCAATAACATTGTCAATGGTTGTTTACTAGAATTAATACTAGATAAATTATCACGAATTCATAGTAATATATTTCAATTTAATTAAAGAACAGCTGTGCATAACGATACGTTACGCTTATAGCACCATCTATGTACAATTATATCGGTGTTTTTATAAAACGAATAGAGTATTTATTGCATGCAACTTTCACATGACACAGTTTACAGTCTAGTACTCGTTTGCAAGTCAATTAGAGACAAAGTAAACACAGTCTAATTAGTCTGTCAAAACTGTTTGTAGATGTTGAATTTCTTGTTATACTTAGCCCAGAAATTAAACCACGGTAAAACATTTTCTCGTGTGAAAAAGTACATTATTACACATTTTAGTGCAGTCAACAAACGTATAACAACGTTCTAGCCACTACGTGGATCCGTGAACAAGGTGCTTTTCAAACTTTAAGACCACTGCATATTACACGGGTCACAAACATATTATTGCAAGTAATTTACGTTGTATTTATTTAGTCATAGCTGGTTACGATGCAAATTTACTTGTATTGCATAGTTTTCTAAATCGTCTGTCAAAAAGGGCACACAAGTTTTCCTAAGGAAATTTACCATGACGATTCTAGTAATTGATAGGCAGCGTTTAAAATTCTTCTGGGAACTCATTGTGCATTTGCAAAACTGGCGTACACATAATTATAAAGTTGCAGAATTGGAAAATCTATTAAACTCGCAGACAGATGGCATATATTTTCCAACTAATCTAGTAATTTCGCATACAGAAGGAAATGATGTATGTTCCGCTGACAGACGTTGTTAATCTAGAACTCACATATATATTTCTGTTAGGATTTGCAAGAAAACAGTGGAATAGGTAGTATATATGCTAGTATATTCTTGTGATTAATTCTAAACTTGAATAATAGCATCGTTACAATGCATACTATACCTTCTCCGCAAGATTGGTCATCACTGTTTGTTATGTTAGTGGTTGTAAATTGTTGTACCTCATGGGTCATATTGACCTATTGAATATGGAATAAAATTGATTTATATGTAAATAAATAATTATATGTTAGCGAAACTAAAATACGATAATATTCCGTATTACATATACAGTGAAACTTGTATTAAAAGACCACACACTCGCCGTATTAACTCTTTCAGCGCCGAATAAATTCAGAGCATGTGCAAACAACATAGATCCAGATCAGCCGCGGCGTAACGCCGCGTCTGATCAGGATCTATGTTGTTTGCTATTCGGACAGGTGCTTCAGCTCCACTGTCTGAAGAGCAATCAGCATATAGCCTGATCAGACGGCATGTTCTGTTCTGTTCTGTCCGATCGGGTTCTCTACTTTTTTCACAAAGTCGCTTTTATGCGACATTGGCGGTGAAAGAGTTAAACTGAATACAAGCAGAATTATGTGATACATATGTATATAAGTGTGTTCAGAAAAGGCACACGAAAAACATGCATAGCATTTCTCCACTGGACTACAGATCCGTCTGCATATATATATCTCAGCTTTGAACTGTGAACGCCAATGTCTAAGCTGTTTAAGCGCCACGACCTACCAACACTCAGTCTTTGTTATATCAGTGATATGCTATATTTCATATTTATTTATAAAGATGCACGCAGGTAATCCAGGGAACGCAGGTTCGATCCCCCGTCTGACCATAATAAAATTAACAGTCTTTCAGATGAGACTTTAAACCGAGGTCTCGTGTCGGTGCTTTACACCGTGCACGTAAACGAACCAGATGAGATTCTGGAATGGGTCTCTGTCTGTATCATTGCACTATCCTCCCAAATTCAAAAATGACTAATCTCTTCAGGAGACGTCGCTCATATGGGCAACCGGTAGCGACGATAAATAAACGTAAAACACACACGCATCACTGAAGGTGATTCAAATGCTCGGCAAAGAGTTTCTGCATACATACACAGTACAAAGGACGAAGTGTGTCTATATTAAATTCTTAAAATACATAATTATTGTTAAATTAACATCAATTCCAAAATAAACACGTGTTTGGTACTAGCGCCTTTCTGTATAATCTATTCTAATGTTGTTGTTAGGAGCGGGCCTTCACTCAATTTCAGTACACTGTTGATCTTAGAATAATATTACCAGTAATCAAGAAGCTGCCCACGTGCGGTGTTTTGATATCGAACACGTGTTAAAGTGTTGAGACTAACCGCCAAACAAGCCTTGTAACTGTTGCACCCCACATGGGCATGCGCAGGGATTTCCTCACAATTAATCTCTAAACTTCGTAGTTAATCTCTAAACCAGGCACGTATCAGTACGAGGTCAAATTCGATACAATTTGCAGATTTGTTCGACAGTTTTGCCGTGAACTATAACAAAAGATCGTACTATAATCAAACACGGAACACGTAAATGAATTTTAATCGTACACAAACGATGTGTTTTTGTAATCTACACGTTCATTAGCTTTATATATGACTATATGGGCAACTCATAGATATATGATGATAATTTCTTGGCAACATGTTGACTGCTTAATGCAATCTGACGGTCAGCTGTCCTTTCTGGGAAAGCACTTTTCCAAAAATGGCATCTTGGGAAAGCATTGTTCCAAAAATGGCATTATGGGAAAGCACTGTTCCAAAAAATGGCATCATAGGAAAGCACTGTTCCAAAAATGGCATCATGGGAAAGCACTGTTCCAAAAATGGCATCATGGGAAAGCACTGTTCCAAAAATGGCATCATGGGAAAGCACTGTTCCAAAAATGGCATCATGGGAAAGCACTGTTCCAAAAAATGGCATCATGGGAAAGCACTGTTCCAAAAATGGCATCATGGGAAAGCACTGTTCCAAAAATGGCATCATGGGAAAGCACTGTTCCAAAAATGGCATCATGGGAAAGCACTGTTCCAAAAATGGCATCATGGGAAAGCACTGTTCCAAAAAATGGCATCAAGTATTACAAATTAATACATTCTGAAAATGGTTTAGTTAGATCGTTTAGTTTAATTATTATTCAATAAAAACATAAGAATCTATGCAGTAGTAAACGTAATATATCTCATCCGTATGACAATGGTAACTGATCAAGGTATACACATACATATTCTAATTTGCGCGATAGTGCTCTTTTTCCCTGTCAGAAACTTACAAAAAGGTGTTTTAAATATTTTTTAGTGTCATGATTAGCGACTTTTACATAGCTTTTAGAAAGTAAAATCCGTTTAACGTTATTGTAATATGCTATTGTCTCTTATAATTCCCATTTGTAGATTGGCTATGTGCAATGTATGTGTTATAATTAGGGATGGCAACGAATAGCGAATTCGGTACTCGAATATTCGGTTGGGGAGATATTCGAATATTGGAATATTTGGTATAATTCTGTGAAAAACTCAAAATATCTCAAACACATAAATTTTCACAATTAATCTACTTTCTGTTTTATGCCCTACGTCATATCTTCTTCCTGTAAAGTTGGCGACGATTTATAATATAAATTGAAATGTATGTACTGTACATAGATGAGACAGAAATAAAGATATAATATATACAATACAAGAACTATGTTGAAATTGCATTTCTTTTGATATATGTTAACTGGGACGATGCCTCTAGTTTATACAACAATTTGTTTAATTTTTTTAAAATTTGAGCTCGATTGCGAAACAAGTTCTTTCAACTTATATTTAATCACTCTCGAGACCTCATTCCTGATGGAATCCATCGCCACGAGGGAGAGAGAAGAGGAAACGTGGAATTTAAATGCCTTGCCTAAGGGCACAATCGTAACGGCTCCAGCGGGGCTCGAAATCCGGACCTTTCGCACCTGAAGCGAACGCGCATCCACTGCGCTATCACGACTTCCACAACGATGCCTCTAGACGTGTATTAGTCTTATTAGGTTTGTATAGAATAGTATATAAATATTTCATCTCGATGAGTGCGACAGTGAATATTGTTAACCCGAGTAAAAAATAATGTCGATCTCTGCTTATTTTTTCGAGAGTTGATAATATTCACTGTCGCACTCACCTAGATGAGATATTTATTTTGCTATACCGAACAACCGGCTGTTCTGGCTTTATGTTTCAACAACACATTCTTAGAGACTACATGAAAACAAGATGGCGGCATAACAAATAAAATCACATTGAAATTAAACGGTAAAGTCCGAGTAGCGTGATTTTGTTCCGAATGAGGCTATTCAGAGGTGAGACATTGCAAGGTGACATTGAAAACTGTCGCCCGCTTGGGTATGCAACATTTTGCCTGGGGTAGTCACGTGAGGTATACCAATGCAAGATACAGAACACTTCCCAGATTTAAATATTATAATACTTTATTGCAACGTTTTTACACTGAGGATAACAATTTACAATTAATATCAAAATAACATTTGTCACATTTCTAACACACGAGTACATACATCCTGATAATCTCCATTATAAATGTCATATCCAAAGTGCAAAAGGATTAGGCTACACGTTTTGAAAACATTATAGCAACAGCCCTTTCCAGAGGTGTGTATGTGTTTTATGTTTATTTATCGTCGCTACCGGTTGCCCATGTGAGGGCGTGCGTGTATAAGTTTATCTAAAGTCGCCAACGCATAAATGCATTTGGGCGACTAAATTAGTTAAGGTGATTAAAAGGTATAAAATAGTTAATAAACTATTAAAATTACAATACTATGATGTTTAGAGGGCCCATGTGAGGAACCCGTCCTTGTTCTTTTATATGCCCGTTGTAAAGGACCGATGCATGAGACCTCGGTTTGTAGTTCCGTCTCAAATACTGTTAATATAATCCTTGGATTCGCAGTCAAACTGGATTACTGATCGGAAATGCAAACTTTAGTATAAACATATCTTTATACGAGAGTTAGATCAAGTTAACATGTTTAAAACCCCTTTATGCCTTTGCTTAAAATATGCCGCACACACATATCTACCAATGACAAACACAACTTACACCTGACCTACCATGATATATTTGTTTATGTAAACATTATAATCTTAAATAAATCGAAGTTAATCAATATGCTACTTGTGGATGATTAGAATGATTGATTTCTCGTTCAATAAAGTCTTTAGCATAATACTACTACTAATAATAATAATAATAATAATAATCGATAATAATACTACTACTAATAATAATAATAATAAAATAATAAAAATTAAATAATAATAATAATAATAACAATTATAGTATTAATATTATTATTATTACATACCCGCATATACATGTATTTATTTAAATAAGAAAATATGCTGAAAACCTCTCACAATATGATCGTATTGAACTATTGTTGATTTCCCTATATACATCCTGAAACCGGTCCTGCCAGGCCTCAGAAATAACTAAATCATATTAAATCGGACAAGAATAATTCAACGCCTCATCGGCATCATTAACCGCTCGGAAAATTCGAAAAACAAACAAACGGCTAAGCCGGTTCGAGAAAGCATGGAATACAAGTGTCATCGCCTCGTACAAATGGTCTCATTAAAGGTCTGATCTGTTTGGATAGCATCGCTAAGCTTCATGGATATCTCATTCTTTAGTGTTAGGCAGATTTTCGAGACAACATAATTACATGGTTTTGAGCAATTGTCATTAGATTTTGTTATCTTCTCAAATACACGCGTTCTGGATGTCCATTTTATGCATTTAAACAATATTTTAAGATGAAATAAATGTATCAATACTATTAGATACAGGAACGACAGGGGTTGAAGGGCCGTGCAGTTACCTACTGTTGATCGTGTGGCATAATCGTCTTGCCTTTCATTTAGTATATACGCATTTATTTTAGCTCGATTGCGAAACAAGTTCTTACAACTTGTACTGATCACTCTCGAGACATCACTCCTGATGGAATCCATCGCCACGAGGGAGAGAGAAGAGGCAACGGAATTTAAATGCCTTGCCTAAGGGCACAATCGTAACATCTTCAGCGGGGCGCGAACTCCGGGCCTGTTCGCACCTAAAGTGAACGCGCTACTACTGCGCTATCATGGTTTCCACATGTAAGTTAGCCTGGGATCAGGCGTCGATATATTTTGCCCGGTCAGTCAAATAAATATATTTCAACAACGAGACTATTAATTGGGCCGTATTGAGTTTCTGATCATATGTCATTTTGCCAGAAGTTAAAAAATGAAAAATCGACAGTAAGTAAGTAAGTAAGTAAGTAAGTAAGTAAGTAAGTAAGTAAGTAAGTAAGTAAGTAAGTAAGTAAGTAAGTAAGTAAGTAAGTAAGTAAGTAAGTAAGTAAGTAAGTAAGTAAGTAAGTAAGTAAGTAAGTAAGTAAGTAAGTAAGTAAGTAAGTAAGTAAGTAAGTAAGTAAGTAAGTAAGTACGTAAGTAAGTAAGTAAGTAAGTAAGTAAGTAAGTAAGTAAGTAAGTAAGTAAGTAAGTACGTAAGTAAGTAAGTAAGTAAGTAAGTAAGTAAGTACGTAAGTAAGTAAGTAAGTAAGTAAGTAAGTAAGTAAGTAAGTAAGTAAGTAAGTAAGTAAGTAAGTAAGTAAGTAAGTAAGTAAGTAAGTAAGTAAGTACGTAAGTAAGTAAGTAAGTAAGTAAGTAAGTAAGTAAGTAAGTAAGTAAGTAAGTAAGTAAGTAAGTAAGTAAGTAAGTAAGTAAGTAAGTAAGTAAGTAAGTAAGTAAGTAAGTACGTAGGTAAGTAAGTAAGTAAGTAAGTAAGTAAGTAAGTAAGTAAGTAAGTAAGTAAGTAAGTAAGTAAGTAAGTAAGTAAGTAAGTAAGTAAGTAAGTAAGTACGTAAGTAAGTAAGTAAGTAAGTAAGTAAGTAAGTAAGTAAGTAAGTAAGTAAGTAAGTATAGTAAGTAAGTAAGTAAGTAAGTAAGTAAGTAAGTAAGTAAGTAAGTAAGTAAGTAAGTAAGTAAGTAAGTAAGTAAGTAAGTAAGTTTTTATTAAAGTGACATGTGCACATTTCAACAAATATATATAGCAAATATTAAACAACAAGAAGACGCACCCGGCCCCGTGGGCCTATAAGTCACCTAATAATATGCATTCAATAATAATTATATAGTGTGAACAGAAGTGATCTGATCATTAGATTAATAAATTGAAAATTGAAAAATATGGCGCTATTAACAAATCATGTGGGTTATCAATGTACAGTAATTAAAAAGTGAAAAATCGACAGACTGGCACCCAGGCTACATGTAATTGACAAAAAGGGAACAATACAATATGCTGAACTGCACTAGAAACTAGTAAATGTTTCTAATTAACAATACATATTTACAAATATTAACAAATAACATATTTCTACTATTACTTCAGATTATACTGTACACATTCTGTAGCACATTTGTACTGTATTACCATTGCTATATTTACTATATTCTGTCTTTAAGCTGATTTCATACTATTGTGATGATAGATTTATTGTCATTAATTGTCTCATTCCCCCTTTTCTACTCTACTTGCCGATTCCATATATCATCATATTCCATTACATATTATATATAGTTTCTCTACTTTTCAAGTTTAACGTTACTATATAATTCCAATGTGCAGTTCTCACTTATAGTCCTATCTTTTGATTGCATTTGATTTGTATAATATATTGAGGGCCTCATGGTAGATTAACTTTTGTTAAATGAGTACTCTCGCAAAATAAAGTTTTTATTATTATTATCATTAATATTATTATAACAATGTTTTAAATAATCGTATTATATATAATGTTGTAATGTGGGACGCACACTGCCGTTAGCTTATTTCAATAAATTTCACGAAACGTATTTTAATTGCTATAAAATGTCTTTAAACGTAAACAATTTTTGTATTTATTAAATTGCAAACTTTTAGTTCAAATGTTTAAAAACATTTACTCAAAATATCAACGGATAGTTTGAACAGCATTTAGTAATGTACACAGGCACTGGATTCAAGCAACATACCTTGCTGCTCATTATTAGAGAGAGAGAGAGAGAGAGGGGGGGGGGAGAGGTAGAGAGAGAATAGGTACACATTGAAACAATCAATGGTTTATTTCAATAATTTCAAATCTGCTAGCCATCTCAGCCATATGTGAAAGATATTCACAACAAATAACCAAATGTTGGAGACCTAACTAGCACGTGCCAAGAGTTTAACAACCTCGCGAACAAATAATTATGGTAATTGAGTCCTCGAGACACGCGAAATGATTATTTCAATACAGAAGTGTGTTTTGGGTCACTAATAAGTCTGACTTTGAAGAGGTACTGTGGTTGGTGTTTCTAGATTGCATAGTACAAATAACATTTGTATGAAAATATACACAATTACTTTATTATTGGAATATCATATGCTTAGTAATAATAATACAGACTTCATTTATTGAGAGAACTCATTTAGCATTCGGTAGGGGTATCTTCAAAATATGTATGCCATCTGATTCTAATTAACTAATCAGAGTTCGGTATCATCTACTTTTTTTAGTAAGATATGTCTTGAATTAGATGTAACCGTATATCCGATTGGATGAATCAGATGTAACGTTATCTCCCATTGGATGCTTGTTATAGAACCAATCAGATACATCGATGCAACAGACATTACGACACATTTACAGACGGATCTGTAGTCCAGTGGTAACACGCTGGACTGGTAATCCAGGGATCGCAAGTTCGACCACACGAGACCTCGGTTTAATGTCCCATCTGAAAGACTGTTAATTTTATTAGGGTCAGACGGGGGATCGAACCTGCGATTCCTGGATTACCAGTCCAGCGTTTTACCACTGGACTACATATCCGTCTGTATTCCTAAATCATTTGTGTCTGTTTTTTGTCTTTTATTCAGTTATGAGAGTTTAGAGAATAATTGATTTACTCTCGACAAAGAGAGAGTAAATCACATACATATTACCATATAACTTACAATTTGATTGGTGTCCATACTATAGCACGAGAACCGTACACATCAATTATATCTATAGTAATTATTTGTGCGTGCGTGCGTGCGAGCACGTGCGCGTGTTGTTTTACGTCTATTTATCGTCGCTATTTTAACCACTGGACTACAGATCCGTCTGTAAAATGATTCCAAATAAACTGACCAAAATACATTTCGGGATAAATCGGAATTTATCTGCCAAAGGGAGGTAATAGATAAACGTGTTTTGTCTCTCATTTAATTCAGACGGGTCGAGAAATAAGTATGTACAGGTGTAATAGGTGATATAGAACACTTATCACAAAGATAGATGATACACACGATATAATATGATGTAGCACGCTTAAATTGAACAAACAGATTAATCAACTGCATATTAAAAAATTACTTGCATAACAACTTTATTTCCTGCCATGTAAATATGTTTACATTTACTTTGACATTCGGAGAATGCACGTTCGTGAGCAGACACAAAACAATAAATAACTAAATAACATTTCAAATATCCGTTACCTAGTGGTTAAGGCGTCCGCATACGGAGCGGGAGGTCGCCTGTTCGAACATCGTCAGGGGTTCATTCTGATATGGCCGGTTGGTGAGCCGCCAACTATGTACTCGTTATATATACTGGGCTAAGGTTATTCAAACATATAAATATTGTTTAAACTAATAGTTACCGTTTGTTTATCAGCCAATAGCTTGACATACAAGGATATGAATCGGGAAGTATGGGTACTGATGTTCCCTTAAAGGTGTCTCAGGAGTCAGAAATGACTGACCTTTTGACTTTTTTTAAAGTTTATTTATCGTCGCTACCGGTTGCCCATATGAGCGACGCCTCCTGAAGAGATTAGTCATTTTAGATTTTTGGAGGATAGTGCAATGATACAGACAGCGACCCATTCCAGAGTCTCCTCTGGTTCTTTTACGTGCACGGTGTAAAGCACCGACACGAGACCTCGGTTTAACGTCCCATCTGAAAGACTGTTAATTGTATTAGGGTCAGACGGGGGATCGAACCTGCGATCCCTGGATTACCAGTCCAGCGTGTTACCACTGAACTACAGATCCGTCCGTTTTCAAAAGAGGTGATACCTTAATAAACAAATACTTACTGACAAGATAATGCACGCACATAGCAAATAACGTAATAATTTGTATAAACTAAATAACATAACAAGGGATATGTTATGCGAATAGCGGCCATTGTGGATTTATTGTGGTCACGTGCACTTTTCAGATGCATACACATTTATATGTATGTAAGTTCAAGGGAAAATAAACCGATTTATTGTGGTCACGTGCACTTTTCAGATGCATACACATTTATATGTATGTAAGTTCAACGGAAAATAAACCGATTTATTGTGGTCACGTGCACTTTTCAGATGCATACACATTTATATGTATGTAAGTTCAAGGGAAAATAAACCGATTTATTGTGGTCACGTGCACTTTTCAGATGCATACACATTTATATGTATGTAAGTTCAAGGGAAAATAAACCGATTTATTGTGGTCACGTGCACTTTTCAGATGCATACACATTTATATGTATGTAAGTTCAAGGGAAAATAAACCGATTTATTGTGGTCACGTGCACTTTTCAGATGCATACACATTTATATGTATGTAAGTTCAAGGGAAAATTAAACCGATTTATTGTGAAAAGTCACGTGCACTTTTCAGATGCATACACATTTATATGTATGTAAGTTCAAGGGAAAATTAAACCGATTTATTGTGAAAAGTCACGTGCACTTTTCAGATGCATACATATTTATATGTATGTAAGTTCAAGGGAAAATTAAAATCTGAAAGTAGAGAGGTATTCTGCAAGCTTAATCATCATAAAAATAAACAACAACTTCCGTAATAAGAAACATCGTTACAAAATGTTACTGTACAATGTACTAAAATATAATGAGTTTCAAACTAAGATACTACAAGTAAATAAAATCGAGAGACATCATTGAGTTCTATCTATTATATCAAGTGTTCAAACGTGTTTGCTGGAAGAAATGTGTTTAAAGTGGAAACGGTAATTAAAACACTCATTTTTACAACATTAACCTGTAGAATGATATTCGTAAAACTGTTTTACATAGCGCAGAAATTGTGAAGTTATAAAATGAACCTATTTAGAACTACTTATATTAAGAATGCTGAGGAAGATGCCAACACGTGTTGTATTAAGTTTATTGTTGTTAGCAGATGACAAGGGCTATGCAGGTTAGTACTTATACACTTGTAGAGAATATGAACCCGGAAACAATCATGTTAATGAGGATGGTTCTCTGCCATCTTGTCAGGGCGACCACAATATACGGCGACCACAATACACGGCGGTCATAATACACGGCGATACACGGCGATCATAATACATGGCGATACACGGCGGTCATAATACACGACAATACACGTAGATCATAATACACGGCGATACACGGCGATATACGTAGATCATAATACTCGGCGATACACGGCGATACACGTAGATCATAATACACGGCGATACACGGCGGTCATAATACACGGCAATACACGTAGATCATAATACACGGCGATCATAATACACGGCGATACACGTAGATCATAATACACAACGATCATAATACACGGCAATACACGTAGATCATAATACACGGCGATCATAATACACGGCGATACACGTAGATCATAATACACGGCGATCATAATACACGGCAATACACGTAGATCATAATACACGGCGATCATAATACACGGCGATACAAGACAATCATAATACACGGCGTGTTACGGCTCGAGTACGGACATGGGTTAACAAACGCTGCTCGAGGACGGGAAGGGTTACCAAACTTCCGAGGACGGGAAGGGTTACCAAACGCTCGATGACGGGAAGGGTTACCAAACTTCCGAGGACGGGAAGGGTTACCAAACTTCCGAGGACGGGACGGGTTACCAAACTTCCGAGGACGGGAAGGGTTACCAAACTTCCGAGGACGGGACGGGTTACCAAACTTCCGAGGACGGGAAGGGTTACCAAACTTCCGAGGACGGGAAGGGTTACCAACGCTCGATGACGGGAAGGGTTACCAAACTTCGAGGACGGGAAGGGTTACCAACTTCCGAGGACGGGAAGGGTTACCAAACTTCCGAGGACGGGAAGGGTTACCAAACGCTCGATGACGGGAAGGGGTACCAAACTTCCGAGGACGGGAAGGGTTACCAAACGCTCGATGACGGGAAGGGTTACCAAACTCCGAGGACGGAAGGGTTACCAAACTTCCGAGGACGGGAAGGGTTATCCGAGGACGGGAAGGGTTACCAAACGCTCGATGATGTGAAGGGTTACCAAACTTCCGAGGACGTGAATGGTTACCAAACTTCCGAGGACGGGAAGGGTTACCAAACGCTCGATGACGGGAAGGGTTACCAACGCTCAATGACGGGAAGGGTTACCAAACGCTCGATGACGGGACGGGTTACCAAACGCTCGATGACGGGAAGGGTTACCAAACGCTCGATGACGGGAAGGGTCATCAAAAGCTCGATGACGGGAAGGGTTACCAAACGCTCGATGACGGGAAGGGTTACCAACCGCTCGAGGACGGAAGTGTTGCTAATCTATAGAGACCGGACGTGTTTCCAACACAAGAGGCCGAACATCTATATCTCTAATAATGATTAAACAATTTATACAACGGCTTATAATAATTATTTTCTTAAAACAAAAAAATAATGTTAAATATAATTATTTGGAATGGCAGCCTACACTGATATACCAGGTATCGGAAAAGGTTGGTTTTTTATAATACTTTGGGAAATCTACAATTTGTGTAAATTAGTACAATTAGCGATAGACATTATCTACTCTTCCTGTAAAAGGGCCTATTAGAGCAAATGAAACAAGTAATTTATCAATGTTCAGCTGTTCGCTTTCCTGATATCAGTATTTTATCTTCCAATATATGAAGTAAGCAAATTGTAACACGTGTACGAATATACAGAAGAGGCAATGTTGAATTTAAATGCCTTGCCTAATGGTACAAGCGTAACGGCCCCAGCAGGGATCGAACTCCGGGCCTTTCGTTTATACAATTATACATGACTATAAGTATTAGTTCTTGCAGCTTATATCTTATTTCCTATGAAAGTTTTACTGGTTACTGTTTACATGTTTCATTATGCTATTTGATGTTTTAATTTGTTGAGGGCCTCATGGTAGATTGACTTAATTGTTCAAATGAGTTCTCTCGTTAAATAAAGTATTTATTATTATTATTATTATTATTTCGCACACGAAGCGAACGTGCTACCACTACGATACCACGACTTCTACTTCTATTTTATTTACAAACCGTCTATTAAAAGGACAATGATTAGCGATTGACATGTAGCCCCAGCATCTTCGGTCATATGACGACTATCCAGCTATTAGTGATAGACTAAGACCCCGGATGCACATTCAAGTAATATTCCAGGCACACGGGTACAACCACCAACCTTCCACAAGCCGGCACACGGGTAGAACCACCAACCCTCCACAAGCCGGCACACGGGTAGAACCATCAACCTCCCACAAGCCGGCACACGGGTAGTACCATCAACCCTCCACAAGCCGGCACACGGGTAGAACCATCAACCTCCCACAAGCCGGCACACATACATCGACGAGGGGCAAGCGACTTAAAGTCAACGACCGTAACCACTTAACCATGGAGCACCCCCTCCCCCTCCCAACCCCCATCTCCGGACAAGCACAATGTGCATTAAAGGAACCTCATGCTATCCTTTTCGGATATTCTGAATAAATTACCTGTGGTTGGTGTTGCTAGTTATATTTTTGACACTGGACATTAACACTATATCAAGCTATGATAATATACATGCATTTAGCGGCAGAGTGTAGTCGTTGACGTTTTGCCAAACACATTTTTGTAATTTTTTGTCAGCCACAATTTCTCAATTTCTTCAAATAATGTATGTGCACGGTGTTTTTAATTAACTAATTATTGTTTGACACTTATAATCAACATTAGTTTCTCTTGTCATACTTATATATTGTAATTTAGTCTGCGTCTAATATAAAACTTCATTTGGTAAGCAACGAAATGAGATGATGGTGACGTATTGACTGGACAGTGCATATGTACACGTATCCGGTCACAATGTTGTCACGTACGTTGCAAGATTAATCAAAACTGTATCTGTAATTTGGTAATGTCAAACCCGTGTAGTGCAGACATCAGCTCGCTGTTTTTTAAAATTTATATACATTTATTTGAGCTCGATTGCGAAACAAGTTATTACTTATATTAATCACTCTCGAGACCTCATTCCTGGTGGAATCCATCGCTCGCCACGAGGGAGAGAGAAGAGGCAACGTGGAATTTAAATGCCTTGCCTAATGGCACAATCGTAACGGCTCCAGCGGGGCTCGAACTCCGGACCTTTCGCACCTGAAGCGAACGCGCATCCACTGCGCTATCACGACGTCCAGCTCGCTGTTGTTCATACAATGTTTTAGACTCATCAACTACACATATATAGAGGATATTTGTGTTTATTAACGCAACTCTTGGAAATACATATTTCGTTGATAACTCGATGAAATAAAATCCTATCTTACACACATAAACACAAATCATCTTTTTCTTTTACGATTTCACATGACTGTGTATAATATAATAGTTGTTGTCAAATTGTATTCATTTTAACTTCCCTGTCTGGAGCCTCATTGTACAACATGACACAACCGCACACTAATAGTTGTTGTCAAATTGTATTCATTTTAACTTCCCTGTCTGGAGCCTCATTGTACAACATGACACAACAGCACAATACTAGTTGTTGTCAAATTGTATTCATTTTAACTTCCCTGTCTGGAGCCTCATTGTACAACATGACACAACAGCACAATAATAGTTGTTGTCAAATTGTATTCATTTTAACTTCCCTGTCTGGAGCCTCATTGTACAACATGACACAACAGCACAATACTAGTTGTTGTCAAATTGTATTCATTTTAACTTCCCTGTCTGGAGCCTCATTGTACAACATGACACAACCGCACAACCGCACAACCACTTCTTTTATTGTGAACGTTCGTAATAAAAATAATTCCTATATTATTTTCAAGTTAGTTTCTGTGTGCTGTCAAAATTGTCTGTGTGCTGTCAAAATTAAAAATGCAATTCGCGCCCTGCTGGAGCCGTCACGATTGTGTCATTAGGCAAGGCATTTAAATTCCACATGCCTCTTCTCTCTCCCTCGTGGCGATGGATTCCATCAGCAATGAGGTATCGAGAGTGATTAATATAAGTTGTAAGAACTTGTTTCGCAATCGAGCTAAAATAAATGTGTTTAAAAGGAAGACTTTTATGCAAATCGATTGTATTATATTTACGAGATTATATTATATTTACGAGAGCAGTCTCGTGCGTTTCATGACTCAGCATAATGAAAAATGAACACTCCGAGACAACAAACCCCCACCACGCTGCTAAATGTCCATTATATGCTATATCTCACAGTGGAAAACAATCCTATTAGAATATCCTGACAGTGCCCGAGGTTATAACACTTTTCTCAGACCTCAAACTCAAGCTCAAGTGATCTGATTGGTTGAGTCTGAGTGGTACTGTCGGGTGAACCAATCAGACGATTGAGACTGAGTTTTGAGATTGGAGAAACGTTTTATAACCTCCAGGCCTGTGGATCCGGTCAAATCAAAAGTATGATGTGTTCGTCCTTGACACGAGGTCTACAATTCCACCAAATTTCATGAACATCCGCGCCAGTAACGTTTTGTGAAAACCTGCTGAAAGATAAACGGAGACAAACAGCTCCATGGAGTACGTAATAATACGGAGGATGCACACCACGGAGGATTCCCGAACTTACGCTCTTTATATACTAGAGGACATAGAAAACGCACACTTCGGATGAGTGTGTTTTACATGGAAAACTATATAAATACATAGGTTTAAACATTTTGGAATATGTTTAGTTGTTCAGTTTGTGTTTTGTTATAAAGATGTGGTGATATATATTTGATGGAATTCTTTGTATTTCGTTTTCGTGTAATAATAATCATATACTGTAGGCTATAACGGAGTTCGAGCCCCGCTGGAGCCGTTACGATTGTGACCTTAGGCAATGTATTTAAATTCCACATGTCTCTTCTCTCTCCCTCGTGGCGATGTATTCCATCAGAAATGAGGTCTCGAGAGTGATTAATATAAGTTATAAGAACTTGTTTCGCAATCAAGCTAAACTAAATTTGTATAAACTAATGTAGGTGTGCGTTTTCTATGTCCTTTAGTATATATGTTATTTTCGAATACTATTTTATATTTGTAAATATAACGATTTGGCTATTTAATATCTACGCTTCCACTTGCATACATGTACTATTTTATAAATTGTTTCCAGACAATTTGATTGGAATGCCTTAGAGCAGCATTACATCGTATGAAATAAAAGATATTTGAAAAATTCAATGTTTACGTATGGGTAGCAATGCTGCTACATATTCTAACATTATACATTGGATGCTTATGCTCATTTGGTAAACAGTGATTTTTTGCGATAAAACAAGCACGAAACCGTAAGTAGGACTTTCCGAGTCGATCGGTCACGCACTTGTTTACAACCGGAACGCATCGTCCGCACTTGTTTACATTCGGAATGTATCGTCCCCATTTGTCTTTTTAAATTAAATTACTTGACATGTTGATTCATACCTCTGTTAGCTAAGTCTTTTAGGGACATGTCTACATCCAGTCATCCACGCGAGGGGTTCGACATTAGAGGAAGATAGATAGATACTATTTCATGTTCAAAATATATACGTTGTTTTCTACATCCTCTGTTGTTTCACGCTTGCGCGCTGTGTGTGTTTAAATTTCGTTTGTTGATAAACAAATTCGCGTATACGACGGTTTAAATTTATTGGAATCTTATCGTTTCTGAGCGACTATTTCGAGTTTTGTAAACACACACACATTAGTATTTATATTTTACCCAAAACAACCTTTATTGCGATGTAATGCTGCTTTAATGTGCATAGATTATGCAGAGAACTCCTTCGATCAGTTTGTAATACAAGTGCACAATATAATCTTTCAGTGGATCTGAAACTTTCCAAGGTAATGAATCTTTGTTGGTTCTACTAAAACGTTTCTTTATTCACACAGTATGGTCATTTGTTTCGTTATATTTGCCTCTAATACAATTCTCCTTAACTCCGTGACAATCTGACAACGTGCCATATAAATTCAATTTTCCGTTCTCCCTTGATTAATTAATCGCACGAAATGACAATGCTAATGAATTTAATACTAACTACAGAAGAAACACAGAAAGAAGCTAATACAAATAATCCACGCTACTTTGATACCGTTGAATTCCCTCCAAGAACCCACGGGAGTACAGCGGACTAAGGGGCCATAAAATAATTGTAAATCTGCATATAGTGCCTCCATGGGACTGCACGTGAGTGTATTTATGAATATCGTTATACGAATAGCCATCGAATAAGTGATGGATTTCAAACACTTGACCATAAGCCGTAAAACAAAATCCATCACTGGAATTAACCATTCTCAGAAAACAATATTGACGATCTTGAGAACCAATCAGTCCTGGATTGAACTCTAGCTGTATGCAAAACAATTTCATCGATTTGAGAAAACAAAACAGTCTCCTGAGAGAACTTCCGCTATGCAAATGATGTTTTCGGAACTGTGACATATTAAAAGGTGTAAGAACTTCATGAAATTTGCACCGATCATTAGCAACTCTTTAGTGGCGGAAGTGCCGCCATTGGATTAATTCGCCCATTCGGATACCTTTGGGAATGTTCGTTCTAGCAATGTTGAATTAGTGTCACAACAAGAACAAATTAGCGCTCCTTTATTGAACATTCAATCATTTTGTAAACGGTCTTGCGTGGATATAAATTCAGAGCTAATTTTCTACTTGTCACAGCCCAATGCCAATATTTTCATGCCTAATTGGAAACAATCACACTTCCTAGAGCAGACAAATCCAAAGAAACTGTTCCTACAAATTAGAAAGAAATGAAAAAATTCGTGGGTGATTATGTCTAGTGAGTTCTGCACAGATACATATTAACCAGTTAGTGGACCACTGGGAGCAAGTCTGAGACAAAACACCTCCAGTTTTATATAGCCCTAGATATAGGTCACACTGTTGTATATATGTTACATTGTTATATGTGGTTTTGTGTTTTTTGTTTTTGTAATTACATGTATAGGCCTAACGCTTAACTACGTGATATCACAATGTTTGTTCTTATTCAATAATAGTTGTAATATTATACATGTATCTGTATTATACATGTATCTGATAGCTCTCCTATACTGGAGGATAATACAGATAGATAGAGATAGATAGATTTACTTTATGCAAATTTAGTTTAGCTCGATTGCGAAACAAGTTCTTTCGACTTATATTAATAACTCTCGAGACCTCATTCCTGATGGAATTCATCTCCATGAAGGAGAGAGAAGAGGCAATGTGGAAATTAAACGCCTTACCTAAGGGCACAATCGTAACAGATCCAACGGGGCTCGAACTCTGAGCCTTTCGCATATGAAGCGAACGCGCTTCAATTGCGCTATCACGACTTCCACGATAGATTTCTTTATGTATAGAGGGTGATCTAATTTGTTCTGAACTAATCTTCCTTAGGGTCCTCTAAATCTTCCTTAGGGTCCTATACTTCTTCCTTAGGGTCCTCTAAATCTTCCGTAGGGTCCTCTAAATCTTCCGTAGGGTCATCTAAGCCTTCCGTAGGGTCCTCTAAATCTTCCTTAGGGTCCTCCAAATCTTCCTTAGGGTCCTCTAAGTCTTCTAAATCTTCCTTATGGTCCTCTAAATCTTCCTTAGGGTCCTCTAAATCTTCCTTAGGATCCTCTAAATCTTCTTTAGGGTCCTCTAAGTCTTCTAAATCTTCCTTATAGTCCTCTAATTCTTCCTTAGGGTCCTCTAAATCTTCCTTATGGTCCTCTAAATCTTTCTTAGGGTCCTCTAATTCTTCAATAGGGTCCTCTAAATCTTCCTTAGGGTCCTCTAAATCTTCCTTAGGGTCCTCTAAATCTTCCTTAGTGTCTCTAAATCTTCCTTAGGGTCCTCTAAATCTTCCTTATGCATGAACATAAAGACGGCTCCAAGCTTTCTGTTCCACCGGCATGCATACACGTCAAATATTAATACAACATCGCATGCTTCAGGAAGTCATCTGTAACTTATATATTGCATTCTGAATTGTGAAGTGCAGTTTCTCTCCAAATATAAAATACATATACTTAACCAAACATCGTCATTTATATTGTTGTCTTACAAATAAGTTGTAAAACATACTCAGATGGTCGAATAAAGCATGGCGTGTCTTTCTGAGCGCTTTAGTTAACCAGATAGGCCTACGGCCTGCGTGGTCAATTCCTACGCGCCAGAACTCCAAACCATGTTTTATTCGCCAATAAATAACTGTAAAAGAAATATTATTTCTTAATTTCAACTCAGTAGCAATTGCTCTTGTGTCTGTTTATATTAGTGGTTATGCAAATGCATAAAGTATAAGGATTTATATATAAAGTGAGCCATTAAAGATTTATGCATCTTCTTCTTCAAGATACGCGGTACTCCCTCATCAGTGGAAGTCGTGATAGCGCAGTGGTAGCGCGTTCGCTTCAGGTGTGAAAAGGCCCGGAGTTCGAGCCCCGCTGGAGCCGTTACTAGTGTGCCCTTAGGCAAGGCATTTAAATTCCACGTTGCATCTTCTCTCTCCCTCGTTGCGATGGATTTACATCAGGAATGAGGTCTCAATGGTGATTAATATAAGTTGTAAGGAACTTGTTTCGTAATCGAGCTAATCTAAATCTGTATAAACTAAAGCCCCTCATAATTGAGGATCTTGTGTTTCAGTGTTTCTCAGAATGTGTATCAGTGTGTATGTTGTTTTCAATCATCAACAATTAAATTGTACTAAGGTGTCCAGTTCAACTAACAATAGGCTAATATATTTGCCACATGCAGAACACAATCTGCTTACCGGAAACATAAATTTCGCTTAGCACCTGTGCTGATTTCATTTCGTCGTCGTCCGTCAATTATTTTCGGCTTAAGGAAATAGTAAATACCAATGTACACAAACTAGTCGGTCAGCCATTTAAAATATATTGTGCGAATTTATGTAACACCAACATTTTTCTGTCATCTCAAGTGTTATCGCCCCCTAATTCATTTGCACGTGGTTAATACTTCTCAAATCTTTTCAAACCTATTCAAAACTGTCCAAATTGTTTTGAAAACCCCTTAGCAATAAAGGACGTTTTTGTGCATCATCCTGTTTAACAAACTGTCATGTTCAACTACGACCACCATGTATTTCTATTATTCCTCCGCGGAGAAAGTAGTTCCTTTCGTGAGAGTGTGTTTCTTTATTCAGCGATTGTCCACTTGATTCAATTAGATAAATGACATTCCGTAAACACGATTACAAACCTGACAAATGTGGATGGAGAATTATAACATTATTTAACTACACGTTAAAATATGGGACTTATCCACTAAACGTCTGAACGTGATAATTGTATTCGTGGAATTAATCAACGTTAGCGGCGATCATTGCACAATTACAGTTGAGGCTATAATAGGTTTATTTGTCAAAGTATTTGCAGACATTGGCGTTTCAATTTGGCGAAGACGTCCTGATCATGATGGATTGCAAAAAGATGGGCTCTCTCAGCGGGCTAGACAATAGCAAGGTTTAAACTAAGGGCTGCCACCTGGCGATAGGACACAAAATGGGCGAAATCCGATGAAAAGTGTAATTAGGTACTTAAGGCTGTAGAATGCGTTCTCTCCGGGGTCGGATGAGCAATACGACACCTTTAGTTGAAATGATTTGATACGGCATCAATCGGAACTTATGTCAGGGAGTAAATCAGATTTCTATGACAAGTGTACAGTTTACCAGAGTCTGCTGTCACGTAGATACACGAGTTGACAATTCCTTATTGATACACGCGTGTATAACATGTGTTTCTGGTAACTCTGAACAGTTTTCCGCGGTTGCTTCAGGTGCGAAATGACCCGAGTGTGCGCCCCTGCTGGAGCCGTTACGATTGTGCCCTTGGCCAAGGTATTTAAATTACATATGCCTCTTCTCTCTCTCTCCATCGTGGCGATGGATTACACTAGGAATGAGGTCTCGAGAGTGATTAGTATAAGTTGTAAGAACTTGTTTCATACTCGAGCTAAAATAAATGTATATAAACTAACAGTAGTCCACTATGGTTATTTGGAAGCGTGGCGCAGTTGTAGGTTGGTCAGGTTTGTTATTGTTAGGCGCCGCCGCCGTGCCACTCAACGACATGTTCGAAACCTGGATTAGGCATTATAGAATACTAAACACTTATTCTATATACTTATATATTTCTTTCGTTTCCTGATCATTTTATCACGTGCCTATTTCCCTATCTGGGAGATACATCTAGGCAAACTGTATAACAACACTATAGTTAGCAGGCGTTAGCGGAAAGCTCCAGAAATAGGCAGATTTCCCAGTTAGAAGTTGTTATCATCTGGTCTGGACGATTGCATCCGCGTGGCTCTAGAATTAACCATGGTTGTAATAGATATCGACATATGCGTTTGTCACCGTTGTAGTGGACATTAACTTTATTAGTTGCCGGTCAGAAAGCGTACAGGAGTACTGGTAAATGAATATGACTATATATAGTGCGTCAATTAAGACGACTGCGTCACGCAACGATGACTGGATGCCTGACCACCAATCAATGTCAGAGACGATCGATTGAGAGTATCACATCCGATTGGGTGTATAAGCGACGTCCATTGAGGGTATCAGCGACGTCCGGTTGAGAGTATCAGCGACGTCCGATTGGGTGTATAAGCGACGTCCATTTAGGATATCAGCGACGTCCGATTGAGTGTATAAGCGACGTCCGATTGGGGATATTAGCGACGTCAGATTGAGAGCATCAGCGACCTCCGATTGAGAGTATCAGTGACGTCCGATTGGGGGTATCAGCGACGTCCGATTGAGAGTATCAGCGACGTCCGATTGAGATCCACATTTCTAGATAATTATGGTACTGCAACTAGAGGTGCACCAACATAATATAATAGATTGCACGACAACAACATAATACATTGTACGACAACAACATACTACATTGTACGACAACAACATAATACATTGCACGACAACAACATAATACATTGTACGACAACAACATAATACATTGCACGACAACAACATAATACATTGTACGACAACAACATAATACATTGCACGACAACAACATAATACATTGTACGACAACGACATAATACATTGTACGACAACGACATAATACATTGTACGAGAAACATAATACATTGCACGACAACAACATAATACATTGTACGACAAAAACATAATATAGTGTACGACAGCAACATAATACATTGCACGACAACAACATAATACATTGCACGACAACAACATAATATAGTGTACGACAACAACATAATACATTGCACGACAACAACATAATATAGTGTACGACAACAACATAATACATTGCACGACAACAACATAATACATTGTACGACAACGACATAATACATTGTACGACAACAACATAATACATTGTACGACAACAACATAATACATTGCACGACAACAACATAATACATTGTACGACAACAACATAATATATTGCACGACAACAACATAATATATTGTACGACAACAACATAATATATTGTACGACAACAACATAATATAGTGTACGACAACAACATAATAGAGTGTACGACAACAACATAATATAGTGTCGACAACAATAATATAGTGTACGACAACAACATAATATAGTGTACGACAACAACATAATATAGTGTACGACAACAACATAATATAGTGTACGACAACAACATAATATAGTGTACGACAACAACATAATACATTGTACGACAACAACATAATACATTGCACGACAACAACATAATATAGTGTACGACAACAACATAATATAGTGTACGACAACAACATAATACATTGTACGACAACAACATAATACATTGCACGACAACAACATAATATAGTGTACGACAACAACATAATATAGTGTACGACAACAACATAATACATTGCACGACAACAACATAATATAGTGTACGACAACGACATAATACATTGTACGACAACAACATAATATAGTGCACAACAACAACATAATATAGTGTACGACAACGACATAATACATTGTACGACAACAACATAATATAGTGTAAGACAACGACATAATACATTGTACGACAACAACATAATATAGTGTACGACAACGACATAATACATTGTACGACAACAACATAATATAGTGTAAGACAACAACATAATATATTGCACGACAACAACATAATATAGTGTACGACAACAACATAATATAGTGTACGACAACAACATAATATAGTGTACGACAACGACATAATACATTGTACGACAACAACATAATACATTGTACGACAACAACATAATATAGTGTACGACAACGACATAATACATTGCACGACAACAACATAATACATTGCACGACAACAACATAATATAGTGTACGACAACAACATAATATAGTGTAGGAAAACAACATAATACATTGTACGACAACAACATAATATAGTGTACGACAACAACATAATATAGTGTACGAAAACAACATAATATATTGTACGACAACAAAATAATATAGTGTACGACAACAACATAATATAGTGTACGACAACAGCATAATACATTGTACGACAACAACATAATACATTGTACGACAACAACATAATGCATTGTACGACAACAACATAATATAGTGTACGACAACAACGTAATATAGTGTACGACAACGACATAGTACATTGTACGACAACAACATAATATAGTGTACGACAACGACATAGTACATTGTACAACAACAACATAATATAGTGTACGACAACAACATAATATAGTGTACGACAACAACATAATATAGTGTACGACAACAACATAATGCATTGTACGACAAAAACATAATACATTGTACGACAACAACATAATATAGTGTACGACAACAACATAATACATTGTACGACAACAACATAATACATTGCACGACAACAACATAATACATTGAACGACAACAACATAATACATTGTACGACAACAACATAATACATTGTACGACAACAACATAATACATTGCACGACAACAACATAATACATTGCACGACAACAACATAATATACTGTACGACAACAACATAATAATGTACACAACAACATAATCATTGTACCACAACAACATAATACATTGCACGACAACAACATAATATAGTGTACGACAACGACATAATACATTGTACGAAAACAACATAATAAATTGCACGACAACAACATAATATAGTGTACGACAACGACATACTACATTGTACGACAACAACATAATAAACACAACCATAATGCATTGTACGACAACAACATAATATAGTGTACGACAACAACATAATATAGTGTACGACAACAACATAATACATTGCACGACAACAACATAATATATTGCACGACAACAACATAATATAGTGTACGACAACAACATAATACATTGTACGACAACAACATAATATATTGCACGACAACAACATAATATATTGCACGACAACAACATAATATAGTGTACGACAACAACATAATGCATTGTACGACAACAACATAATATATTGCACGACAACAACATAATACATTGCACGACAACAACATAATACATTGTACGACAACAACATAATACATTGTACCACAACAACATAATATATTGCACGACAACAACATAATATAGTGTACGACAACAACATAATGCATTGTACGACAACAACATAATATATTGCACGACAACAACATAATACATTGCACGACAACAACATAATACATTGTACGACAACAACATAATACATTGCACGACAACAACATAATATATTGTACGACAACAACATAATACATTGCACGACAACAACATAATATATTGCACGACAACAACATAATATAGTGTACGACAACGACATAACACATTGTACGACAACAACATAATATATTGCACGACAACAACATAATATAGTGTACGACAACGACATATTACATCGTACGACAACAACATAATACATTGCACGACAACAACATAATGTATTGTACGACAACAACATAATATAGTGTACGACAACAACATAATATAGTGTACGACAACAACATAATACATTGTACGACAACAAAATAATACATTGTACGACAACAACATAAAATAGTGCACGACAACAACATAATACATTGTACGACAACAACATAATACATTGCACGACAACAACATAATACATTGCACGACAACAACATAATATATTGCACGACAACAACATAATATAGTGTACGACAACAACATAATACATTGTACGACAACAACATAATATATTGCACGACAACAACATAATATAGTGTACGACAACGACATAATACATTGTACGACAACAACATAATATATTGCACGACAACAACATAATATATTGTACGACAACAACATAATATAGTGTACGACAACAACATAATATATTGTACGACAACAACATAATATATTGCACGACAACAACATAATACATTGCACGACAACAACATAATATAGTGTACGACAACAACATAATACATTGTACGACAACAACATAATATATTGCACGACAACAACATAATAAGTGTACGACAACAACATAACATTGTACGACAACAACATAATAATGCGACAACAACATAATACATTGTACGACAACAACATAATACATTGTACGACAAACATAATACATTGTACGACAACAACATAATATATGTACGACAACAACATAATACATTGCACGACAACAACATAATATATTGCACGACAACAACATAATATAGTGTACGACAACAACATAATACATTGTACGACAACAACATAATATATTGTACGACAACAACATAATATATGTACGACACAACAAATACATGTACGACAACAACATAATACATTGCACGACAACAACATAATATATTGTACGACAACAACATAATATAGTGTACGACAACAACATAATATAGTGTACGACAACAACATAATACATTGTACGACAACAAAATAATACATTGTACGACAACAACATAAAATAGTGCACGACAACAACATAATACATTGTACGACAACAACATAATACATTGTACGACAACAACATAATACATTGCACGACAACAACATAATACATTGCACGACAACAACATAATATATTGCACGACAACAACATAATATAGTGTACGACAACGACATAATACATTGTACGACAACAACATAATATATTGCACGACAACAACATAATATAGTGTACGACAACAACATAATACATTGTACGACAACAACATAATACATTGCACGACAACAACATAATATAGTGACGACAACAACATAATAATGTACGACAACAACATAATAAGTGCACACAACAACATAATACATTGTACGACAACAACATAATACATTGCACGACAACAACATAATACATTGTACGACAACAACATAATATATTGTACGACAACAACATAATATATTGTACGACAACAACATAATATAGTGTACGACAACAACATAATACATTGTACGACAACAACATAATACATTGCACGACAACAACATAATATAGTGTACGACAACAACATAATATAGTGTACGACAACAACATAATATAGTGTACGACAACAACATAATACATTGTACGACAACAAATAATATAGTGTACGACAACAACATAATACATTGTACGACAACAACATAATACATTGTACGACAACAACATAATACATTGTACGACAACAACATAATATAGTGTACGACAACAACATAATACATTGTACGACAACAACATAATACATTGTACGACAACAACATAATATATTGTACGACAACAACATAATATAGTGTACGACAACAACATAATACATTGTACGACAACAACATAATATAGTGCACGACAACAACATAATACATTGTACGACAACAACATAATATAGTGTACGACAACAACATAATACATTGTACGACAACAACATAATATATTGTACGACAACAACATAATGCATTGTACGACAACAACATAATATATTGCACGACAACAACATAATATAGTGTACGACAACAACATAATGCATTATACGACAACAACATAATATAGTGTACGACAACAACATAATGCATTATACGACAACAACATAATATATTGCACGACAACAACATAATATAGTGTACGACAACAACATAATACATTGTACGACAACAACATAATACATTGTACGACAACAACATAATATAGTGCACAACAACAACATAATACATTGTACGACAACAACATAATACATTGTACGACAACAACATAATACATTGTACGACAACAACATAATACATTGTACGACAACAACATAATACATTGTACGACAACAACATAATACATTGTACGACAACAACATAATACATTGTACGACAACAACATAATACATTGTACGACAACAACATAATACATTGTACGACAACAACATAATATAGTGTACGACAACAACATAATATAGTGTACGACAACAACATAATATAGTGTACGACAACACCATAATACATTGTACGACAACAACATAATACATTGTACGACAACAACATAATATAGTGTACGACAACAACATAATACATTGCACGACAACAACATAATACATTGCACGACAACACAATACATTGTACGACAACAACATAATATAGTGTACAACAACAACATAATATAGTGTACGACAACAACATAATATAGTGTACGACGACAACATAATATAGTGTACGATGACAGCATAATATAGTGCACAACAACAACATAATACATTGTACGACAACAACATAATACAGTGTACGACAACAACATAATACAGTGTACGACAACAACATAATACATTGTACAACAACATAATACAGTGTACGACAACAACATAATACATTGTACAACAACATAATACAGTGTATGACAACAACATAATATAGTGTACGACAACAACATAATATAGTGTACGACAACAACATAATACATTGTACGACAACAACATAATATAGTGTACGACAACAACATAATACATTGTACGACAACAACATATACATTGTACGACAACAACATAATATAGTGTACGACAACAACATAATATAGTGTACGACAACAACATAAAATATGGCACGACAACAACATAATACATTGTACGACAACAACATAATACATTGTACGACAACAACATAATATAGTGTACGACAACAACATAATATAGTGTACGACAACAACATAATATAGTGCACAACAACAACATAATACATTGTACGACAACAACATAATATAGTGTACGACAACGACATAATACATTGTACGACAACAACATAATATAGTGCACAACAACATAATACATTGTACGACAACAACATAATACATTGTACGACAACAACATAATACATTGTACGACAACAACATAATACATTGTACGACAACAACATAATATATTGTACGACAACGACATAATACATTGCACGACAACAACATAATATATTGTACGACAACGACATAATACATTGTACGACAACAACATAATATAGTGTACGACAACAACATAATATAGTGTACGACAACACCATAATACATTGTACGACAACAACATAATACATTGTACGACAACAACATAATATAGTGTACGACAACAACATAATACATTGCACGACAACAACATAATACATTGCACGACAACACAATACATTGTACGACAACAACATAATATAGTGTACGACAACAACATAATATAGTGTACGACAACAACATAATATAGTGTACGACAACAACATAATACATTGTACGACAACAACATAGTACATTGTACGACAGCAACATAATACATTGTACGACAACAACATAATACATTGTACGACAACAACATAATACATTGCACGACAACAACATAATATAGTGTACGACAACAACATGGTTCATTGTACGACGACAACATAATACATTGTACGACAACAACATAGTTCATTATACGACGACAACATAGTTCATTGTACGACGACAACATAATACATTGTACGACAACAACCTAGTTCATTGTACGACGACAACATAGTTCATTGTACGACGACAACATAATACATTGTACGACAACAACATAATATAGTGTACAACAACAACATAATATAGTGTACGACAACAACATAATATAATGTACGACAGCAACATAATACATTGTACGACAACAACATAGTACATTGCACGACAACAACATAATACATTGTACGACA
>CM026395.1:27147968-27173994 GCA_014843695.1 Archivesica marissinica | reverse complement strand
AAGGAAATGGTTAAATGGCTGTCGTTTGTATGGAGATATAATAGTATATTAACCTAAATCTCTATGAAGGAAATGGCTAAATGGCTGTCGTTTGTATGGAGATATAATAGTATATTAACCTAAATCTCGATGGGAAAGGGTTAAATGGCTGTCGTTTGTATGGAGATATAATAGTATATTAACCTAAATCTCTATGAAGGAAAATGGTTAAATGGCTGTCGTTTGTATGGAGATATAATAGTATATTAACCTAAATCTCTATGAAGGAAATGGCTAAATGGCTGTCATTTGTATGGAGATATAATAGTATATTAACCTAAATCTCTATGAAGGAAATGGCTAAATGGCTGTCGTTTGTATGGAGATATAATAGTATATGAACCTAATTCTCTATGAAGGAAATGGTTAAATGGCTGTCGTTTGTATGGAGATATAATAGTATATTAACCTAAATCTCTATGAAGGAAAGGGTTCAATGGCTGTCGTTTGTATGGAGATATAATAGTATATTAACCTAAATCTCTATGAAGGAAAGTGTTCAATGGCTGTCGTTTGTATGGAGATATAATAGTATATTAACCTAAATCTCTAAGAAGGAAATGGTTAAATGGCTGTCGTTTTTATGGAGATATAATAGTATATTAACCTAAATCTCTATGAAGGAAATGGCTAAATGGCTGTCATTTGTATGGAGATATAATAGTATATTAACCTAAATCTCTATGAAGGAAATGGTTAAATGGCTGTCATTTGTATGGAGATATAATAGTATATTAACCTAAATCTCTATGAAGGAAATGGCTAAATGGCTGTCGTTTGTATGGAGATATAATAGTATATTAACCTAAATCTCTATGAAGGAAATGGCTAAATGGCTGTCGTTTGTATGGAGGTATAATAGTATATTAACCTAAATCTCTATGAAGGAAAGAGTTAAATGGCTGTCGTTTGTATGGAGATATAATAGTATATTAACCTAAATCTCTATGAAGGAAATGGCTAAATGGCTGTCGTTTGTATGGAGATATAATAGTACATTAACCTAAATCTCTATGAAGGAAAGGGTTAAATGGCTGACGTTTGTATGGAGATATAATAGTATATTAACCTAAATCTCTATGAAGGAAATGGTTAAATGGCTGTCGTTTGTATGGAGATATAATAGTATATTAACCTAATCTCTATGAAGGAAATGGCTAAATGGCTGTCGTTTTTATGGAGATATAATAGTATATTAACCTAAATCTCTATGAAGGAAATGGTTAAATGGCTGTCGTTTGTATGGAGATATAATAGTATATTAACCTAAATCTCTATGAAGGAAAGGGTTAAATGGCTGTTGTTTGTATGGAGATATAATAGTATATTAACCTAAATCTCCATGAAGGAAAGGGTTCAATGGCTGTCGTTTGTATGGAGATATAATAGTATATTAACCTAAATCTCTATGAAGGAAATGGTTAAATGGCTGTCGTTTGTATGGAAATATAATAGTATATTAACCTAAATCTCTATGAAGGAAATGGTTAAATGGCTGTCATTTGTATGGAGATATAATAGTATATTAACCTAAATCTCTATGAAGGAAATGGCTAAATGGCTGTCGTTTGTATGGAGATATAATAGTATATTAACCTAAATCTCTATGAAGGAAATGGTTAAATGGCTGTCATTTGTATGGAAGTATATAATGGTATATTAACCTAAATCTCCATGAAGGAAATGGCTAAATGGCTGTCGATTGTATGGAGATATAATAGTATATTAACCTAAATCTCTATGAAGGAAATGGTTAAATGTCTGTCGTTTGTATGGAGATATAATAGTATATTAACCTAAATCTCTATGAAGGAAATGGCTAAATGGCTGTCGTTTGTATGGAGATATAATAGTATATTAACCTAATTCTCTATGAAGGAAATGATTAAATGGCTGTCGTTTGTCTGGAGATATAATAGTATATTAACCTAAATCTCTATGAAGGAAAGGGTTCAATGGATGTCGTTTGTATGGAGATATAATAGTATATTAACCTAAATCTCTATGAAGGAAATGGTTAAATGTCTGTCGTTTGTATGGAGATATAATAGTATATTAACCTAATTCTCTATGAAGGAAATGGCTAAATGGCTGTCGTTTGTATGGAGATATAATAGTATATTAACCTAAATCTCTATGAAGGAAATGGTTAAATGGCTGTCGTTTGTATGGAGATATAATAGTATATTAACCTAAATCTCTATGAAGGAAATGGTTAAATGGCTGTCGTTTGTATGGAGATATAATAGTATATTAACCTAAATCTCCATGAAGGAAATGGCTAAATGGCTGTCGTTTGTATGGAGATATAATAGTATATTAACCTAAATCTATATGAAGGAAATGGTTAAATGGCTGTATGGAGATATAATAGTATATTAACCTAAATCTATATGAAGGAAATGGTTAAATGGCTATCGTTTGTATGGAGATATAATAGTATATTAACCTAAATCTCTATGAAGGAAAGGGTTAAATGGCTGTCGTTTGTATGGAGATATAATAGTATATTAACCTAAATCTCTATGAAGGAAAGGGTTAAATGGCTGTCGTTTGTATGGAGATATAATAGTATATTAACCTAAATCTATATGAAGGAAAGGGTTCAATGGCTGTCGTTTGTATGGAGATATAATAGTATATTAACCTAAGATGTGAAAGCTACATGCCGGGTGTCAAACCTCAGCTGGTATGACAGATCTATCTGAACACGAACCACACCAACACCCAAAGGTTGACTATGAAACTTTAGAGTGAAAGCTTCATGCCGGGTGTCAAACCTCAGCTGGTATGGCAGATCTATCTGAACACGAACCACACCAACACCCAAAGATTGACTATGAAACTTAATGTGAAAAGCTACATGCCGGGTGTCAAACCTCAGCTGGTATGGCAGATCTATCTGAACACGAACCACACCAACACCCAAAGGTTGACTATGAAACTTTAGAGTGAAAGCTTCATGCCGGGTGTCAAACCTCAGCTGGTATGGCAGATCTATCTGAACACGAACCACACCAACACCCAAAGATTGACTATGAAACTTAATGTGAAAAGCTACATGCCGGGTGTCAAACCTCAGCTGGTATGGCAGATCTATCTGAACACGAACCACACCAACACCCAAAGATTGACTATGAAACTTAATGTGAAAAGCTACATGCCGGGTGTCAAACCTCAGCTGGTATGGCAGATCTATCTGAACACGAACCACACCAACACCCAAAGGTTGACTATGAAACTTTAGAGTGAAAGCTTCATGCCGGGTGTCAAACCTCAGCTGGTATGGCAGATCTATCTGAACACGAACCACACCAACACCCAAAGGTTGACTATGAAACTTAATGTGAAAAGCTACATGCCGGGTGTCAAACCTCAGCTGGTATGGCAGATCTATCTGAACACGAACCACACCAACACCCAAAGGTTGACTATGAAACTATAGAGTGATGTTTTTGAATACATGGTGATAGTAATCTTTAAACCACAAAATATATTTTGGCCACATACTGACCATGGCCCAAGAGTCTACAAAGTTTGAGCCCCAATACTTCACAAGGTTGTTCAGTGCAAAACTCCTGTGACCTTGACATTTGAATTTGAGACCAATGTGAAAAATAACCTTTGGCCCCCAAATCAATATTTTATAATATCTACCTTGACCTATGTAGACTACCTACCATGTTTAAATATTGTGGGTCATATAGGTCTCAAGTTATCAAGCGGAAATGAATGACAGACCGATAGAAGGACCGACAGGGCCAACAAAAAGAAGCCTCCCCCCACAGTCACAGCAGGGGGGGGGGGGGTTGCCCTGGTGGGTTCAATAGATAACTAATGATCATTCTTATTAAAAAGCATGGTTCCAAATGTAACAGTGTCTTCATCAGTGCAGGAAATAGATACAATAATTTTCATAGTGCACAAGCTACTCCAGAATTTCGTCAGGTTAAATTTATTGCACAGGAAAAATGATTTGCTTAATCACATATTCAATGAGATACATCGGTCAGTTACTGCCCCTGAATACTCTCTAAAAGTAGATATGTCCTACTAAGAGTTTTCCTCTGTTTTTATCGTTGTTTCCTTTGCACAACATGCTAGCAATTTTATTCCACTATCACTTCTTATGATTTTTAAATTACTATATCTCGACAGATCTCATACAGTATATGCAATGGGTACAAAAAGAATGTTTTCAGTTAATTAACACAATTTAGATAATTATAATCACATTTATCATACTGCAACATCTGGTTTGGGAGCAACAGTAAAAACAAAGGATTCCAACTAAAAGGACCTATTCACATTTTGGAATAAATCAGAATTTTCTGCCAAGGGAGGTAATAGAAAATAGAGTTGTCTCCCATTGACATATCTACAAGAATGAAAATTATGTTACAGAAATATCAATCCATCTGAGAATATCTGGGTATACAAATTTTATGGTGGAAATACTTCAAATTCTTTCACAAAGATAAAAGGATGTTTTGAACATATGTGCAAATACATCCACGAAAATGTCTGCATTTACTCATAGAAACACTGGGGGTGGGTGAGATTGGGGAGGATTGGAGGTGGGTGAGATTGGGGAGTGGGCGAGATTGGGGAGTGAGTGAGATTGGGGGATGGGTGAGATTGGGAGGTGGGTGAGATTGGGGAGATGGGTGATATTTGGAGTGGGGTGAGATTGGGGAGGTGGGTGAGATTTGGAGTGGGGTGAGATTGGGAGGTGGGTGAGATTGGGGAGGTGGGTGAGATTTGGAGTGGGGTGAGACTGTGGAGTGAGTGAGAGTGGGGGGATATGAAGGTGGGTGGATTGGGGAGTGGGCTATATTGGGAGGTTGGTGAGATTGGGGAGGTGGGTGAGATTGGGAGGTGGGTGAGATTGGGGAGGTGGGTGAGATTGGAGGTGGGTGAGATTGGGGAGGTGGGTGAGATTGGGAGGTGGGTGAGATTGGGGAGGTGGGTGAGATTGGGAGGTGGGTGAGATTGGGGAGGTGGGTGAGATTGGGAGGTGGGTGAGATTGGGGAGGTGGGTGAGATTGGGAGGTGGGTGAGATTGGGAGGTGGGTGAGATTGGGGAGGTGGGTGAGATTGGGGGTGAGAGTGGGGGAGGGTGATTGGGGCATGCTTGTTGCTATGAGGAACTCAGAAGTGCACTGAGGGACACAAGCTAGGAAGACCTAACACAACTAGCTCTCTATACCCCGATACAACCAAACACAACTAGCTCTCTATACCCCGATACAACCTAACACAACTAGCTCTCTATACCCCGATACAACCTAACACAACTAGCTCTCTATACCCCGATACAACCTAACACAACTAGCTCTCTATACCCCGATACAACCTAACACAACTAGCTCTCTACACCCCGATACAACCTAACACAACTAGCTCTCTATACCCTGATACAATCTAACACAACTAGCTCTCTATACCCTGATACAACCTAACACAACTAGCTCGCTATACCCCGATACAACCTAACACAACTAGCTCTCTATACCCTGATACAACCTAACACAACTAGCTCTCTATACCCCGATACAACCTAACACAACTAGCTCTCTACACCCTGATACAACCTAACACAACTAGCTCTCTATACCCTGATACAACCTAACACAACTAGCTCTCTATACCATGATACAACCTAACACAACTAGCTCTCTATACCTTGATACAACCTAACACAACTAGCTCTCTATACCCTCATACAACCTAACCCAACTAGCTCTCTATACCCTGATACAACCTAACACAACTAGCTCTCTATACCCTCATACAACCTAACACAACTAGCTCTCTATACCCTGATACAACCTAACACAACTAGCTCTCTATATCCTGATACAACCTAACACAACTAGCTCTCTATACCCTGATACAACCTAACACAACTAGCTATCAATACCCTGATAAAACCTAACACAACTAGCTCTCTATACCCTGATACAACCTAACACAACTAGCTCTCTATACCCTGATACAACCTAACACAACTAGCTCTCTATACCCTCATACAACCTAACACAACTAGCTCTCTATACCCTCATACAACCTAACACAACTAGCTCTCTATATCCTGATACAACCTAACACAACTAGCTCTCTATACCCTGATACAACCTAACACAACTAGCTATCAATACCCCGATACAACCTAACACAACTAGCTCTCTATACCCTGATACAACCTAACACAACTAGCTATCAATACCCCGATACAACCTAACACAACTAGCTCTCTATACCCTGATACAACCTAACACAACTAGCTCTCTATACCCTGATACAACCTAACACAACTAGCTCTCTATACCACGATACAACCTAACACAACTAGCTCTCTATACCCCGATACAACCTAACACAACTAGCTCTCTATACCCCGATACAACCTAACCCAACTAGCTCTCTATACCCTCATACAACCTAACACAACTAGCTCTCTATACCCTCATACAACCTAACACAACTAGCTCTCTATACCCTGATACAACCTAACACAACTAGCTCTCTATACCACAATACAACCTAACACAACTAGCTCTCTATACCCCGATACAACCTAACACAACTAGCTCTCTATACCCCGATACAACCTAACACAACTAGCTCTCTATACCCTGATACAACCTAACACAACTAGCTCTCTATACCCCGATACAACCTAACACAACTAGCTCTCTATACCCCGATACAACCTAACACAACTAGCTCTCTATACCCCGATACAACCTAACACAACTAGCTCTCTATACCCTGATATAACCTGATACATTTAGCTCTCTTTATCCCAAAATGTTGATACCACTAGCTCTCTTTATCCCAAAATGTTGATACAACTAGCTCTCTTTAACCCGAAATGTTGATACAAATAGCTCTCTTTAACCCGAAATGTTGATACAACTAGCTCTCTTTAACCCGAAATGTTGATACCACTAGCTCTCTTTAACCCAAAATGTTGATACCACTAGCTCTCTTTAACCCGAAATGTTGATACAACTAGCTCTCTTTAACCTGAAATGTTGATACCACTAGCTCTCTTTAACCCAAAATGTTGATACAACTAGCTCTCTTTAACATGAAATGTTGATACAACTAGCTCTCTTTAACCCGAAATGTTGATACAACTAGCTCTCTTTATCCCGAAATGTTGATACAATTAGCTCTCTTTAACCCGAAATGTTGATACAACTAGCTCTCTTTAACCCGAAATGTTGATACAACTAGCTCTCTTTAACCCGAAATGTTGATACCACTAGCTCTCGTTAACCCGCAATGTTGATACCACTAGCTCTCTTTAACCCGAAATGTTGATACAACTAGCTCTCTTTAACCCGAAATGTTGATACCACTAGCTCTCTTTAACCCGAATTGTTGATACAACTAGCTCTCTTTAACCCGAAATGTTGATACCACTAGCTCTCTTTAACCCGAAATGTTGATACAACTATCTCTCGTTATCCCGAAATGTTGATACAATTAGCTCTCTTTAACCCGAAATGTTGATACAACTAGCTCTCTTTAACCCAAAATGTTGATACAACTAGCTCTCTTTAACCCGAAATGTTGATACCACTAGCTCTCTTTAACCCGAAATGTTGATACCACTAGCTCTCTTTAACCTGAAATGTTGATACAACTAGCTCTCTTTAACCCAAAATGTTGATACAACTAGCTCTCTTTAACCCGAAATGTTGATACAACTAGCTCTCCTTATCCCGAAATGTTGATACAATTAAACACGCCAGTGAAAGAACCAACTACAACCCACTGTTCATATGTTCACAGTAAATATATTATATGAGTGGTCATTTGTTATTAAAGTTATTTAACTCATCTTCTAATAACGATGCCTCGTTGTCATATTTTATTTGTAGACAGTGTGCATGAATACATAAATATGGTATTTCGATAGGTTCGGACAGTTATAAATATACATATTAATACATCAGCAAAATATGATAAATATGTAATGCCGTTATGCAAATTATACAACTGTATACATATATATTTTATAAATATAATTAATTTGTTGTTTATACCAATTTATTTTAGCTCGATTGCGAAACAAGTTCTTACAACTTATATTAATCACTCTCGAGACCTCGATAAATCTATCTATTTTCTCTAAATATAGAGCATGTGGCCTTAACTGTCTGCACACCATTGAAGTCAGGAATCCATCGTCACGAGGTAGAGAGAAGAGGCAATGTGGAATTTATATGCCAAGCCTAAGGGCACAATCATAATGGCTCCAGTGGGGCTCAAACTCCGGACCTTTCACAACTGGAGTAAACGTGCTACCACAGTGCTATCACGACTTCCACAAATATAATTTATTGCAATGGGTTGCACATGTTTGAGTACCTCAGTATCATCGACCTCGGTTATTTCATCCTCCGATTCATCGGCATTCTCCTCTATATTGTTCATTGTCACACCTTCTGATTTCAGCCACTCGATTCTGCAATAAAAATAAAGTTATTGGACTCTGTGAACGAGTGGTTAAGGTCCATGACTTGAAATCACTTGCCTCTCACAGCTGCAGGTTCGAATCCCACTGGGGATTTTCGATTTCTTTCATGTGAGGAAGCTGTCCAGCTGGCTTGTGGAAGGTCAGTGGTTCTACCCAGGTGGCTGTCCGTGCATGTAATACAGCTCAGTTGGGCAGCCAGGGGGTCTTTCTCCACCAGTAAAGGCTGGAGAGTCACCATATGACTGAAGTTAGTGCAGCTTTAAACTCCAAAATAAACAAACAAAACGAATTACGTTAAGCTTGCACTAAATACCACCTCTGACCATCTTTCAATAACCTACGGTTGCAAGGGTTGCCAGAAAATGTGACGCATCAAGATGTTTGCCATACAAGATCCGATTCACGAGCCATTAATTTTGAAATGATTCAAGACCTGAGTCATGTAATAACATAAATATCAAATCAGCAAATGGGTTAACATGTAGATGTCTTATTGCCGTCTCAGTTGCCTAGTGGTTAACGGAGCAGAGCGTGAGGTCGAGGGTTCGAACTACATCAGGGGTTCATTCTGATATGGCCGGTTGGTGAGCTGCTAGCAAGTTAAATAAAGGTTACCGAATGGCTATCAGCCAGGCGCCTGGCTTACAAGGATAGGATTCGGGAAGTACTGATGTTCATAAAAAAGGTGTCTCATAAGTCAGTCGGGGTGACACTATAGTAACCAATATCATGCTAACCAACAATATTATATTTCACTAAATCCATCTGAAATGACTGAAACCTTAAATAGACGACTGAAACCTTAAATGATGACTGAAACCTTAAATGATGAATGAAACCTTAAGTGATGACTGAAACCTTAAGTGATGACTGAAACCTTAAGTGATGACTGAACTGAAACCTTAAGTGATGACTGAACTGAAACCTTAAGTGATGACTGAAACCTTAAATGATGACTGAAACCTTAAATGATGACTGAAACCTTAAATGATGACTGAAACCTTAAATGATGAATGAAACCTTAAATGATGACTGACTGAAACCTTAAATGATGATTGAAACCTTAAATGATGAATGAAACCTTAAATGATGACTGACTGAAACCTTAAATGATGATTGAAACTTTAAATGATGAATGAAACCTTAAATAATGACTGACTGAAAACTTAAATGATGACTGAAACCTTAAATGACAACTGAAACCTTAAATGATGACTGAAACCTTAAATGACGACTGAAACCTTAAATGATGACTGAAACCATAAGTGATGACTGAAACCTTAAATGATGACTGAAACCTGAAATGATGACTGAAACCATAAGTGATGACTGAAACCTTAAATGATGACTGAAACCTTAAATGATGAGTGAAACCTTAAATGATGACTGAAACCTTAAATGAAAACTGAAACCTGAAATGACGACTGAAACCATAAGTGACGACTGAAACCTTAAATGATGACTGCAACCTTAAATGATGACTGCAACCTTAAATGACGACTGAAACCTTAAATGATGACTGCAACCTTAAATGATGACTGCAACCTTAAATGATGACTGAAACCTTAAATGATGAATGAAACCTTAAATGATGAATGAAACCTTAAATGATGACTGACTGAAACCATAAATGATGACTGAAACCTTAAATGATGACTGAAACTTTAAATGATGAATGAAACCTTAAATGATGAATGAAACTTTAAATGATGAATGAAACCTTAAATGATGACTGACTGAAACTTTAAATGATGAATGAAACCTTAAATGATGACTGACTGAAACCTTAAATGATGACTGAAACCTTAAATGATGACTGAAACCTTAAATGATGACTGAAACCTTAAATGATGAATGAAACTTTAAATGATGAATGAAACCTTAAATGATGACTGACTGAAACTTTAAATGATGATTGAAACCTTAAATGATGATTGAAACCTTAAATGATGACTGACTGAAACTTTAAATGATGATTGAAACCTTAAATGATGATTGAAACCTTAAATGATGACTGAAACCTTAAATGATGATTGAAACCTTAAATGATGATTGAAACCTTAAATGATGACTGAAACCTTAAATGATGACTGAAATTTGTTAATCATAATACAGATATATCACAATATTACAGTATCTACTTGGCGATAAATCAAGTAGTTTTGTTTCTAAACACACAGTAATGAGATCAGATATAGAATGGTTGTATATCCCTTTGCCTGCTGAATAAATAAAATCACATTTGCAAACCACATAGATCTTGATCAGACGCCAATCTAGGTTGTGTGTGTGTGTTTTACATTTATTTATCGTTGCTACAGGTTGCCCATATGAGCAACACCTCCTAAAGAGATTAGTCATTTTAGATTTTTGGAGGATAGTGCAATGATACAGACAGAGACGCATTCCAGAGTCTCCTCTGGTTCTCTTACATGCACGGTGTAAAGCACCGACACAAGACCTCGGGTTAAAGTCCCAATTGAAAGACTGTTAATTTTAGTAGGTTCAGATGGGGGATCGTACTTCTGATCCCTGGATTACCGGTCTAACGTGTTAACCACTGGACTACAGATCTGTCTGTGCCAATCTAGGTTGTTTGCTATTCAGCAATGTGATTTAGCTCCACTATCAGAATAGCAGCCAAGCACCCTGACCTGAAGGAAGGTTCTGTGCTGTCTGATCTGGCTCTATGCTAAAGTGATTTATCTGCCTGTCCGCTATTGGCTGTCCGCTTAGCGCAGTTGTTAGTGCGCTCGCTTCTCACCAATGCAACCCGGGTTCGATCCTCGGATAGTGCAGGATGTGAGATGGTACCGTGGTTGTCAGATCGGACAGGTGGGTTTTCTCCGGTTACTCCGGTTTCCTCCCACATGAATGACCACACATTTACGCTTTCACACATGCCAATGAGAGTGACTGATATAAGTTGTTAAAACTTACTGCACTGTACATACAAACAATAACAAACAAATCCGATGAATTGACATCCCCAGCAGAACTGAAGCCGGACAGACATATTTGCTACTTTTAATCAATCAAAGGCCAATAACTTTTTTATGTACCATCATAAAATGTGGATACATATCTCTTTTGAGTGTCATAACATTAGTAACAACACAATTCTAAGAAATTCCATGACATATTTCCAGAGTTTTCAGTTACAAATAAGAAAAACACATTAATGAATTGTCGTCTGCTACAATTATTTGTACTATTAATAGCCTTTATTTTACCCAGCATGCACATAGTTAATAGAGTGTTCTTGATGGTTTAATATTTACCTATCAGCTTCATTGTCCGTGTCACCAGTCATAGTACCAATATCGCTGTCAGATTCCACCGGTAAACGGTCCACGTTGGACAGACAGGTCCCTATAAAGAGTGCAAAGTTCTTTCAATGTTTTTTTTACACTAGAAATCACAACAAGGTCCTTCCATGTTACACACTTTTACACTAGAAATCACAACAAGGTCCTACTATGTTACACACTTTTACACTAGAAATCACAACAAGGTCCTACTATGTTACACACTTTTACACTAGAAATCACAACAAGGTCCTACTATGTTACACACTTTTACACTAGAAATAACAACAAGGTCCTTCCATGTTACACACTTTTACACTAGAAATCACACCAAGGTCCTACCACCCGATGCAACCCAACACAACAAATGGAAGTCGTGATAGCGCAGTGGATGCGCGTTCGTTTCAGGTGCGAAAGGTACGGAGTTTGAGCCCCGCTGGAGCCATTACGATTGTGCCCTTAGGCAAGGCATTTAAATTCCACGTTGCCTCATGGCGATGGATTCCATCAGGAATGAGGTCTCGAGAGTGATTAATATAAGTTGAAATAACTTGTTTCGCAATCGAGCTAAAATAAATTTGTATAAACTAAACACAAAAAATTGTGTTTACTGTGAAATGCAATGAAACACAAATATTGATTGAACCAAGAGTGCATTTCTCATTCAGTTAAAGACATATTCCCATTCAGAATAGGAAATTTGCATCGTATGCGAGTGTTCCAGTTTTTAATAATTGTAATGTGAATAAGGCATGCTAAAAAATAATTTACGCACATTCAGATCCACGCTATTGTCATACTAAGCAGATGAAACTGGATTAAAAAATGTCAACTTTTGAGTCCCCCCACCCACAAGCCACCCGGGAAATATACTAATTTATATGCGAACGCTATTTTTAGAACTTATTTAAATTATGCTCACGAGACTAGAATGTGAGTGGCTGCAGAAAAAAACGAACGGTTTTCTGCCTAATTCGAATACAAATTTTCGAAAAAAGACTAGGATAGTCAAAAGAGATTTATTATATTCGAATAAACTTAAAATGTCGGACTTCATTGGTTTTATAATGAGTACAGGCCATCTGATCAGGTTCTATGTTGTTTGCTATTCTGATAGTGGAGCTAAAACACTTGGCTGAATAGCAAACAACATAGATCCAAATCAGCCATCGCATAGCTCCGCTTCTGATTAGGATCTATGTTGTTTGCTTGTTGTTTGCAAATGTGACAGGGTGTAGGGAAGTACTGTATACATACAGGGTGTAGGGGAGTACTGTAGACATATAGTGTGTAGGGGAGGGAGTACTGTAGACGTATAGTATGTCGGGAAGTACTGTAGACATATAGTGTGTAGGGAAGTACTGTAGACATATAGTGTGTAGTGGAGTACTGTAGACATATAGGGTGTAGGGAAGTACTGTAGACATATAGTGTGTAGGGAAGTACTGTAGACATATAGTGTGTAGGGAAGTACTGTAGACATATAGGGTGTAGGGAAGTACTGTAGACATATAGGGTGTAGGGAAGTACTGTAGACATATAGGGTGTAGGGAAGTACTGTAGATATATAGTGTGTAGGGAAGTACTGTAGACATATAGGGTGTAGGAAAGTACTGTAGACATATAGGGTGTAGGGAAGTACTGTAGATATATAGTGTGTAGGGAAGTACTGTAGACATATAGTGTGTAGGGGAGTACTGTAGACGTATAGTATGTCGGGAAGTACTGTAGACATATAGTGTGTAGGGAAGTACTGTAGACATATAGTGTGTAGTGGAGTACTGTAGACATATAGGGTGTAGGGAAGTACTGTAGACATATAGTGTGTAGGGAAGTACTGTAGACATATAGTGTGTAGGGAAGTACTGTAGACATATAGTGTGTAGTGGAGTACTGTAGACATATAGTGTGTAGGGGAGGGAGTACTGTAGACGTATAGTATGTCGGGAAGTACTGTAGACATATAGTGTGTAGGGAAGTACTGTAGACATATAGTGTGTAGTGGAGTACTGTAGACATATAGGGTGTAGGGAAGTACTGTAGACATATAGTGTGTAGGGAAGTACTGTAGACATATAGTGTGTAGGGAAGTACTGTAGACATATAGTGTGTAGTGGAGTACTGTAGACATATAGTGTGTAGGGAAGTACTGTAGACATATAGTATGTAGGGAAGTACTGTAGACATATAGTGTGTAGGGAAGTACTGTAGACATATAGTGTGTAGGGAAGTACTGTAGACATATAGGGTGTAGGGAAGTACTGTAGACATATAGGGTGTAGGGAAGTACTGTAGATATATAGTGTGTAGGGAAGTACTGTAGACATATAGTGTGTAGGGAAGTATTGTAGACATATAGGGTGTAGGGGAGTACTGTAGACATACAGGGTGTAGGGGAGTACTGTAGATATATAGTGTGTAGGGAAGTATTGTAGACATATAGGGTGTAGGGGAGTACTGTAGACATACAGGGTGTAGGGGAGTACTGTAGACATACAGGGCATAGGGAAGTACTGTAGACATACAGGGTGTATGGGAAGTACTGTAGACATACAGGGTGTAGGGGAGTACTGTAGACATACAGGGTGTAGGGGAGTACTGTAGACATACAGGGTGTAGGGAAGTACTGTAGACATACAGGGTGTAGGGGAAGTACTGTAGACATACAGGGCATAGGGAAGTACTGTAGAAATACAGGGTGTAGGGGAAGTACTATAGACATACAGGGTGTAGGGAAGTACTGTAGACATACAGGGTGTAGGGAAGTACTATAGACATACAGGGTGTAGGGGAGTACTGTAGACATACAGGGTGTAGGGAAGTACTGTAGACATATATTATGTAGGGGAGTAATGTAGACATATATTATGTAGGGGAGTAATGTAGACATATAGTATGTAGGGAAGTACTGTAGACATATAGGGTGTAGGGAAGTACTGTAGACATATAGTGTGTAGGGAAGTACTGTAGACATATAGTGTGTAGGGAAGTACTGTAGTAATATAGTGTGTAGGGAAGTACTGTAGACATGTATGGTGTAGGGAAGTGATGTAGACAAATAGTGTGTAGGGAAGTACTGTAGACAATTAGGGTGTAGGGGAGTACTGTAGACACATAGTGTGTAGGGAGAGTACTGTAGACATACAGGGTGTAGGGGAAGTACTGTAGACATATTGTGTGTAGGGAAGTACTGTAGACATACAGTGTGTAGGAGAAGTACTGTAGACATACAGGGTGTAGGGAAGTATTGTTGACATACAGGGTGTAGGGAAGTATTGTAGACATACAGTGTGTAGGGAAGTACTGTAGACATACAGGGTGTATGGGAAGTACTGTAGACATATAGGGTGTAGGGGAAGTATTGTAGACATATAGTGTGTAGGGAAGTACTGTAGACATACAGGGTGTAGGGAAGTATTGTAGACATACAGGGTGTAGGGAAGTACTGTAGACATATAGTGTGTAGTGGAGTACTGTAGACATACAGGGTGTAGGGAAGTATTGCAGACATACAGGGTGTAGGGAAGTACTGTAGACATATAGTGTGTAGGGGAGTACTGTAGACATACAGGGAGTAGGGAAGTACTGTAGACATACAGGGTGTAGGGAAGTATTGTTGACATACATGGTGTAGGGAAGTACTGTATACATATAGTGTGTAGGGAAGTACTGTAGATATATAGTATGTAGGGGAGTAATGTAGACATATAGTATGTAGGGAAGTACTGTAGACATATAGTATGTAGGGGAGTAATGTAGACATACAGGGTGTAGGGAAGTACTGTAGACATATAGGGTGTAGGGGAAGTATTGTAGACATATAGTGTGTAGGGAAGTACTGTAGACATACAGGGTGTAGGAAAGTATTGTAGACATACAGGGTGTAGGGAAGTACTGTAGACATATAGTGTGTAGTGGAGTACTGTAGACATACAGGGTGTAGGGAAGTATTGTAGACATACAGGGTGTAGGGAAGTACTGTAGACATATAGTGTGTATGGGAGTACTGTAGGCATACAGGGAGTAGGGAAGTACTGTAGACATACAGGGTGTAGGGAAGTATTGTTGACATACAGGGTGTAGGGAAGTACTGTAGACATATAGTATGTAGGGGAGTAATGTAGACATATAGTATGTAGGGAAGTACTGTAGACATATAGTATGTAGGGGAGTACTGTAGACATATAGTATGTAGGGAAGTACTGTATACATATAGTGTGTAGGGGAGTACTGTAGACATATAGTGTGTAGGGAAGTACTGTAGACATATAGTATGTAGGGAAGTACTGTAGACATATAGTATGTAGGGAAGTACTGTAGACATATAGTATGTAGGGAAGTAATGTAGACATATAGTATGTAGGGAAGTACTGTAGACATATAGTGTGTAGGGGAGTACTGTAGACATACAGGGAGTAGGGAAGTACTGTAGACATACAGGGTGTAGGGAAGTATTGTTGACATACAGGGTGTAGGGAAGTACTGTAGACATATATTATGTAGGGGAGTAATGTAGACATATAGTATGTAGGGAAGTAATGTAGACATACAGGGTGTAGGGAAGTACTGTAGACATATAGTGTGTAGGGGAGTACTGTAGACATACAGGGAGTAGGGAAGTACTGTAGACATACAGGGTGTAGGGAAGTATTGTTGACATACAGGGTGTAGGGAAGTACTGTAGACATATATTATGTAGGGGAGTAATGTAGACATATAGTATGTAGGGAAGTAATGTAGACATACAGGGTGTAGGGAAGTACTGTAGACATATAGTGTGTAGGGGAGTACTGTAGACATACAGGGAGTAGGGAAGTACTGTATACATACAGTGTGTAGGGGAGTACTGTAGACATATAGTGTGTAGGGAAGTACTGTAGACATATAGTATGTAGGGAAGTACTGTAGACATATAGTGTGTAGGGAAGTACTGTAGACATATAGTATGTAGGGGAGTAATGTAGACATATAGTGTGTAGGGGAGTAATGTAGACATATAGTATGTAGGGGAGTAATGTAGACATATAGGGTGTAGGGGAGTAATGTAGACATATATTATGTAGGGGCGTAATGTAGACATACAGGGTGTAGGGGAAGTATTGTAGACATATAGTGTGTAGGGAAGTATTGTAGACATACAGGGTGTAGGGGAAGTATTGTAGACATATAGTATGTAGGGAGAGTAATGTAGACATACAGGGTGTAGGGGAAGTATTGTAGACATACAGGGTGTATTACAAAATCACTGCCGGAGAGAATGTCTGCATCATGTGTTTACGCAAGGAATTGAATGCTTTCCGATAAAATGTTCATAAATCTACCAATATACTTGGCTGGAAATTCTGGTTATTGCAAAATATTATTCATTACATCAATATTACAAGAAATGCATCAATATGCGCTGCAAAATAGATGTACAAGTAACCTAGGTATACAAGTAACATAGGTATACAAATACCATAGGTGTACAAGTAACATAGGTGTACAAGTAACATAGGTGTACAAGTAACATAGGTATACAAATACCATAGGTGTACAAGTAACATAGGTGTACAAGTAACCTAGGTGTACAAGTAACATAGGTATACAAATACCATAGGTGTACAAGTAACATAGGTGTACAAGTAACATAGGTATACAAATACCATAGGTGTACAAGTAACATAGGTGTACAAGTAACCTAGGTGTACAAGTAACATAGGTATACAAATACCATAGGTGTACAAGTAACATAGGTGTACAAGTAACATAGGTATACAAATACCATAGGTGTACAAGTAACATAGGTGTACAAGTAACCTAGGTGTACAAGTAACATAGGTATACAAATACCATAGGTGTACAAGTAACATAGGTGTACAAGTAACATAGGTATACAAGTAACATAGGTGTACAAGTAACATAGGTGTACAAGTAACATAGGTGTACAAGTAACATAGGTGTACAAGTAACATAGGTGTACAAGTAACATAGGTGTACAAGTAACATAGGTGTACAAGTAACATAGGTGTACAAGTAACATAGGTGTACAAGTAACATAGGTGTACAAGTAACATAGGTGTACAAGTAACATAGGTGTACAAGTAACATAGGTGTACAAGTAACATAGGTGTACAAGTAACATAGGTGTACAAGTAACATAGGTGTACAAGTAACATAGGTATACAAGTAACATAGGTGTACAAGTAACATAGGTATACAAGTAATATAGGTATACAAGTAACATAGGTATACAAGTAACATAGGTATACAAGTAACATAGGTATACAAGTAATATAGGTATACAAGTAACATAGGTGTACAAGTAACATAGGTGTACAAGTAACATAGGTGTACAAGTAACATAGGTGTACAAGTAACATAGGTGTACAAGTAATATAGGTATACAAGTAACATAGGTGTACAAGTAACATAGGTATACAAGTAATATAGGTATACAAGTAACATAGGTGTACAAGTAACATAGGTATACAAGTAATATAGGTATACAAGTAACATAGGTGTACAAGTAACATAGGTATACAAGTAATATAGGTATACAAGTAACATAGGTATACAAGTAACATAGGTATACAAGTAACATAGGTGTACAAGTAATATAGGTATACAAGTAACATAGGTGTACAAGTAACATAGGTATACAAGTAACATAGGTGTACAAGTAACATAGGTGTACAAGTAACATAGGTGGGTGCAGCAAGTATTTAATGATAATCTTAATAAACAAAGGTGCAAGAATACATAATTACCGGTTTGTACAGAAAACAATACGACAAACATAAACTTAACAATACAATGTAAGCAATATATGATTTGTGTTCATGAAGATAATGCATGATAAATAAAAAATAATATTCCAAACAACCCCTCCTACCATTGTAAAATATTTACATCGCTATTGCATTGACTTCGATGAACGTATGTGCCCCGATTGTTAACAATTTCATATGAGGGTTCCCAACTAATGATATGCAGCTGACATGCGCAAGTAATGAATCGCGGGTTAATAGTTTCCATCGGGGTATGAACTACATTGGCCGTGTTTACAGATAGCGTGGATGCCTTCAGCCTCCAGATTAACCACGCTCAATATAGTTCATACTCCGATGGAAACTATTTACCCGCGATTCATTCTTTAAATAAAAATCCTATTTCATAAAAGGAGCCCAACTCCTGTGCGGTGCCAATAAAAGTTAATGTTTTCCTAAGTCTAACCTTGGTAATCCTGTATATTATTTTTCTGTATGATGTGGGTGTGGTCAGGGATGTTTCCATGGAAACCTCTGTCCATCCATTCCTGTGGTGAGTTCAATGTCAATGTTCCTAGCTCCGAGTCGGTGTCCGGCACATATCCTGAATATACAATGCAAATTAGATTAACTCTTAACTTGCCGAATAAATTGGACGAAATGTGCAAACAACATAGATCCAGATAGCGCAGCGTCTGATCAGGATCTATGTTGTTTGCTATTCAGACAAATGCTTTAGCTCCACTATCCGCATAGCAAACAGTGTAGAGCAGTGCAGATCCTCCTGATGAGACGGCTCGTCCCAAAAAGTGCAGATCCTGATGAGGCAGATCGTCCCAAAAAGTGCAGATCCTGATGAGGCAGCTTGTCCCAAAAAGTGCAGATCCTGATGAGACGGCTCATCACAAAATGTACAGATCCTGATGAGACGGCTCATCACAAAATGTACAGATCCTGATGAGATGGCTCATAATAAGCAGGCTCGTCTGGGTCTACACTTTTTGAAAGCCTATTTAGAGGTCTGTAGTGTTGAATGGGTTACAGAACTTTTACAACAAAAAGTCTAGAAACAACGGGAAGGGCACATAATTGACTAAGATCATTTATAAACAAAAGCAATTTTCCATTCTAAAACTGCCAACTATTTCAATAAAATTCAGTATACAGTCAAACCTGTGTTAGTGGTCACCTCTATTAAGCAGCCAACCTGCATTAAGCAGCCAGTTTCCAGATTCCCAATATGTAGTTTTATTATATATTTGACCTCTATTAAGCAGCCACATGTGCTAAGCAACCACTTTCTGTGATTCCCTTGGCTGGCTGGTTAACCCTTTCAACACCACATACCTCTAAATAGGCTTACAAAAAGTGTAGATCCAGATGAGCCGGCTTGTGATGAGCCGTCTCATCAGGATCTGCACTTTTTGCCAGTAATATTACTATTTTAGACAAAATTACCCATTTTGATAAATGAACTGGTCCAAATGTAATTTTCTTATTCATTTTATTGGTCTAAAAATATCATGGACCAGTCCATGTCAGTTACTTGGTGTCGAATGGGTTAAGACAGGTTTTACTGTATACAAGTTACTTCCCTTTAATCAGAACTTCATTTTTAAATAGACCAAAGTTAAATATTACATATTTATTGATCTCTCTCTCTCTCTCTCTCTCTCTCTCTCTCTCTCTCTCTCTCTCTCTCTCTCTCTCTCTCTCTCTCTCTCTCTCTGTTGTAAGGTGAAAGTCGTGATAGCGCAGTGGATGTGCGTTTGCTTCAGGTGCGAAAGGTCCGGAGTTTGAACCACGCTGGAGCCGTTACGATTGTGCCCTTCAAGGCATTTAAATTCCACATTGCCTCTTCTCTCTCCCTCGTGGCGATGGATTCCATCAGGAATGAGGTCTCGAGAGTGATTAATATAAGTTGTAAGAACTTGTTTCGCACCTGAAGTGAACGCGCATCCACTGTGCTATCACGACTTCCACTTCTACTGGTGTAAAATACACACATCTCGGTTCCACAATTCGGTTTCTATATCCATATACCCAGTGGTATAATTCTCGGTAGCGGTATATTGTTTCTTTATTGTATTTCAGTTTAGGATCGGCAACAAAAAGAATAATTTCACAAATTAATAAATAAAATATTTTTGTGGGTATCAGGTAGGACGGGGAAACAAAGAACAGTTTATTATAGGCCTGACATTACGTTATCCTATGCAATAGATAAATCATGCAGAGCCTACAAACAATACAGCAAAGTAGGTATTACGATTTTGCCTGGAGCTAATCCTCTTAACAAATAAATTCCTCCCACACACTAGTTCCATACAATAATGTGACCCATTTGTAGAGAGATCCAGTCATTCCAAAGCAGGGCTTATATCTTTTTACATGCTAGTATGTATGTATGTATGTTCTCTTAACCCTTTCAACACCACAGACCTCTAAATAGGCGTACAAAAAGTGTAGATCCAGATGAGCCGGCTCGTGACGAGCCGTCTCATCAGAATCTGCACTTTTTGCCAGTAATATTACTATTTTTAGAGAAAAATTACCCATTTTGATAAATGAACTGGTCCAAATGTAATTTTCTTATTAATTTATTGGTCTAAAAATATGATGCACCAGTCCAGGTCAGTTACTTGGTGTTGAATGGGTTAATGTCAAACCCCTTGAGGGGACCTAGACATGTTTCCTGGGCAGGTTTAGCCAAGTGGTTAACCAGTATTAAGCAATGTGTGTTAGGTGCCTTGCTCAATGACACTACATACGTGGCCTGACCGAGTTTCGAACCCGGACCGTTCGATTTGTAGAGAGATTCAGTGGTACACCTATTCTTCCACAGCAGGGCAGGGCTTATACCTTTTTACATGCTAGTGATTAGCCTGGGAACAGGCGTAGATATATTTTGCCTAGTCAGTGATGAAATAAATATATTTTAACACCGAGACTATTAATTGGGCCGTATTGAGTTTCTGATAATATCAATGCATGGGGAAACTGGACGGATTGTCCGTGTAATTATTGACTAGCATTAATCCTATTAATAGGCCTATTAGCACGTGACTTAATTAATGACGTACTTGAATCGAAAGCGAGGCACTGCAATGTTGATAAAACTTTATAATTGGCCGCCATTGTTCACGGGTCAATGGAACGATAAATAGTTTTAAAAAGTACAATGTGCGTCTGATTTGACATATTTACTCAAGATTAAGTCGTCCTTAGTTCAATTACACCGAATCGACCCACTACCATCTAAATGTAATATTTAAAATCCACCATCTCGGCGATATAACACAGAAACGGGACATTAGATGTTTGCAATGTAAATGAGTCTACGGGAGCATTCATGTATATTCGGAAATGATCGTGTATAATCGTGCCTGTTTGGCGATTTCCGAATTCTGTTTCTATATTTAGCGATAATTATTATCTTGTAGTTGTCATTCTTCAAATCTACACCCTCATTTTCATGTAAGTATATGGTGCTACAATCGGAAATCCAGTTTCCCCAGGCTGTCATTTTGCCAGAAGTTAAAAAGTGAAAAATCAACAGACTGGCACCCAGGCTAGCAGAAGATAAAAAATGAAACAAAACAAATATCTTCTTATTCTACGATAAATTTGAACATGAATGAGAGACATTACTGGTTTTTCTATTACCTCCCTTGATGGATAAAGTCAGATTTATCCCTAAATGTATATTGGTCCTTTTAGTTGGAATCCTTTGTTTTTACTGTTGTCGTCTAAACAGATAAATGTAATTTTATCAAAATTGTGTTAATTAATGAAACCAATATTTACAGTAAGGTATCCATTGGACAGGCTAAATAATTTCCTAATTATAACTTATAAGACAAGAATACGGATGAGAATGGAAAACATGTGGTGCAAAGGAAACTGCGATAAAAACAGAGGAAATCAATTAAGAGGACCTGAATATACTATTAGGAGTATTCAGGGGGCATAACTGACTAATGTTTCTCATTATACGGTAGTTGTTTTGGGTTTCCATTTGGGAAAAAAAAGCATTCAAATAATAACTAACTTCAACCTTCATTAAATTTTTCAAACCAACTAGAGTAAAGTCAAACAGATCAATATATATTATGATTCACTTGCCTGTTCAAAGCCTAATATAACTTATGTAAACATCATTCCCCCTGTATGAGTGTTTATAAATCTAACAGACTGGAACCAAGGCTAGCTAGTGATGACAATAACAGTCAAATATGAATTAGAATTAATTTCCGTAACATATTTCCAGAGTTTTCAGTTATATATAAGAAAAACACATTAAGATAATTATATACAGCAAACCTGTGTTAGTGATTGCCTCAATTAAGCAGCCAACCTGTATTAATCAGCCAGTTTCCATATTCCCAATATATTGTTTATTATACAGGTGGCCTCTATTAAGAAGCCACTTTCTGTGATTCCGTTGGCTGGCTGCTTAACCCATTTCATTCTGGATACAATTTTACGCTTTTGCAAACAACATAGATCCAGATCAGCCGCAGCATAACGCTGTGTGCTGATCAGGATCTATGCTGTTTGCTACATAGCCAAGTGTCATAGCAAGATCATCTGAAGAGTAAACAGCATAGAGCCTGATCAGACGGCACGTTCCATGGCGGCTGATCTGGCTCTATGTTCTTTGCAAATACTGTTTGAATGGTATCCAGAATCAAATGGGCTAAGACAGGTTTAACTGTAAACTAATATTGGAAGCTACAGCTTTGAAGGAGGTGAATATTTTTGTTTGTGATGAAAACGTATTCCATCATCTTAACATCCCCCCCTCCCCACACACACATAGACACCTAGGTTTATATGTTACTTTATCTTTATGTAATGCTCATACAAATAGTAAAAGTGTGCTATCTACCCCCATCTCTATGCTATCTAACCCCATCTCTATGCTATCTACCCCATATCTATGCTATCTACCCCCATCTCTATGCTATCTACCCCCATCTCTATGCTATCACCCCCATCTCTATGCTATCTACTCCCATATCTGTGCTATCTACCTACATCTCTATGTATCTACCCCATCTCTATGCTATCTACCCATCTCTACGCTATCTCCCCCATTCCATGCTATCCACCCCATCTCTATGCTATCTACCCCATGTGTACGCTATCTACCCCCACTATATGCTATCTACCCCCATCTCTATGCTATCTACCCCCATCTCTATGCTATCTACCCCATCTCTACGCTATCTACCCCCATCTCTACGTTATCTACCCCCATCTCTATGCTATCTACCCCATCTCTACGTTATCTACCCCCATCTCTATGTTATCTACCCCCATCTCTATGCTATCTACCCCATCTCTAGCTATCTACCCATCTCTCCTCTATCTACCCCATCTCTATGCTATCTACTCCCATCTCTATGCTATCTACACCATCTCTGCTATCTACCCCACTCTCTATGCTATCTACCCCCATGTCTATGCTATTTACCCCCATATCTATGCTATCTACCCCCATCTCTATGCTATCTACCCCCATCTCTATGATATCTACCCCTGTCTTTATATTCACTACCTCCATCTCTACACAATCTACCCCATCTCTCTGCTATCTACCCCATCTCTATGCTATATACCCCCATATATACACTATTTACCCCATCTCTACGCTATCTACCCCTATCTCTATGCTATCTACCCCTATCTCTATGATATCTACCCCATCTCTATGCTATCTACCTCATCTCTATGCTATCTATCCTATCTCTATGCTATCTACCCCATCTCTATGCTATCTATGCCATCTCTATGCTATCTACCCCATATTCTATGCTATCTACCCCATATATACACTATCTACCCCCATCTCTATGCTATCTACCCCCATCTACCCCCATCTCTATGCAATTTACCCCATCTCTATGCTATCTACCCCATCTCTCCTTTATCTACCCCATCTCTATGCTATCTACCCCATCTCTATGCTATCTACTCCCATCTCTATGCTATCGACCCCCATCTCTATGCTATCTACCTCCATCTCTATGCTATCTACCCCCATATCTGTGCTATCTACCCCATATATACGCTATCTACCCCATCTCTACACTATCTACCCCTATCTCTATGCTATCTACCCCTATCTCTATGATATCTACCCCATCTCTATGCTATCTACCCCATCTCTATGCTATATACCCCATCTCTATGCTATCTACCACATCTCTATGCTATCTACCCCATCTCTACACTATCTACCCCCATCTCTACACTATCTACCCCCATATATACCCTATCTACCCCCATCTCTATGATATCTACCCCATCTCTAACACTATCACCCCATCTCTATGCTATCTAACCCATCTCTATGCTATCTACCCCATCTCTATGAATCTACCCCCATCTCTATGCTATCTACCCCCATCTCTCCTCTATCTACCCCATCTCTACACTATCTACCCCATCTCTATGCTATCTACCCCATCTCTATGCTATCTACCCCCATCTCTCCTCTATCTACCCCCATCTCTATGCAACACATCTCTATGCTATCTACCCCATCTCTATGCTAACACCCACTACCCCCATCTATACCCTATCTACCCCATCTCTATGCTACTATACCCATCTCTATGCTATCTACCCCCACATACCAACACCAATCTACCCCAATCTCTATGCTATATACCCCCATCTCTATGCTATCTACCCCATCTCTATGCTATCTACCCCCATCTACCCCATCTATACCCTATCTACCCCCATCTATACACTATCTACCCCCATCTCTATGCTATCTACCCCATCTCTACACTATCTACCCCCATCTCTATGATATCTACCACCATATCTACACTATCTACCCCCATCTATGCATCTACCCATCTATACACTATCTACCCCCATTATACACTATATACCCCCCATCTCTATGCTATTACCCCATCTACCCCCATCTCTACGCAATTACCCCCTCTCTATGCTATCTACCCCATCTCTCCTCTATCTACACACACCTCTATGCTATCTACCCCCATCTCTACTCTATCTACCCCATCTCTATGCTATCTACCCCAATCTCTATGCTATCTACCCCCATCTCTACACTATCTAACCCATCTCTATGATATCAACCCACTCTCTATGATATCTACCCCATCTCTAAACTATCTACACCCATATCTATGATATATACCCCATCTCTACTCTATCTACACCCATCTCTACACTATCTACCCCCATATCTATGATATATACACCCATCTCTACATATCTACCCCATCTCTATGCTATCTACCCCAATCTCTATGCTATATACCCCCATCTCTACACTATCTATCCCCATATCTATGATATATACCCCCATCTCTACACTATCTACACCCATCCCTACACTATCTATCCCCATCTCTATGCTATTTACCCCCAACTCTATGATATCTACC
>CM026395.1:27071090-27146968 GCA_014843695.1 Archivesica marissinica | reverse complement strand
TACCCCCCATCTATACACTATCTACCCCATTACTATGCTATCTACCGCCATGTCTATGATATCTACCCCATCCCTAACCTATCTACCCCATCCCTACGCTATCTACCCTGGCTCTATGCTATCTACCCCATCTATATGCTATCTACCCCCCATCTCTATGCTATCTACCCCCATCCCGATGCTATCTACCCCCATCAATATGACATCTACCTCATCTCTATGCTATCTATCCCATCTATACGCTATCTACCCCCATCCCTATGCTATCTACCCCCATCTCTATGCTATCTACCCCATATCTGTGATATCTACACCCCCATCTATACGCTATCTACCCCTATCTATATGCTATCTACCCTTATCTCTATGCTATCTACCCCATATTCTACGCTATCTACCCTGTCTCTATGCTATCTACCCCCATCTCTATGCTATCTACCCCATATTCTATGCTATCTACCCACATCTCTATGCTATCTACTCCCATCTCTATGCTATTTACCCCCATCTCTATGCTATCTACCCCATCTCTATGCTATTTACCCCCATCTCTACTCTATCTACCCCATCTCTATGCTATCTACCCCCATCTCTACTCTATCTACCCCCATCTCTATGCTATCTACCCCCATCTCTATGCTATCTACCCCAATCCCTACGCTATCTACCCTGTCTCTATGATATCTACCCCATCTCTATACTATCTACCACCATATCTGTGCTATCTACCCCCATATATACACTATCTACCCCATCTCTACGCTATCTACCCCTATCTCTATGCTATCTACCCCTATCTCTATGCTATCTACCTACTCCCATCTCTATGCTATTTACCCCCATCTCTATGCTATCTACCCCATCCCTACGCTATCTACCCCCATCTCTATGCTATCTATACCCCCATCTCTATGCTATCTACCCCCATCTCTATGCTATCTACCCCCATCTCTATGCTATCTACCCCCATATCTGTGCTATCTACCCCATCTATGCGCTATCTACCCCATATCTACGCTATCTACCCCTATCTCTATGCTATCTACCCCTATCTCTATGCTATCTACTCCATATTTTACGCTATCTACCCTGTCTCTATGCTATCTACCCCATCTATATGCTATCTACCCCCATCACTATGCTATCTACCTCATCTCTACGCTATATACCCTGTCTCTATGCTATCTACCCCATCTCTATGCTGTCTACTCCCATCTATGAGCTATCTACCCCCATCTCTACGTTATCTACCCCCATCTCAATGCTATCTACCCCAATATATGCGCTATCTACCCCATCCCTATGCTATCTACCCCAATCTATATGCTACCTACCCCCATCTCTACACTATCTACCCCAATCTATGCGCTATCTACCCCCATCTCTATGCTATCTACCCCAATCTATAGGCTACCTACCTCCATCTCTACACTATCTACCCCAATCTATGCGCTACCTACCCCCATCTCTACACTATCTACCCCAATCTGTGCGCTATCTACCCCCATCTCTACGGAGATTACTGGGAATACCCTGAGCAACTTTAAAAACGCACCAATTTTATCAGGGGTATATGTTTGGCGTAGGCAACATTTTCGAATATAGCAACTGTCTACGCAAAGTGTATTAAATTAAATTTTATCCACACATCAAGAGCAGTTGAGTCAGTATTAATCTGTGCTAAATTTTATGAAAATTCAGCCAATTACAAATAAACAAAAAATCACACCCCATATAGATGGTGCGATTTTAAAGTAGTTCAGTGTATTAATTAAGGGTTATATCAACACTACTATTCTGACCTTTATTGCAAGTGTTTACCTTTGTTTAATTGCTAATCAATATAATATGCGATATTGGTAACAATGTGGAGGTGTGTCTATGTGGAAAATGATCAGAGAAATGTTACCTCACAAGAGCAATGATTCACCTGTATGGAGTACTATGATTATAATGCATGGTGCCATAAAAAATGGAAAGCTATTTTTTACCATCTATTTAATAATTCAGTGCCATCACTTCCACTACTACCATCACTTCCACTACTACCAACACTTCCACTACTACCATCACTTACACTACTACCATCACTTCCACTACTACCAACACTTCCACTACTACCAACACTTCCACTACTACCATCACTTCCACCACTACCATCACTTACACTACTACCAACACTTCCACTACTACCAACACTTCCACTACTACCATCACTTCCACTACTACCATCACTTCCACTACTACCAACACTTCCACTACTACCAACACTTACACTACTACCATCACTTCCACCATTACCATCACTTACACTACTACCAACACTTCCACTACTACCAACACTTCCACTACTACCATCACTTACACTACTACCATCACTTCCACTACTACCAACACTTCCACTACTACCAACACTTCCACTACTACCATCACTTCTGCCATTTGCTACTCAGATATCTTCTGAAGCAGAATAAACTGCCAGCTATAGACAGCTTTCAGTAGCATGTCATTATTATTAGGCAGATAGAGTTTACAAAGGGACTATCGATTTGTCATCAATGTTCCGATCTGTAGTGAACAAGAGACTAAATCAATCTCTACCAGCTGTATTGAAAGCTTTAGTGAGCTATTTTTTGTTATTGGCAGTCTCATGCACAATGTTTGTATATATAGAGGTTTATAGTAGAATCTATACAAAACATCAATATAAGAATTGAACTTAAGGAAAATATAATTGTTATCTCCTTGGGTTTTTTAAAAATTATATTTACGAGCTTAGTTTATACACATTTATTTTAGCTCAATTGTGAAATAAGGTCTTACAACTGATATTAATCACTCTCGAGACCTCATTCCTGCCATGAGGGAGAGAGAAGATGCAATTTAAATGCCTTGCCTAAGTGCACAATATTCGTGTCTGAGTGTAGATGTATTGTGTAGATGTATTGTGTAGATATAGACGGGGGATCCAACCTGTGATTCCTGGATTACCAGTCCCTGTTAACCAACCACTGGACTGTAACATAATGGAAAACATTGATAAAGATCGATTTTGCTAATCCCAGGGAGCCTGTACAATTATTAGCCTTATCAAATATTAATGACAGTTCTAGGACAAAAAAGCCTGTTCATGTTTCTAGGGCAAAAAAGCTTGCACTTGAATCTAATAAAGTAATAACCATTTTCATTGCTAGGTTTTTCCACTTATTTTGAAAAAATGTCAGGTTTGAGTTTTATCTCAATTTCGTTGATTGAACCCTTGAGCCTGGCTTCATAATGGGGTCCCAGTGTAGTAATTTAGGATGAAAAGTGGATGATTTGTCTTGTTATGAATAAGTGTTGGCATAATAAAGAAAGACATTAAAATAATGTTCCTATTCAAAATGACTGACACAGTTTCTAAACAAGGTTGTTATTATGTATTTGTACTCAATATAAAAACAAAGTGCTAGTAAACTTAATCAACTGTTAAACATTTATAATGATCTGGAAATATGCGATATCTTATTTGTGCCTGCCTGCCTGTTTGTCTGCCTCTGTTTGTCTGCCTGCCCTGCCCCTGTGTTGGTATGTCTGTGTGTGACTCTGTCTGTGTGTGTGTGTGTCTGTATGTCTGTGTGTCTGTCTCTATTCCTGCCTGCCTGCCTGCCTGCCTGCCTGTCTGTCTGTCTGTCTGCCTGCCGTCTGTCTGTGTCTGTCTGTCTGTCTGTCTGTCTGTCTGTCTGTCTGTCTGTCTGTCTGCTGTCTGTCTGTCGTCGTCTGTCGGTCTGTCTGTCTGTCTGTGTCTGTCTGTTCTTGTCTGTCTGTCCTGTCTGTCTGTCTGTCTGTCTGTCTGTCGTCTGCTGTCTGTCTGTCTGTCTGTCTGTCTGTCTGTCTGTCTGTCTGTCTGTCTGTCTGTCTGTCTGTCTGTCTGTCTGTCTGTCTGTCTGTCTGTCTGTCTGTCTGTCTGTCTGTCTGTCCGTCTGTCTGTCTGAGGTACCGAAAGAGTTGATCCCAATGATTATAAGACAATATTATTATCAGTCAAGTTTCGTCAAAATTATTTTGTCATTTTTAATATTAAGTTCTGAAAGTCCATAAAAAATACGTAATCTCCATCCTTGGGAAAAATCAATCTAATATTGTAAATACAGTCATAATCAACAACAATTGTGCAAAGTGTGCAAACTATTCCCAATTCAGACCCATGTAGATTCTGGCATTTATTTAGGTTTCTATTATTTTTATAATATATGCCAGAGTCGACCCATTCCCCCCCCCCCCCCCAATAAAAATAATAGTATGTCTTTGATGAATTGTTAATTTGCATTAACTGGAAAAAGAGGGATTTATTTTCAAAATGGCCCAGTTGTAGCCATCAGGATTGTGTCCTTTAAAGCAAGGCAATTAAATTCCACATTGCCTCTTCAAGAATGAGGTCTCGAGAGCGATTAATATGAATGTTGTAAGAACTTGTTTCGCAATCAAGCAAACATAAATTTGTATAAATGAAGCTGAGATATTACAGAGAAAAAATCCTCATAAAATGCATGTTGCAATTCTATTAAAAAAAACCCATAATTTATGCTATTTTTAAAAATCAATTTGCAACTACATGTATAGCATCGTTTTAGGGGTGCAAGATAAATCTGTCTAAGGAACTACTTTATGCTAATTAGATATCACGAATATGTCCGGTAGTTTCCGTTGATTTCCGCATCCATATTTATATCATTTCATTGGACAATGGTAAAATACGAATACTGCCTTTAAGTTACGTCATTATAATAACAGCGATACCGCATCAATGACACAATCAATGGCGTTATCCTGCTATTCATGTGTTGTTCATGTGCCTACTATTACCATTTGACCCACAATGCACTTGCATTGTTTGTAAGTATCCCGCCTCTAATCACAGTGAGACTGATCTCCCTTTAAATCTTGTTATTTAGTAGTTCCTATTAGAATATTGGTTCAAAATCATAAATTATTTGAATCTTTACCCTTGATGGAGGCAAAGGTTTAGCATTAAATAAATTAAACCATTAAATTTAACATGTACATGGTGTTTACTTTCAAATAACAATCAACATCAATGTGAGTAAATTGTCACATTCCAATGACCTCATCACTTTATAGTAAATTCATATGGGCATTCATGCATGTAGATCGGCTGGCATAATTCGTAAAGTGGATCAAAAGCATAAGAAAGGTGAGAAATAAATCGACCACCTTCATAGAGTTACAGTTACGGAAATCCTACCCTCGGGCTGAAGATGCGTGTAAAGAACTCACTCGACAGAGCCTCATTCTTCATGAATGCATCTTCAGCCCGAGGGTGGGATTTCCTTATCTCTGCCGAGTTCTTTGCATGCATCTTCAGTCCGAGGGTGGGATTTCCTTATCTCTGCCGAGTTCTTTGGACACATCTTCATCTCTGCCAAGTTCTTTGCACACATCTTGAGCCGGGGGGATTCCTTATCTTGCCGAGTCTATGCACGATATCAACCCTCAGGTGAACCCAACCACCCACACCACCAACCCGGATTTCCTTATCTCTGCCGAGTTCTTTGCACGCATCTTCAGCCCTTGGGTTGGATTTCCTTATCTCTGCCAAGTTCTTTGCACACATCTTCAGCCCTCAGGTGGGATTTCCTTATCTCTGCCGAGTTCTATACACGCATCTTCAACCCTCGGGTGGGATTTCCTTATCTCTGCCGAGTTCTTTGCACGCATCTTCAGCCCTCGGGTGGGATTTCCTTATCTCTGCCGAGTTCTTTGCATGCATCTTCAGCCCTCGGGTGGGATTTCCTTATCTCTGCTGAGTTCTTTGCACACATCTTCAGCCCTCGTGAGGTATTTCCTTATCTGCAACTCTTGGAGGTACTATATTCAATTTATCTATCATTCCCTTGAACTTATTTTAAATTATGGTCATCAATTTCAGAGAAATATTTTTATTGCACATCATTAATTCCCATGGCAAACATACAGATTATCATGACCATTTGTCATGTTCGCATACCAGTAGCGTAACGCATGTTAGTCCGTGCCTACACATCAGTTTGACAATTATGATATATGGCACTTTTTACAGTCTTCAAAATCATGTCCAAATAAATGCCAAAACAACAGACGTTCTACGGTTTTAAAATTTTCAAGCGGGGGGAGGAACCCCCTACACTTCGTGCCTACACATCAATATGTATTTAGTTACGCCCCTGCACACGTATCATTCATGAAAATCTAGAGCTCAGGGATGAACCCAAAATAATCCCCCTCCCAAACAAAATTTAAGGGACTTAATATAATAATTAAGGACCTCTCCCAAAACTGCCAACAGACACCTCAATTATCTAAATTAATGTATTCATAGACAGGCATTACAAGGAATATGAATTTTATTGATCATGCGGAAACAGCGGATATTATACATTGCAGATGAATGAGAGCTCCAATAGATCTGTCTGCCACTGTAGACATAGTCCAAAAGTTGATCTAGGAAAACCGACTTATAATGCCAAAATATTGATACTTCCGCTGGCTACTTCTCAAGAAGCAAAATTCCTGTCCAATAACAAATGAATGAGAAATTAGGTGCAGATCGACCTGCTGTATATTTGGGTGAAAACGGGGTGCGGATTGAGTTATTCGAGTTGCCAGTTATGCCCATACTAGCTATAAGAACACGGATTCTGCATGTATATACAGTCAAACCTGTGTTAGTGGTCACCTCTATTAAGCAGCCAACCTGTATTAAGCAGCTAGTTTCCAGATTCCCAATATGTTGTTTTATTATACATTTGACCTCTATTAGGCAGCCAACCTGTATTAAGCAGCTAGTTTCCAGATTCCCAATATGTTGTTTTATTATACATTTGACCTCTATTAGGCAGCCACCTGCGCTAAGCAGCCACTTTCTGGGAGTCCCTTGGTTGGCTGCTTAAGCGCGCTCGCTTCTCACCAATGCAACCTGGGTTCAATCCTCAGACCTGGATGTATGTGAGATGGTACGGTGGTTGCCAGATCGGACAGTTGGGTTTTCTCCGGGTACTCCGGTTTCCTCCCACACGAATGACCACATATACGCTTTCATCCGCGCCAACGAAAGTGATTAATATAAGTTGTTAAAACTTGCTTCGCAGTCGTTGTAAAACATATAAAGTTTAATGGCTGCTTAAGACAGGTTTGACTGTACACAGAGGCAACAACAACAAGGGCAAGTGATGTAGTCTCAATCAACCATTATATATACATGTACATGTGCAGAACAAATGTTCTAAAGATGAAATTCGTTTACTTTTCTATTATCATGTGTACATAAACAATATATCAGGGTAAGTCAGGTGTAAATTGTGTTTGTGTCATTGGTAGATCAACTTCAAGTATACATGACATTCGTTTTCTTTACGATTATCATGTTTACATAAACAATCTATCAGGGTCAGTCAGGTGTAAATTGAGTTTGTCATTGGTAGACCATGTATAGATGACATTCACTTTCTTTACGATTATCATGTTTACATAAACAATCTATCAGGGTGAGTCAGGTGTAAATTGAGTTTGTCATTGGTAGACCATATATAGATGACATTCACTTTCTTTACGATTATCATGTTTACATAAACAATCTATCAGGGTGAGTCAGGTGTAAATTGAGTTTGTCATTGGTAGACCATGTATAGATGACATTCACTTTCTTTACGATTATCATGTTTACATAAACAATCTATCAGGGTCAGTCAGGTGTAAATTGAGCTTGTTATTGGTATGGGTCAAGTACATACAGTCAAACCTGTGTTTAGAGTTTAAACTTTATTTTACAATGATTGCGAAACAAGCTTTAACAACTTATATTAATCACTCTCGTTGGCCCAGATGAGAGCGTAAATGTGGTCATTCTTGTGGGGGAGGAAACCTCAGGTCTGAGGATCAAACCCAGGTTGCATTGTTGAGAAGCAAGCACACTAACCACTGCGCCAATCAGATAACCTGTGCTAAGCAGCCATCCAAGGGAATCGCAGAAAGTGGCTGCTCAGCACAGGTGACTGCTTAATAGAGGCCAACTGTATAATAAAACAACATATTGGGAATATGGAAACTGGCTGCTTACTACAGGTTGGCTGCTTAATGGAGATGACCACTAACACATGTATCACTGTATAGATTAAAACATTCATCTACCTTTCATGCTATATTGGGATTTCCAAATAATACCCGCTTTATTGAATTAGACTTAAATCTTATGTATATCCCCAGTGACCCTAATATCGGTGAATACTAATGTGAGCGGTGATATCAGAATAAATCCAAATGAACCGCACACGCTCATTTTGTGCTTAGTAATGACAATTACCGTCGGATTTCCGCAACTGTCCATAGCAAAGACAACATTTATGAGGCGAAATTTACATCGTCACCGGTCATTGGTATCACTAGGTAAATAAAAGATGGAGGTTAGTTCTGTTGCTTTCACTTTGTTATTCATTCAATTATGATTTATTTCTTACTAACTGATATTGCATACAATAATAATAAATATCATTATGCTTAATTGAGAGTGAACATTATTTGCACAGCCTCTTTTTGAAGCACAAATACACAGGTTATTGCTTATGTCACCAGTTATCGTATTCCCAAGATACTGTTTGCATATGGTTTATGCATAGGATATAAGCCGAAAACGTTTGAGACTAATACCTTACTTAAAATACACATTATATAACAAGATCCTACTAATTAAAATTGTTAATTTAATACGCGTAGGATTTAATATAAAACTCTGGCATTTTGACACCTTCCAATATTAATAATAATGGACTGCAAGTACAAAGGTATGACGTCACGACAGTGTTTTCAGTCAAGTTAGATGGGGGGCGTAAGATTTTCTTGTTTATATACCTGCGCCCCATAAGTGAAAAGGTCACATTCTTAGTTTTTCCGGGTTAAAACCCACAGGATATATTGGTAGCTAAATTTTGACATCATAACTTGGATGTTAACCTTTATCACTCTGCAGGAGAAATGAGCAGACGTGGGACAAATGGGGACGATGCATTCCGAATACAAACAAGTGCGGACAATGCGTTCCGGTTGTAAACAAGTGCGTGACTGATCGATTCGGAAAGTCCTACTTTCGGTTTTCGAGTTTGTTTTATTGCAAAATAACACTGTTTACCAAATGAACATAAGCATACAAAGTATAATGTTAGACTGTGTAGCAGCATTGCTACCCATACGTAAAATCTGAATTTTTCAAATATCTTTTATTTCATACGATGTAATGCTGCTTTAAAGACAATAATTATGCTGAATAGGAGCATACTATATTTATTTATACTAATATTACAGTTGACTCTTTGTTTTCAACCCCAAAAGCCAGAAATTCACTTAGTTTATACAAATTTATTTTAGCTCGATTGTGAAACAAGTTCTTACAATTTATAAATATTAATCACTATCGAGGCCTCATTCCTGATGTAATCCATTGTCAATAGGAGAAGTGGCAATGTGGAATTTAATTGCCTCGCATATTGGCCACAACCGTAACAGCTACAGCTGGGCTCGAACTTGGGGGCCGTTGGCACCTAAAGCAAACGCTCTACCACTATGCAATCATGACTTCCACAATAATTCATTTAAAGAAAGGCCAAATTTAATTACAAACTAAAAGTTGTTGAAAAAATGCATGTCTCCCCAGCAATGTTGCATCAGCGGAGTAAAGGGCAATAACTCTGCAAATAAGGAATATGGTGAAACGCAAAGATGATAATTTATGCAAAAACTAGGTTTGGTACTGATCTCATTGAAATCTGGCTACGGAATTAGAAGAAGTAGTCCGGACAAACTGTCTTCTTCACAAATCTTCAAAGGGCCATAACTGTGTGAAAAATTACCGTAATTAACCAAGAGGAACGCAAACATGATAATTATGTGCGACAAAGCTTGGTACCGATCATTCCTGTTAAGAGTCATGACATTCCGTCCACGAGTTTAGAAGATTTTGTTCGGATAAAGCATGTTATTTAAAAGTCTTCAAAGGGCCATAACTGTGTAAAACATTACCATAATTAACCAAGTGGAACGTAAAGATGATAATTATGTGCAACAAAGCTTGGTACCGATCATTCCTGTTAAGAGTCATGACATTCCGTCCACGAGTTTAGAAGATTTTGTTCGGATAAAGCATGTTATTTAAAAGTCTTCAAAGGGCCATAACTGTGTAAAACATTACCATAATTAACCAAGTGGAACGTAAAGATGATAATTATGTGCAACAAAGCTTGGTACCGATCATTCCTGTTAAGAGTCATGACATTCCGTCAACGAGTTTAGAAGATTTTGTTCGGATAAAGCATGTTATTTAAAAGTCTTCAAAGGGCCATAACTGTGTGAAACATTACCATAATTAACCAAGTGGAACGTAAAGATGATAATTATGTGCAACAAAGCTTGGTACCGATCATTCCTGTTAAGAGTCATGACATTCCGTCAACGAGTTTAGAAGATTTTGTTCGGATAAAGCGTGTTATTTAAAAGTCTTCAAAGGGCCATAACTGTGTGAAAAAAGAATCGAGCGAAACACAAGATGGAATTGTATGAAAATATAGTGACACCCTCCTCTAAGTTTATACTAGATTTTATGAACCATTAAGAAACAGATATTGGGTATTTTACCAGCGGTGTAATGACTCAGAACCTAATAAAACATGCTTTGATGCATCTATTATAAAGATGTTAAAAAAACAACACTGCATTAAATTGCAAAGTCTTACATACAGTCCATGATAATAAATTCTACATACCATATTGATTCTAATAAATGCTCTGGGGAGGGACTGACATTATTAAAAACCAGTGTGGTAATGCAATTTAGGTATGATACTGGTTCCATATTGATTCTAATAAATGCTCCTGGGGCTTCACATTATTAAAAATCAGTGTGGTAATGCAACTTAGGTATGATACTGGTTCCATATTGATTCTAATAAATGCTCCTGGGGCTTCACATTATTAAAAATCAGTGTGGTAATGCAACTTAGGTATGCTACTGGTTCCATATTGATTTAATAAATGCTCCCGGAAGGGGGGGGGGGTGGTCACATTATTAAAAACCAGTGTGGTAATGCAACTTAGGTATGATACTGGTTCCATATTGATTCTAATAAATGCTCCTGGGGCTTCACATTATTAAAAAACAATGAGGTAATGCAACTTAGGTATGCTACTGGTTCCATATTGATTCTATGCTCCTAGGGCTTCACATTATTAAAAAACAGTGTGGTAATGCAACTTAGGTATGATACTGGTTCCATATTGATTCTAATAAATGCTCCTGGGGCTTCACATTATTAAAAACCAGTGTGGTAATGCAACTTAGGTATGCTACTGGTCATTCTTGTGTAGTTTCAAAAAAAAATCCAGCCAGAGGTTTAGAAGATCTTGTGCTGACAAAGTGTCTTCTTTAAAAATGTACAAAGGGCCATAACTCTGAAAAAAATAAAAAGAGCAGAATGAGAAGATGACATGCACAATTATACTTGATAACGATCACCTCCTGTAAAGTTTCATCAAAATCTGGCAAGGTGGTTTAGAGAGGAAGCTTTGTGTTCTTTGGAAATGTTCAAATGGCCATAACACTGGTTAGAATAAGTCTAGCTGAACGCGAAGAAGACATGCATGCACAACTAGGCTTGATAATGTCAGATCACTCCTGTAAAGTCATGATAGTGCAGTGGTAATGCGCTCACTTCAGATGCAAAAGGCCTGGAGTTTCAGCCCCACTGTAGCCGATATGATTCGGCCCTATGAAAGGTGTTTAAATTCCACATTGCCTCTTCTCTCTCCCTCGTGGCGATGGATTCCATCAGGAATGAGGTCTGGAGAGTGATTAATATAAGTTGTAAGAACCTGTTTCGCAATCAAAACTAATCAAAATTTGTATAAACTAATATTATTGTCAAGATCATGATGGCTGTCCGATTAGCGCAGTGGTTAGCGTGCTCGCTTCTCACCAATGCGACCCGGGCTCGATCCTTGGACAGGGAAGTATGTGAGATGGTACGATGGTCGCCAGATCTGACAGGTGGGTTTTCTCCGGGTACTCCGGTTTCCTCCCACATGAATGACCACATATACGCTTTCATCCGAGCCAATGAGAGTGATTAATATAAGTTGTTAAAACTTGCTTCGCAATCGTTGTAAGTTAAATAAAGTACAGTGGAACCTCCCAAAACCGGACCCTCTCTAACTCGGAATACTCCCAAAACCGGACGTTTTTGAAAGTCCCGAATTGTTTCTTATTTATTTCTTATATAAAATCACTCTGAAAACGGAACCTCTTAACTCCGGAAATCGGACGAAATATTTGCATAATTTGGGTACAGTTTGATGTAATTTCACCTCCCAAAACCGGAACAACTTTTAGGCGACATAGGTCTTCATCAATAAACTAAAATGTGTTGAATTTGTTTGTGTATTCCGTCAGAAATTGACACGCTGCTGACACTTTCCAATCTCGTTTTTAACGGTGCGCGTTTGATCTATGAACGTGTGATAATCGCGCAAGATTATAAGATGTCAGGCTGATTGATGACTACTGCAATTAGCACTCATGTACAGTTAATGTGTCAGCTAACTGGGGGATTATGTTATAATCACATGTAGATTACTATCCTATAGGCAATTATAAAACTTGTTTGATAATGAATAAAGGATTTTGTGAATATCGTAATTTATTGTTTGATGCAATCATTTGATCACCTGTGAAAGCACAATATAATCCAGTCACACAAGATAATTATGATTTTCGCAACTTTTGACCATTTGTTTTACAAAATAATATTTAAAGAACTGTTTTTCAAAAATATTTCATCACTTTATAAAGGCATATGTACTTTATAAAGGTTATATGCAGTTTTGAAAACACATCAATAAAAAACCTCTGAAAACCGGAAACCTCTGTAAACCGGACTTTTTATCCAGTCCTGAAGGTGTCCGGTTTAGAGAGGTTCCACTGTACTATATAAAAAAAAAAAAAAGTTGTATAATCATATCTTGTGACATCAATTCAAAAGTAAGAGTGTGTTTCACATGAACATTCAGTTTCACATTTCATCTTGGGTAATTAAAATATGATGCATCTATTTTATTACCTTGGGAACAGGTGTTGATATATTTTGCCTGGTCAGTCATATAAGTATATTTTAACACCGAGACCATCAATTGGGCATATTGAGTTTCTGATCATATCAACTTGTCATTTTGCCAGAAATTAAAAAGTAAAAAATTGACAATGGGAACCCAGGCTACTACTTGATGGCAGGAATACAATAAAGAAATGATGGGACTTTAAACCGAGGTCTCGTGGCGGTGCTTTACACTGTGCACATAAAAGAACCAGAGGAGATTCTGGAGTGGGTCTCTGTCTGTATCATTGCACTATCATCCAAAAATCTCCAACATTCTAAAATGACTAATCTCTTCAGGAGGCGTCACTCATATGGGCAACCGGTAGCGACGATAAATAAACGTAAAACCGAAATTATTTCTACTGTTATTGTTTATTATTTGGTATTAACCCATTTCATTCTGGATACCGTTCAAACAGTATTTGCAAAGAACATAGAGCCAGATCAGCCGCCATCTGATCAGGCTCTATGCTGTTTGCTATTCAGATGATCTTGCTAAGACACTTGGCTATGTAGCAAACAACATAGATCCTGATTAGCACGCAGCATCACGCTGCTGTGGCTGATCTGGATCTATGTTGTTTGCAAAAGCCTTTAAATGTATCCAGAATGAAATGGGTTAATATTGGATACATTAATCTAAGAGGGAAGATTAACCCATTCAACACCAAGTAACTCACATGGACTGGTCCATGATATTCATAAACCAATAAATGAATCAGAAAATCACATTTGGACAAGTTCATTTATCAAAATGGGTAATTATGTCTAAAAATAGTCATATCACTGGCAAAAAGTGCAGATCCTGATGAGACGGCTCGTTACGAGCCGGCTCATCTGGATCTACACTTTTTGTAAGCCTATTTAGAGGTCTGTGGTGTTGAAAGGATTAAGATAGTGGGGATGTGTGTACATGTGATTAGATAGTTATGGCTTAGTTTGTGATAACAAATAGATATCAAAATAAAGAGTTCAGTGTAGTAAAGCTGCATGACAATGATAATTATCATCTATCTAGCAGTTATCCTGTTGGTAATTATCATCTATCTAGCAGTTATCCTGTTGGTAATTATCATCTATCTAGCAGCTATCATGTTGGTAATTATCATCTATCTAGCAGTTATCCTGTTGGTAATTATCATCTATCTAGCAGTTATCCTGTTGGTAATTATCATCTATCTAGCAGCTATCATGTTGGTAATTATCATCTATCTAGCAGCTATCATGTTGGTAATTATCATCTATCTAGCAGCTATCATGTTGGTAATTATCATCTATCTAGCAGCTATCATGTTGGTAATTATCATCTATCTAGCAGTTATCATGTTGGTAATTATCATCTATCTAGCAGCTATCATGTTGGTAATTATCATCTATCTAGCAGCTATCATGTTGGTAATTATCATCTATCTAGCAGCTATCATGTTGGTAATTATCATCTATCTAGCAGCTATCACATTGGTAATTATCATCTATCTAGCAGCTATCCTGTTGGTAATTATCATCTATCTAGCAGCTATCATATTGGTAATTATCATCTATCTAGCAGTTATCCTGTTGGTAATTATCATCTACCTAGCAGTTATCCTGTTGGTAATTATCATCTATCTAGCAGCTATCCTGTTGGTAATTATCATCTACCTAGCAGTTATCCTGTTGGTAATTATCATCTATCTAGCAGCTATCCTGTTGGTAATTATCATCTACCTAGCAGTTATCCTGTTGGTAATTATCATCTATCTAGCAGCTATCCTGTTGGTAATTATCATCTACCTAGCAGTTATCCTGTTGGTAATTATCATCTATCTAGCAGCTATCCTGTTGGTAATTATCATCTATCTAGCAGCTATCCTGTTGGTAATTATCATCTACCTAGCAGTTATCCTGTTGGTAATTATCATCTATCTAGCAGCTATCCTGTTGGTAATTATCATCTATCTAGCAGCTATCCTGTTGGTAATTATCATCTATCTAGCAGTTATCATGTTGGTAATTATCATCTATCTAGCAGTTATCCTGTTGGTAATTATCATCTATCTAGCAGTTATCCTGTTGGTAATTATCATCTATCTAGCAGTTATCCTGTTGGTAATTATCATCTATCTAGCAGTTATCCTGTTGGTAATTATCATCTATCTAGCAGTTATCCTGTTGGTAATTATCATCTATCTAGCAGCTATCACATTGGTAATTATCATCTACCTAGCAGTTATCATGTTGGTAATTATCATCTATCTAGCAGCTATCACATTGGTAATTATCATCTATCTAGCAGCTATCATGTTGGTAATTATCATATAGGGCTATCATGTTGGTAATTATGATATAGGAATATCCTGTTGGTAATTATCATCTACCTAGCAGCTATCATGTTGGTAATTATCATATATGGTTATCCTGTTGGCTATTATCATCTACCTAGCAGTTATCCTGTTGATAATTATCATATAGAGCTATCATGTTGGTATTTATCATCTATCTAGCAGCTATCATGTTGGTAATTATCATATAGGGTTACCCTGTTGGTATTTACCATCTATCTAGCAGCTATTGTGTTGGTAATTATCATATAGGGCTATCCTGTTGGTAATTATCATCTACCTAGCAGTTATCATGTTGGTATTTATCATCTATCTAGCAGCTATCCTGTTGGTATTTATCATCTATCTAGCAGCTATCCTGTTGGTAAGTAGCATATATCTAGCAGTTATCATGTTGGTATTTATCATCTATCTAGCAGCTATCCTGTTGGTAATTATCATATATCTAGCATTTATCCAGTAATGGAGGGGTATTTATAGCACAGTTTGTCCTGTAATGGATGGGGTATTTAGAATACATATCCAAGTATATGGGAGTATTCATTTATAGTACATGTATAAGCAACATCCAATAAACACAAGTACACTATCAAATACTAGATACATGTTCCCTATTTATGGGCCTATTTTCCAAGTGGATATACCAACCTGTGTCAGCACTTGTTGTTGACATGAACGAGATTGGTCTCTCCTTTCTCTGATGTCCATCGCTTAAGTCTCTAATCAGCTTCCCATCATCCATGTCTTTATGTATTATTTCCTTTCCTATTCCAACTTTTTCACTTTTAACAGTTACATCACTATCAATTGAATACTTATTATTGCACTTATCGACTTCACCACTAACACTGGCTTCACCTTTCTGTAACACTATATTTGAATCAAGCATAGCACAATGAACTGAAATTCCAGAATCCAACATACTACGCCTTATACTCGGATCAATCATTGAACCTTTTAATGATATACCTGATTCAACCATGGAAGTCCGCACAGAATTTCCGGACATAGCAGAATCTGTCATTGAACCCCTCATCGAGATTCCCGAGTCTGTCATAGGAGCACTACTTAGGATTTCAGCTTTATTACTTATTGCACTTGTTTTAACACTCATTTCTGAGGCTTTTGCTTCATCATCCAATGCATAAGTACCATTTAAGCTCTCCAATATGTCTGCATTAGACTGACTAGAACTAATGTGTGTGTTTTCTTGCGTAAATGTTGAGTTCAGCACTTTGTTCATTTGTAATTCAGCTTGGGTGTATGTGGAATTCAAGCATACATTGTCCTGGACTTTACTAGATTCAGCATCATCTTGTGTATATGTAGAATTCAGATTTATTTTACTTCGGAAATCTGATTCATTTTCCAGACATGATGATGCGGCAATATCTGCTTCATCAAATTCAGCTGATATATTCAAATCAACTTGATTCTCCGGCGTAATATCTTTGTCTTCTGACATTGGTTCTATGGTATCTTGTGAGGCAGCAGCATCTACATCATCCTCATCATCATTACCAAACAGTTCACTTAATAAGTCATTTTTATCCAGTGCAAAACTTGAAATAAGTCCAAGACTGGCGTCTTGATTCATTTCCATTGGTTGTGCAGCAAATTCACCATCTTCAATCATCTCTTGATCAAAGATAAACTCTGGAGATGGAGATTCTTCAGATGGTTCTTGAGTTGAAGTTTTGCTTTCTGATTCACCATCAAATGTGATGTTCAGATACTGTGCTTTACCATCACACATTGCAATGTAATCATTATTTAAACTCCAAGAATCCTCACCTCCTGAGCTACCACCTCCAGAATGATGTAATTCATGAACATCAATTTTTTCATCAATATCATCTGTGTCTTCACCATCAGAAGAAACAGTTTGTATAGTTTCTAAACTTTCATCCAAAATATTTTCATCCAAACTTATAATGTCCTTTCTAATATGCTGAATATTTGAATATGCATGTGATACCGGACACGGTAATTTTGGTAGCTTTCTCTTAGGCTTGTTATTTTCTCTTGAATTTATTTCTTCATCATCATCATCATCACGTATGATTCCATTTTCATCAAGTCCAAGAATGTTATCATCTAAGTCATTATCACATTGATCTAATAATTCATTGGACCGGTCCTGGTGCCCAATCTCATCTCTGATCGAACTAATATCATAAAGTTTACTTTTACTTGGAAGCTGTGATACTTTCGGTTTGGATTTAACTATAGCCTGAATAGCCTTATGATCCAGGTGGGTCACTCTTTCTACAGGTGCGAAAATTCCATGACCCTTCCGACAAGTAAAATATCTGACATCGTTTACAAGACCATCGTGTATTCCCTCTGGATCATCTAAAGCAATACCACACCACAAACCAGAAGCTAAGTGGGTACTTCCGTAATATAACAATGTCCCAGTCTTCACGCCCCCAATTGAGACACGGTCGCCAATAAAGAATTCCTGATGTTCAATAGGGTCTGGAGCAGTGTTCTGCCCAGGGACATTCTGTGGTATTGGTATCGGCTGAGTCTTGGGTGTTTCGGCTTCTACTGGTGCTGGTTGAAGCGGAGTGCTATATGTAGTGGAAGGGGCTGGTAATTTCGAAATGTAGGATTTTGGTCTCTGCAGGAAGGATCTTCTCTTTTCTGGTGGATTCCTGTCCAACGACTCCGATAACTCACTGCTCGAATACTACAAATAGAAAGTGTATATCTTAATAATAAGTCAAACATAATAATTATATAATAATGTTAGGGAATATTAGTCTAATTACCTACAGTTTTATAACTTTTAATTTATTAGGCGAGTTGGGAGAGAATGCTTTGACGAGCCTTGTATTATTTTGGAGACAAACCTAATACAGTCAATCCTATCTTTAGCAGCCAGTCAAGGGAATCATAGAAAGTGGCTTCTTAGCACAGGTGGCTGCTTAAATGTATAATAAAACAACACATTGAGAAACTGGAGACTGGCTGCTTAATACAGGTTGGCTGCTTAATGGAGGTGACGACTATCACAGGTTTGGCTGTATATTTAAATTCAACAGATAGTAACCTAATATTTTATTTCACAGACGCATTTGTAGCCCAGTGGTAACACGCTGGACTGTTAATCCAGGGATCGCAGGTTCGATCCCCCGTCTGACCCAAATAAAATTAACAGTCTTTGATATGGGACTTTAAACCAAGGTCTTGTGTCGGTGCTGTACACCCTGCACGTAAAAGAATCAGAGGAGACTCTGGAATGGGTCTCTGTCTGTATCATTGCACTATCCTCCAACATTCTAAAATGACTAATCTCTTCAGGAGGCATCGCTCATATGGGCAACCGGTAGCAACGATAAATAAATGTAAAACACACACATTAATATGTTATTTATCTTCTGATCGATTATAAAACATCTTCATCTTCTCATGCAACATGAAAGTTGTGATAGCGCAGTGGTAGCACATTCACATCCGATGCGAAATGCCCTAGGTTCGCGCCCAGCTGTAGCCGTTACGATTGTGCCCTTAGACAATGCATTTAAATTCCACGTTGCCTCTTCTCTCTCCCTAGTGCCGTCTGATATGATGTTTGCTATTCAGATGATCTTGCTAAGACACTTGGCTATGTAGCAAACAACATAGATCCTGATCAGCATGTAGCGTAACACTGTGGATGATCTGGATCTATGTTGTTTGCAAAAGCCTTTAAATGTATCCCGAATGAAATGGGTTAACGGTAGAACAATAGATATCACGTTGATACTGTTGGCAAGATCCGACAACAAGTTCGAGCAATCGGGGCAGGGCAGTTCCAGGCAACTGGATTAAGCGAGTTTGAGGCAACTAGAATTGAGAATTGAGCCCCTATTTTTCGATAATGGCCTTAATATCCGGCAATTATTTTTATAAAATGTTGTTAAAACAAGTTCATTAACATTTTACCTACTTATCAGCTGACAAATTAGTTTATACAAATTTATTATAGCTCGATTGCGAAACAAGTTCTTACAACTTATATTAATCACTCTCGAGACCTCAGTCCTAATGGAATTCATCGTCACGAGGGAGATATAAGAGACAATGTGGACTTTAAATGCTGTAGTGGTATATAGGGAGACTTATGTTATATGTTATATTTCGGGTTTTACGCCTGCATCAGCACCATTTTGGGCTATATCGCCGGCGGGCAGTTTACCTAACAACACCTTTCCTGGGCAGGCTCCAGCGGTTAACCAGTACTTGGGTGCACCAACCTCCGTAAGAAACTGCCAACTTTTTCATATAAATGAGACACGGTCTGAGCGGGGCTCGAACCCGTTACCATCAGTGATGATAGGTTACAGTGGTATACATATAGGGAGACTTATACTGTCTCACTATAGAGCTAGCTTTTATAGCGATGCGGTAGAGTGTTCGCCTCCAGGTAATGAAAAAAGCTTGGGCTTGGTTACTTTAATGGTGTCAGAAGTGTTTTTCGGGCCCATGTGTGACTACGCAGACTCGTACTTCGGTTGGAGAGGGCTATACTCCGTTGAATTTCTGTATGAATGGTTGATGTCTGGATTCAAAAGATATGAAGAGGGGAGGAGTGTAGTGGTATATACGCAGACTTATACTGTCTCGCTATAGAGCTAGCTTTTATAGCGACGCGGTAGAGTGTTCACCTCCAGGTAATGGAGGATCAGGCAGTCATGGGTTCGACCCCAACTTGGGCTTGGTTACTTTAATGCCTTGCCTAAGGGCACAATCGTAACGGCTCCAGTGGGGCTCGAACGTTCAGTCTTTCACATCTGAAGAGATGCGCTATCATGCACTATCAAGACTTCCACAAATTTATGAAAACCATGTGAGCATACTCTGGCCACCCCACCCACACATACACCCCATCCATTTCCAATGTATAGCCACTATTTATTAATAATAATAACAAAACAATTAACTAAAATAAAATGTCATATGCAGAATGCAATACCTTTGTTTCACCATCCATATTTCATCACACCAAAAACGTTCATCAATAACATAAGCTTAGTATCCCCTCTATCAACAACACAAGATTTACATCACTGCCCCCCCCCCCCCCGACTTATATCATAGCAGTTCATATACACAAGAGTGAGACATGGCTCAATGAACATAATAATGCATCTCTTTTCATAACATCATAAAAGAAATGGAGTTGATTTTCAACCTCGGTTGACCTTGGTGTGATTATCCTCTAAGCAGATTTACTATTCAAGGTATATTTCTTGTAAGCCCTATAGTATAAGTTCTTCGGAATTTCAAATATGATAACACACACATAAAGACAATTCGGAAAAGTGATCAAGTGAAATTATACTGGCCCCTCCCCCCTGCTGCTGATGATGATACTGCTGCTGTTGCTGCTGCTGATGACTAAATTATAATCAAGAAACAAGAGGGAGATTATAATTACCGATGACTAAAAATAGTGGAAGTCATGATAGTGCAGTGGATGCACGTTCGCTTCAGGTGCGAAAGGTCCAGAGTTCGAGCCCCACTGGAGCCATTATGATTGTGCCCTTAGGCAAGGGATTTAAAATTCCACATTGCCTCTTCTCTCTCCCTCGTGGCGATGGATTCCATCAGGAATGAGGTCTCGAGAGTGATTAATATAAGTTGTAATAACTTGTTTCGTAATCGAGCTAAAATAAAGTTGTAAAAATTCTGTAAATATGTCACAGATTAATGCATAAATTTTATTAAACCAATAAAGAGTCATTATACATGTAAATGACATTTCAATCACAATATAATTGTAATAACATATAAATATGGATATTAATAGCATTAATGCTTATTTCATATTGGTCTAACACAGTTAAAATATACCTGACAATATCAATGCAAAATTATAGTGTTTTTTAAGATCATTATTTAGTTAACCCTTTCAATAGGCTTAACGTGTAGATCCAGATGAGCCGGCTCATCATCTGCACTTTTTGCCAATAATGGTACTATTTTTAGACAAAATTACCCATTTTGATAAATGAACTGGTCCAAATGTAATTTTTTATTTTTTATTGGTTAAAAATATCCTGCACCAGTCCATGTCAGTTACTTGGTGTTGAATGGGTTAAATATACTGCACCAGTCCATGTCAGTTACTTGGGGTTGAATGGTTTAAATATCATGCACCCAGTCCATGTCAGTTACTTGGTGTTGAATGGGTTAAATATCCTGCACCAGTCCATGTCAGTTACTTGGTGTTGAATGGGTTAAATATCCTGCACCAGTCCATGTCAGTTACTTGGTGTTGAATGGGTTAAATAGCCTGCACCAGTCCATGTCAGTTACTTGGTGTTGAATGTGTTAAATATCCTGCACCAGTCCATGTCAGTTACTTGGTGTTGAATGGGTTAAATATCCTGCACCAGTCCATATCAGTTACTTGGGGTTGAATGGGTTAAATATCCTGCACCAGTCCATGTCAGTTGAATGGGTTAAATATCCTGCACCAGTCCATGTCTGTTATTTGGTGTTGAATGGGTTAAATATCCTGCACCAGTCCATGTCAGTTATTTGGTGTTGAATGGGTTAAATATCCTGCACCAGTCCATGTCAGTTATTTGGTGTTGAATGGGTTAAATATCCTGCACCAGTCCATGTCAATTACTTGGTGTTGAATGGGTTAAATATCCTGCACCAGTCCATGTCAGTTACTTGGTGTTGAATGGTTTAAATATCCTGCACCAGTCCATGTCAGTTACTTGGTGTTGAATGGGTTAAATATCCTGCACCAGTCCATATCAGTTACTTGGTGTTGAATGGGTTAACTATCCTGCACCAGTCCATATCAGTTACTTGGTGTTGAATGGGTTAACTATCCTGCACCAGTCCATATCAGTTACTTGGGGTTGAATGGTTTAAATATCATGCACCAGTCCATGTCAATTACTTGGTGTTGAATGGGTTAAATATCCTGCACCAGTCCATATCAGTTATTTGGTGTTGAATGGGTTAAATATCCTGCACCAGTCCATGTCAATTACTTGGTGTTGAATGGGTTAAATATCCTGCCCCAGTCCATGTCAGTTACTTGGTGTTGAATGGTTTAAATATCCTGCACCAGTCCATGTCAGTTACTTGGTGTTGAATGGGTTAAATATCCTGCACCAGTCCATATCAGTTACTTGGTGTTGAATGGGTTAACTATCCTGCACCAGTCCATATCAGTTACTTGGTGTTGAATGGGTTAAGTATCCTGCACAGTCCATGTCAGTTACTTGGGGTTGAATTGGTTAAATATCCTGCACCAGTTCATGTCAGATACTTGGTGTTGAATGGGTTAAATATCCTGCACCAGTCCATGTCAATTACTTGGTGTTGAATGGGTTAAATATCCTGCACCAGTCCATGTCAATTACTTGGTGTTGAATGGGTTAAATATCCTGCACCAGTCCATGTCAATTACTTGGTGTTGAATGGGTTAAGTTATACAGAAGGAGCACTGTGTGTAAATCACTAACATGATTGACCTCAGTTTGGTTTGGTTGCAAAATTTAGTGACACATTGTTTGGAGGGCCAAGCAGTTGCCATAGACACAAGAAATGTTAACCCTTTCAACACCACAGACCTCTAAATAGGCTTACAAAAAGTGTAGATCCAGATGTGATAGCTGCTAGATAGATGATAATTACCAACAGGATAACTGCTAGATAGATGATAATTATCATTGTCATGCAGCTTTACTACACTGAACTCTTTATTTTGATATCTATTTGTTATCACAAACTAAGCCATAACTATCTAATCACATGTACACACATCCCCACTATCTTAATCCTTTCAACACCACAGACCTCTAAATAGGCTTACAAAAAGTGTAGATCCAGATGAGCCGGCTCGTGACGAGCCGTCTCATCAGGATCTGCACTTTTTGCCAGTGATGACTATTTTTAGACATAATTACCCATTTTGATAAATGAACTTGTCCAAATGTGATTTTCTGATTCATTTATTGGTTTATGAATATTATGGACCAGTCCATGTGAGTTACTTGGTGTTGAATGGGTTAAGTAAACTCTCAGGCACACTGATATTAACTCATATATCTGTGTAAACTATACTAAGCTAAAGATGACCAATGGTGACTGTGCTTTAATTCTTTATTTTCAAAGTATTGATTTTAGGTCAATATCTAGCACAATTTAGGAGTTATGTCCCCTTATGAGTGTAGGCACTAGCGGTCCAGGGTTAATTTTAGTTTAAACTTCATTTATTTTACAACCATTGTGAAGCAAGATTTAACAACTGATATTAATCACTCTCATTGGCGTGGTTGAAAGCATAAATGTGGTCATTCCTGTGGTAGGAAACCGGAGTACCCGGAGAAATCCCATCTGTCCGATCTGGTGACCATCTCCCATACTTCCCGGTCCTAGTATCGAACCCGGGTTGCATTGGTGAGAAGCGAGCGAGCTAACTACTGCGCTAATCGGACAGCCTCAGGATTAAAATAAGCCAGGATTAGTAGCTTAAGTGCAGGGTGGGTGGGGGAGTGGAGGGTGTGGGAGGGGGGAGGGAGTAGTAGGCGTAGTAGGGTAGCTAGTAATGTTTTATTTGGGTACATTTTCGGAAATAACTGTGACGAACACCAATCCTGAATTTTTGGCAAGGTTAACGAGGCCCACCCCCACTTCTTCTTTACCCGCAGGTGGTAGCTTGAAGTATACACAGAATGTATCATGCATATACTACATACATACATCGTATTGATCTATATTTATGACATCTTCAACATGTCATACAACAACAGCTAGACACAACAATGTCAATGAGAGACTTCAGTCAGTTACTGCCCCTGGATACTCCCTAAAAGTATGTATGTCCTCATAAGGGGTTTCCTCTGTTTTTATCGTTGTTTCCTTTGCATACCATGCTATCCATGTTCATCCACTTTCCCATCTTATAATCATTGTGTTACTGTCGACAGATATTCTACAGGATATCTCATGGGTACTTATCTGTAAATTTATTTTATCAATTAACTAACATGATTTGGATAAAAATCACATTTATTATACTGCAACATCTGGTTAGGGAACAACAGTAAAAACAAAGGATTCTACTGAAATGACCGCTATACATTTCCAGATAAATCAGACTTTATCTACCAAGGGAGGTAATAGGAAAACCAGCGAGGTCCCTCATACCTAACACCTAACTGCTGTAAGTACAGTAACCAAGGAGCACCAGAATACCTAACTGCTGCAAGTACAGTAACCAAGGAACACTGGAATACCTAACTGCTGTAAGTACAGTAACCAAGGAACACCAGAATACCTAACTGCTGTAAGTACAGTAACCAAGGAACACCAGAATACCTAACTGATGTAAGCACAGTAACCAAGGAACACCAGAATACCTAACTGATGTAAGCACAGTAACCAAGGAACACCAGAATACCTAACTGCTGTAAGTACAGTAACCAAGTAGCACCAGAATACCTAACTGCTGTAAGTACCATAACCAAGGAGCACCAGAATACCTAACTGCTGTAAGTACAGTAACCAAGGAGCACCAGAATACCTAACTACTGTAAGTACCATAACCAAGGAGCACCAGAATACCTAACTGCTGTAAGTACAGTAACCAAGGAACACCAGAATACCTAACTGCTGTAAGTACCATGACCAAGGAACACCAGAATACCTAACTGCTGTAAGTACAGTAACCAAGGACGACCATAATACCTAACTGCTGCAAGTACAGTAACCAAGGAACACCAGAATACCTAACTGCTGTAAGTACAGTAACCAAGGACGACCATAATACCTAACTGCTGCAAGTACAGTAACCAAGGAACACCAGAATACCTAACTGCTGTAAGTACAGTAACCAAGGACGACCATAATACCTAACTGCTGCAAGTACAGTAACCAAGGAACACCAGAATACCTAACTGCTGTAAGTACAGTAACCAAGGACGACCATAATACCTAACTGCTGCAAGTACAGTAACCAAGGAACACCAGAATACCTAACTGCTGTAAGTACAGTAACCAAGGACGACCAGAATACCTAACTGCTGTAAGTACAGTAACCAAGGAGCACCAGAATACCTAACTGCTGTAAGTACAGTAACCAAGGAGCACCAGTATACCTAACTGCTGTAAGTACAGTCACCAAGGAGCACCAGAAAGCGCAATAAGCTCTAAATAGTTCGGTCTAACAGCAATTTGTATTGAGTCAGACCAATCCACTTGGAGAATCACTCAGCTGACCATGATTAGCAATTCAGTTGATGATGTGATCAGGTTTAATATAAATGCATGGTTCCCATAGGTCTCCAGCTGGGCACTGTATCCACTAAACTGCAATAAATGCTTTAGACTGCAGGGCCACATTGACATCCATAGGGACCAGTCAACAATGTTCAGATGGATTATGACTAATACACAAACCTCCAAGAGTATTTACCCTCGCCACCAGCTTCCATGAATTGTTTCATACTTATGTAATACAATCAATACATAAATCCGTTTTCAGAATATTCCCTTTTTGTCGATTGCAGGTTACATTGTGTGTTTTACGTTTATTTATCGTCACTACCGGTTGCCCATATGAGCGACGCCTCCTGAAGAGATTAGTTATTTTAGATTTTGGAGGATAGTGCATGATGCAGACAGAGACCCATTCCAGAATCTCCAGGGTCAGACGGGGGATCGAACCTGTGATCCCTGGATTACCAGTCCAGCGTGTTACCACTGGACTACATATCTGTCTGTGTCGGCTGCTACAATAATATTTGAACTATTTATAGCCTTTTCAATTAATGAATTGTCATCTGCTACAATAATATTTGAACTATTTATAACCTGTTATTTACCCAGCATGCAAAGTGTTATTATCATGATACCCTCTCTATATTTGATGGAATGCAGCTTTCAGTTGCTGCATTCAGACAAGGTACTATAAAAGAAATGGACTGCATAATTCCAGTCTATATTGTGTTCCAAGTATATTTCCGGAACTGTTGTCAGAGAGCTCAAAGTTCCAGGTTTCTAAGAGGCAAGTATGATTATTGTGCAAAACACATAAACAGCACAGTTGATGTCATAAACATTGGTCCATCCTTGCTTTCTCTCTATAGTTTGTTGTTCCTGCATAATATTTTATTTTATTTGTACGATCTTCATGTTCCTTTGAACAGGATACTTACTTCCCTTTAATTGCACCTTTATTACACAACATCTATTGGCAAAGACAAGAAAAAACAATGTTTCTTGTAAGCTAAAAGAGTACTACGATTTGTTTTCTTTTTCTTTCTATAAATATAGACAATAATATGAGGTCATAATATTATATCAAAACCCCATTTTAAGGAAAATTATTCAAGATATGTTTTAACCCTTTCTCTCATAGAAGCACCTCTTGACGCCATTACCAGTATGACATACATTGACAATGTAGTAGCCAAACCAATGTTCATAATAAAGGCGGAATCTCATGTAGTTCCAGTAATATCTATGGAGGTGGGATAGATATGGCGATTACTTATCCACTGCATGATAGCTAAATGGCTGTCGTTTGTATCGATATAATAGTATATTAACCTAAATCTCTATGAAGGAAAGGGTTAAGGGGCATTAATTTAATAAGAAGGGTTACGGATCATTAAGTGTCAAATTGAACTTATTTTGTTTGTTTGTGAGGTTTTAAAGCAGCATTACAACATATGAAATAAAAGATATTTGAAAAATTCTAAATTTTACGTATGCGCAGCAATGCTGCTACATATTCTAATATTATACTTTGTATACTTATGTTCAATTGGTAAACAATGTTTTTTTGCGATAAAACAAACTCGAAACCAAAAGTAGGACTTTCCGAATCGATCGGTCACGCATTTGTTTACAACCAGAACGCATCGTCCGCACTTGTTTACATTCGCAATGCATCGTCCCCATTTGACCCACGTTGTCTTTTTTAATTAAATTACTTGAGATGTTGATTCATACCTCTGTTATCTAAGTCTTTTAGTGACATGTCTACATCTCCGCGAGGGGTTCGACATTAGAGGACGATAGATAGATAGTATTGCATGTTCAAAATATATACGTTGTTTTCTACATCTTCTGTTGTTTCATGCATGCGCGCTGTGCGTGTTTACATTTCGTGTGTTGATAAACAAATTCGCGTATATGACGGTTTATATTTATTGGAATTTTATCGTTTCTGAGCAACTATTTTCGAATTTTGTAAACATACACACATTAGTAATTATATTTTACACAAAACATCCTTATTACGATGTAATGCTGCTTTAAGCTTACAGTGTACAATACTAATACCGACTCCTCGAGTGTATGTATGTATGTTCCATTAATGTCAAACCACTTGCGGGGACCTAGACATGTTTTCCTGAGCAGGCTTAGCCGACCTAAGTGGTTAACCAGTACTAAGCAATGTGTGTGAGGTGCCTTGCTCAATGACACTACATACGTGGCCTGACCGAGTATCGAACCCGGGACCGTTTGATTCCAAATATAACGACTCTACCATTATTATTGTACCAATCTGAGCAGTAATTCAGGCACGGACTGGCCCCTCCCGGATAGAACCACCAACCTTCTGCAAGCCAGCAGGATAGCTTGACCACATGAATGATTTTGATACCCCCAGTGTAATTTGAACACACAGCGGTGAGGCTGGGGCAAGTGGTTTCAAATCAACGACCCCCCTAAAATATATGAATACATTATCATGTTTGTACATTACAGTCTTTATTTTTGCTTGATAGCAAAACATGTATTTTCAACTTTCGCTTTGAAAATGTTTCCATCGATTTACCAACTTTTTAATTTAAACTTTATTTACGATTGACGCAGATGGAAGCGCAATTGTGGTCATTCATGTGGGAGGAATTTACCGGGGTACCTAGAGAAAACCCACCTGTCCGATCTGGCGACCACCGTACCATCTCATATACTTTCCGGTCCGAGGATCGAAGCCGGGTTGCATTGGTGAGAAGCGAGTGCGCTAACCACTGCGCTAATCTGACAGCCAATGTTTTGTAGCCCGATTCAGTGAAAACAACAACGTAAATTTAAATTCGTAACAAAATCAATTTGGGCCATTAACCTCTGCATGCTAGTGGCAGATAAAAAAATCACTTTTGTAAACTGATCAGGCTCTATGCTGTTTGCTATTCGGATAGTGGAGCTAAAACACTTATCTGAATAGCAAACAACGTAAATCCTGATCAGACGCGGCGTTGTGCAGCGGCTGATCTGGATCTATGTTGTTTGCAAATGTGATTTTATTTACTCAGCAGGCAAAGGGGAGGGAGGGGCATCTAAAATGTTTGCCAGCTTATATGAACAATGTAGGAACAGTGATGACAAGGTTACAAAAAAAGATTACAAAATTATGAAGCTTGGTGAAATTATTAGTTCATTCTAAAGAAATTTGGCCTCAAGCAGCCCGCCCCTCCCGCTTAGTAGGCGAATACTTTAAGTATACAAGTCAGCTAGAAAGCAGCTGTTACCATTACCAACAACTGAGCCCTGACTTACAACGAACAATCTGTCACAAACCCAATGTAAAAACACTTTATATCAATCATCATAGACCAATAGAGCAGCTAAAAAAAATACAAATATTATATGTTACAACAATCAATGTAATGATTAATGTAATGCTCAATGTAATACTCAATGTAATGATCAATGTAATAATCAATGTAATGATCAATGTAATGATTAATGTAATGCTCAATGTAATACTCAATGTAATGATCAATGTAATAATCAATGTAATGATCAATGTAATACTCAATGTAATACTCAATGTAATAATCAATGTAATGATCAATGTAATGGTAAATGTAATACTCAATGTAATGATCAATGTAATACTCAATGTAATGATCAATGTAATACTCAATGTAATGATCAATGTAATACTCAATGTAATACTCAATGTAATACTCAATGTGATGATCAATGTAATACTCAATGTAATACTCAATGTAATACTCAATGTGATGATCAATGTAATACTCAATGTAATACTCAATGTAATACTAAATGTAATGATCAATGTAATACCCAATGTGATGATCAATGTAATGATCAATGTAATACTCAATGTGATATTCAATGTAATGATCAATGTAATACTAAATGTAATGATCAATGTAATACCCAATGTGATGATCAATGTAATGATCAATGTAATACTCAATGTAATACTCAATGTAATACTCAATGTAATACTCAATATGATGATCAATGTAATACTCAATGTAATGATCAATGTAATACTCAATGTAATGATCAATGTATTGATAATTGTAAAAATCAATGTAATGATAGATAGATACTGTGCGTTCAAAGTAAAGTAATAATACAGTTGGAATATTACACTACTGTATAGGTAAGGTAATATATGATAGCTTACAGGTACTGTGATTTATTGTTTAATACTGCTAACAACCTGACTTACCTATAATGCAATAGTGTATCGAATGTTGTTTACAATGTTATTACTTTACTTTGAAAGCAGAGTAGATGACATATAATCAATACCAAGGATAACACAAAAAGAGAGCAACAAACCTCTCTTATTTCAATTGTGGTCCTTAGAATTAATCTTATGACATCAGAAAGGCAAATTTAAGTCAATCAAATTATTGCACATAGTGAATTACAGTAACAATTAGCACATGCGCGCATGAATATTTATATGATATCACAGGGAATTGCCTGACATTGAACAGATATTTACTAAAATTCAATACATTGGAAATAAAACATTAAATGAAATAAAAATAATGACAAGATAAAAGGACTAGTAGATTGATACAGATTGCATAAAATGTTCCTTCACAGATTTTTTAAACTGACTGATTACTAATAGATCTAAAATGTGCCGGCAACCCGTTCCACACCTGACAGCCATTATAAGTGAATGATTTTTCCCCAAAGCCCTTAACCTTGGGAATGGAATAACTGTTAGACTCTGAAAGGAGTTGAATAAGAGGAAGATGAGGGATGGAAGGGTATATAATATCGCAATCTCTGTGGGAATACAAAATGTAGTGATGTACACCCACTTACTGAGGCAGATGATTGAAAAATTGAAAAACTATTTTAAAGGACCAAGTACAATTTTAACCCTTTCCCTCATAGAAGTATCTCTTGACGCCATTACCAATACGACATACATTGACAATTACAAACCTCATTTGCTAATTTAAAATGCTCATTCAAATAGCTGGGTGCACTATTACAGTGTATCTTATGTACATGACCAAGGATAATGGAGTCAACCCTCAGTTGAACAGGCAACCAGCCAACTTCAGCGAATTGGGACCTGCCAATATGAGTATGAGGACTGAGATTAAGTATAAATCTCACCATCTTATTCTGGGTGGCCTGAAGTCTATTTTTCAGGTTTTGGCTTAACCCCAATATACCAGGAGGCACAAGCATAGTCAAAGTGACATTGTGTTAATGAAGAAACCAGTAGCTGTTTAGTATACCTTTTTAAAAACTTACTTTTTCTAAATAAAATGTTTAGTTAATGATGATCAATGCAATGCATGAAACTCTGTTCAATATAGCAATCAATGTAAAGATCAATGTAGCAGTGATCAATGTAGGAAACAATACAATTATCAATGTAATGATCAAATGTAACAATAATTGTAATGACCAATGTAATAATGAATAAAATCCAAATATTCCTTTGCTGTATAAAATGTTGACTGCTAGAGATCTGAATGGTCAGTACATAATTATACGTCTAAGCTCATTAAATCAGAAAACAGGAAATCGCATCTATACCCCCGAACCCCCCCCTAACTTGCCTCGGTTGAAATTTACTTCTGGCTATGGTACTGACATTCAATCTGCTATGAATCCCGACAGGCCAGGTTTGCCAAGATTTAGTCCTTTAAAATTGTACAATTGGTCATTTAACCCTTTCCTTCATAGAGATTTAGGTTAATATACTATAAGTAGTCGCCATATCTATCCCACCTCCATAGATATTGCTGGGACTACATAAGATCCTGGCCTTTATTATGAACATTGGTTTGGTTACTACATTATCAATGTATGTGGTATTGGTAATGGCGTCAAGAGGTGCTTCTATGAGGGAAATGGTTAAAATTGTACTTGGTCCTTTAAATTTGTTCAATCATCTGCCTCAGTAAGTGGGTGTACGACATTACATTTTGTATTTCCACAGAGATTGCGATATTATATACCCTTCCATCCCTCATCTCCCTCTCTCTCCCTCTCTCTCCCTCTCTCTCCCTCCCCCTCCCTGTATCTATCTACATGTATCATCGTGATCCCACGCTGAATGAATATTCATCTTTTAATTTAGTTACCCGTTTATCATCATAAATACATACCATTGTTTTCTGTATTATCCAAGGTACGACTATATACCACTCAATAAAACGTAAACCTGTCCTCGCAAATTAATGGAAATATTCCATCACAGCTGACGTAACAGCAACATTCGGTCCTCTACTTCTTTTAATCCATTTATATTTCAATATTTATGAAAACGAGTTTGTCCCATGCAACATCACACATGTTTGGATGGCTTTGGACATTACCCTTGTGATGTAACGGTGAAACATAATCGGATTCCTTTGGCACATATCCCTGTAACAGATTAATGTATGTGTGATCCTCGGATGAATAATTAAATCCTGGACTATTGATAAATCAATAGTTTCCTCTGCAACCAATTAACTCCCACTGAATCAATACTCAGAGACTCTTCTCAAATATACGCCAACATGAACACTTGCAGAATGCACCAGAATATGAGCAAGTTAAAACAATATTGTTACATATTCCAATAATTCAGGAATTTGGCTCCAGTATTGGGACTACTTTTTATGTCCTAACTTCTGCCAAATTACATATTCTGAGAGTTGCCAAGCAACAAAACCTAGCTTGTATAGTTTTTGTATTGATCACAAAAGTGTTCAATCGCATCGTACCTACGTGGACTGAAGGATCATGGGATTGAGTAGCGGCGATATCGACAGCCTTAAAGAGTATGTTGAGTAACTATTGAACAAATTGACGAAATGTATTATAGATTATTACCCATGATCAATGATACGATAGCTTGTCACATCAACAATTCTGTACCACAGAGCTAGCATTATATCCTGAATGGTATATTGTTTGTGAATCAGTAGTGGTTACTAAGACCAGCTGTGACAATCTATTAAAGTCCCTATATGTGATTCTATTATTTCCCAATCTATTAAAGTCCTTAAATGTGATTCTATTATTTCCCAATCCATTAAAGTCCCAATGATTCTATTATTTCCCAATCCATTAAAGTCCTAAATGTGATTCTATTATTTCCCAATCTATTAAAGTCCTTAAATGTGATTCTATTATTTCCCAATCTATTAAAGTCCTTAATGTGATTCTATTATTTCCCAATCCATTCAAGTCCCTATATATGATATTTCTATTATTTCCCAATCTATTAAAGTCCCTATATGTGATTCTATTATATCCCAATCTATTAAAGTCCCATAATGTGATTCTATTATTTCCCAATCTATTAAAGTCCTTCAATGTGATTCTATTATTTCCCAATCCATTAAAGTCCCTATATGTGATTCTATTATTTCCCAATCTATTAAAGTCCTTAAATGTGATTCTATTATTGCCCAATCTATTAAAGTCCCTATATATGATTCTATTATTGCCCAATCTATTAAAGTCGCTATATGTGTTTACTTAGATTGTGGAACTGTCGTGAAAGTGCAATGGTAGTGCATTCATGTCAGCCACAGACCCAGCTGTAGCCATTACAATAAATTATTGTGCTCTTTGGCCATGCACTTAAATTCCACATTTCCTCTTCTCTCTAATGGCGATGGATTCCATCAGTAATATGAGGTCTCAAGAGTGACTAAACTTATGTCAGAATTTGTTTCGCAATCAAGGTAAAAATAAATTTGTATAAACTTAACTCTGCATGCTAGCGGTTAAAATAAAAGGTAAACTATGGCATATCGGCATTACTCAATCCCATAGCGACATATTTCTAATGAAATTCTATGACATACTTTTAGAATTTTCAGTTACAAATTAGAAAATCACATTATTGAATTAATGAATTGTCGGCTGCTAGAATTATTTGAACTATTTATAGCCACATCTTAACCACCATGCAAAAAGTTAATTACTGCAACAACTTCTAAGGATGGAGGTTATTCTCATTTATTTATTATTCTTATTAAATATTTATTTATTAATATTATTAAATAATAATAATTTATGCCACGTTATCTTAAAATCACCCCATAAATAACAGAGATATACACAGTCACACCTGTGTTAGTGGTCATCTCCAATAAGCAGCCAACCTGTTTTAAGCAGTCAGTTTCCAGATTCCCATTATGTTGTTTTATTATACATGATACCTCTATTAAGCAACCACCTGTGCTAAGCAGCCACAGGGAATTGAACTGGATCTGGATGACAGTGTGGTGGAGGGAATTGAACTGGATATGGATGACAGTGTGGTGGAGGTAATTGAACCGGATCTGGGTGACAGTGTGGTGGAGGGAATTGAACCAGATCTGGATCACAGTGTGGTGGAGGGAATTGAACTGGATCTGGATGACAGCATATTGGAGGGAATTGAACCGGATGTGGATCACAGTGTGGCAGAGGTAATTGAACCAGATCTGGATCACAGTGTGGTGGAGAGAATTGAACTGGATATGGATCACAGTGTGGTGGAGGGAATTGAACTGGATGTGGATCACAGTGTGGTGGAGGGAATTGAACTGGATATGGATCACAGTGTGGTGGAGATAATTGAACTGGATGTGGATCACAGTGTGGTGGAGGGAATTGAACTGGATATGGATCACAGTGTGGTGGAGGGAATGAACTGGACGTGGATCACAGTGTGGTGGAGGGAATTGAACTGGATATGGATCACAGTGTGGTGGAGCGAATTGAACTGGATATGGATCACAGTGTGGTGGAGGGAATTGAACTGGATGTGGATCACAGTGTGGTGGAGGGAATTGAACTGGATATGGATCACAGTGGGGCAGAGGGAATTGAATCGGATCTGGATCACAGTGTGGTGGAGGGAATTGAACCAGATCTGGATGACAGTGTGGTGGAGGGAATTGAACCGGATGTGGATCACAGTGTGGTGGAGGGAATTGAACCAGATGTGGATCACAGTGGGGCAGAGGGAATTGAACCAGATCTGGATGACAGTGTGGTGGAGGGAATTGAACTGGATGTGGATCACAGTGTGGTGGAGGGAATTGAACTGGATTTGGATCACAGTGTGGTGGAGGGAATTGAACTGGATGTGGATCACAGCGGGGCAGAGGGAATTGAACCAGATCTGGATCACAGTGTGGTGGAGGAAATTGAACCGGATGTGGATCACAGTGTGGTGGAGGGAATTGAACCGGATGTGGATCACAGTGTGGTGGAGGGAATTGAACTGGATGTGGATCACAGTGTGGTGGAGGGAATTGAACTGGATGTGGATCACAGTGTGGTGGAGGTAATTAAACAGGATCTGGATGACTGCGTGGCGGAGGAGGTTGCAAAATATTTATTTTGTGTAAATATCTAGTACATCTTTGAAGTAAAACTCACTTAATCTTCCACCAACAACTGACACTGGAAACATACTAAAATACAAACAAATAAACATGGGTCTATTAGTAAGTACTGTCATTATCCAAGACTGTTGTTAATCACCTTGTACATTCCACAGGTAGTAAACCAGGTCATCTGAGGTCATATGTGACAGGTAAGCTAATCAGCTCTATGTTTGATCTGTATTGCATGTGTTATCTTAGCATTTGTAGATACTGGCCGACTATTGGCTACCATGTGATAACTATTGACCACTTGTTGATTATCAATTATTCTAACAAGACCCAGCTAATAACATACATACTGTACTTGTAGAGTAAAATCTACCTCAGGTTATTCTGCGATATACCTACCTTGAACTATGCTGCGCGCAAACTGTGTTTTGGCTATTCCATTTATACAATGCGTGTAAAGCTTTATGAATGAAAGTCACGTGATGTTTGTAAATAATACCGTGGGAATTCGCGAAAGTGAGCTATTTTTAGAATCAGATAATCTCTTATCCGTCTTGTTTTTCTGTTAAGTAACGTTTCAGTTACTATTCTGTACAGTTTTATTTGACAAAATAAATAAAATTATTGATCAGTTACAACTTTTGTTCATTTATGCACTAAATTGATATTTTCCATAAAAAATAACGTCATCACCCCTTACGCGGGAGGAAATTTCGAAAGCCAAATGCAGCGGAGTAGCACCGCGTTTGAAGAAAATACTCCTTTGATTCTCGTCTAAAATTATTAGAAGTAAGTCATGTTAGAATCGAAATAATAAGTATCAACCATGGTATATCACAGAATAACCCGAGTTTGAAGTTCTTATGCGTAGAAATATATCACGAAGGTTGAAGGGTATACATAATATAATACAGGTGGATCTGTAGTCCAGTGGTCAGCACACTGATCCAGGGATGTAGGTGCTTTATACCGTACATGTAAAACAACAAGATTGGGCTCTATTGAGTTTCTGATCATATCAACTTGTCATTTTGCCAGAAGTTAAAAAGTGAAAACTCGACAGACTGGAACCCAAGCTACTATTTGATGGCAGTAATACAATAAAAATATAATGGGACTTTAAACTGAGGTCTCGTGTCAGTGCTTTACACTGTGCATGTAAAAGAACCAGAGGAGAATATGGAATGGGTCTCTGTATCATTGCACTATCCTCCAAAAATCTAAAATGATTAATCTCTTCAGGAGGTGTCACTCATATGGGTAACCGGTAGCGACGATAAATAAACGTAAACACACACACTTATGATGATTCCGATGGTACATGAGTCTATATATAGATTTGATTACCGCGATGATCTCCGAGTTGTTGTCTGCGAATAGTGCATGTGACTTAATTATCTAACTCAATACGAATTCTCCTGAATATTATTTATCCACGTGTGCATTATAATGTACACATCTTGGATTACATGTATGTATGTTGTATGTTCCATTAATGTCAAACCCTTTGCGGGGACCTAGACATGTTTTCCTGGGCATGCTTAGCCGACCATAGCGGTTAACCAGTACTAAGCAATGTGTGTGAGGTGCCTTGCTCAATGACACTACATATGTGGCCCGACTTAGTATCGAACCCAGACCGTTCGATTCCAAATCTGACGCTCTACCATTAGACCACTGACGCCACACTACATGTAGAGTGACTCGGTGGAAGATGTTTATCGCTTATATATGAGGGACTGGTGATCTACTGTCATGTGTGACCGATGGAGATTTTACACCGACTTGCCACAATTCTATTTGTAATCTCCTATGCAATTTTACATTTTGTTTGTATTGATTTCCATGTAAATTATATATGAAAACTTCTTGTTCTGCTCTCCAGTATTGGAGGTAATAAAGGTATATACCACCACAAGCTCAACCTCCACCCCTTCAAACCTGCTGAAGTCTGCGATAAACACACTGAAGTATTAATATACAATGCTGTTGAGGATTTTTGTTACAGCTGTTCTATAGAATTGCCTCTATTTGTTATTCAAGGGACACAACTGCAATTAAACTATATTCTTCAGAGTATGGTAGCTTGTACTAGGTAATTTGTTGTGATAGCGAAGTGGTAACATGTTTGCTTCAGATGCGAAAGGCCCGGAGTTCAAGCCCCGCTGGAGCCATTTCGATTATGCCCTTAGACAAGGCATTTAAATTCCACGTTCTCTCTCCCACATGGCGATCAATGGATTCCATCAGGAATGAGGTCTCGAGAGTGATTAATATAAGTGTTTAGCAATCAAACTAAAATACATTGTATAAACTAAAAGGTAATTTCACCAACATAGCCATCTACTCTACTACGAAATAGAAAGTACATTCAAATCTAACCCTTACTATGCCGGAAACGAGTATATTCGTTTTTACATAGAATGTGTCATCTGATCAGGCTCTATGTTGTTTGCTATTCGGATAGTGGAGCTAAAACACTTGGCTGAATAGCAAACAAGATAGATCCTGATCAGAAATGGCTTCTAGATCTATGTTGTTTGTAAATTCCTTCTAATTTATGCAGTATTTTAAGGGTTAACCCATTCAACACCAAGTAACTGACATGGACTGGTGCATGATATTTTTAGACCAATAAATTAAGAAGAAAATTACATTTGGACCAGTTCATTTATCAAAATGGGTCATTTTGTCTAAAAATAATATACTCGTTTGTTTATTAGTTGAAATACTCAGTTTTTGTGGAAAATATTTGGAAACATACAATAGAAAGAGAAATTATGTTCTGAAAAACTGTTCTATATTTACCGGTGTATATTGCTGAATTAACCCACAGGCACAAGACACACATTTTTATTTTTTTGCCCTATGGTCATATATATATAGTAAGTAATGTGTTGTATTTGTTTTCTGTACTGGTCGGTTGGATCTGCATGCTGAGGCTGCAGACAGCATGATTCGCGAGAGAAAGATTGCATTTAACGAAGTAGGTGTGATTTTTAGATTTTATGAGCATTACACTGGGTAAAACGACGAGAAAACATACCGCCAAATCAAAAACCGAACGCCCAGCGAAAACGACAACATTGCATTTTCTGCTGTTCACGATGAAACAATGTGCCATTCTGGTGTTATTTGACTGATCTCCATGAAATAAAAAGTATTTGTTGATAGAATAATATCTTCCGGTCGGGACCACAAGGGCATATCAGTGATCTGGTCATTTTTACCTAGTTTCTCGTCGATGTTTCTGCATGCATGTTTCATTTCCGTTGGTTGCCTTTAGTAAACATTACTTAATATATGACCATAGGCCAAACAAAAATTGTGTCTTGTGCCTGTGCGTTAACCATTCGATAGATAAAATCACTTTTGCAAACAGCATAGAGCCTGATCAGACGGCACATTCTGGGCAGTGGAGCTAAATCACTTGGCTGAATATCAATACAATATAGAAGACGCGGTGTTACGCCTGGGATAATCTGGATCTATGTTGTTTGCAAATGTGATTTTATTTGCTCAGAATGCAAAGGGTTAAACATAATATAATTTGCTGGCATGGTAACCAATGTATTCTTAATGAGGCCCTTTAAGTTAGAATCCTTTGTTTTTACTGTTGTTCCCTAACCAAATGTTGCGATATGATAAATGTGATTTTATGAAAATCGTGTTAATTAACTGATAACATTATTTTACAAATAACTACCCATTGCATATACTGTAGCAGACCTGTCGAGATATAGTACTTTAATACTCATAAGAAGAGATAGTGGAATAAAATTGCTAGCATGTTGTGCAAAGGAAACAAAGATAAAAACAGAGGAAAACACTTAATAGGACCTATCTACTTTTAGGGAGTATTCAGGGGCAGTAACCGACCAATGTATCGCATTTTTTAGGGAGTATTCAGGGGCAGTAACTGACAGATGTCTCTCATTGTTTAGGGAGTATTCAGGGGCAGTAACTGACCAATGTCTCTCATTGTTTAGGGAGTATTCAGGGGCAGTAACTGACCGATGTCTCTCATTGTTTAGGGAGTATTCAGGGGCAGTAACTGACCAATGTCTCTCATTGTTTAGGGAGTATTCAGGGGCACTAACTGACCAATGTCTCTCATTGTTTAGGGAGTATTCAGGGGCAGTAACCGACCAATGTCTCTCATTAAAGTAGTTCATGTATACTAATAGATTTGCAGCAAAGATATAATTAATATTGTAACAACCAGAAACAACTCTACTAAATCACTTTTCAACATGTTGCCTGGGCTAAAGGTGTTACAGCTACCTGTTTTTCCAGGCAATTAATTTCTAATAAACCCATTATAACTGCATGCCTCTCTCTCTATTCATTCTATGTTTATATCTTCAAGCTTATCAGCATGGTTATAGCACATTACAATACTGATAAGCCACAGCCTGATAGGGTTTACTGTTTTATATCAAGATGTTATAAGATATATGAGTTATCTTGTTAAATAAAGTCTTTATTATTATTATATAGATATAAAAACAACAAAATTGAGAACAAATAATTATTATATTTATCATGCTCAAGAGAAATGTTGAGACCATTAAACATTTCCACCTCGGTCAAATAGATGACTTATCAAGTCAACAATTTAATTGGCTGTCCAATTAGCGCAGTGGTTAGCGCGCTCGCTTCTCACCAATTAACAACTTGTCCGATCTGGCAACCATTGTACCATCTCACATACTTCCAGGTCCGAGGATCGAACCAAGGTTGCATTGGTGAGAAGCGAGTCAATAACATTTAGCAGTATCACATTAAATATTATGTAATCTGCTGTTAGCACCTTCCTATATACGTTCGGTACAATAATGGTTCTTCATTTCTGAACGAAGGTTAACCCTTTGCCTGCTGAGTAAATAAAATCAAATTTGCAAACAACATAGATCCAGATCAGCCATTGCGTAATGTCGCGTTTGATCAGAATCTATGTTATTTGCTATTCACCCAAGTGTTTTAGCTCCACTATCCGAATAGTAAACAAGCATATAGCCTGATCAGACGGAACGTTCTGTGCTATCATATCTGGCTCTATGTTGTTTGCAAAAGTGATTTTATACCCATAATGCCCAATCTAAGAGCTGTCCGATTAGCGCAATGGCTAGCACGCTCGCTTCTCACCAATGCAACCCGGGTTCGATCCTCGGACCGGGAAGTATGTGAGTTGGTACGGTGGTCGCCAGATCGGACAGGTGGGTTTTCTCCGGGTACTCCGGTTTCCTCCCACACGAATGACCACATATACGCTTTCATCTGCGCCAACGAGAGTAATTAATATAAGTTGTTAAAACTTGCTTCGCAATCGTTGTAAAATAAATAAAGTTTGAACTTTTTTTTAAGAGCTATATACACATAGGGGTGGAGTCGCAACTCAATATTTGACTCCGCAGCCTCAGTATTCATAGAAATAATAAGAGTGGCAATATTAACCCATTCAACACCAAGTAACTCACATGTACTGGTCCATGATATTCATAAACCAATAAATGAATCAGAAAATCACATTTGGACAAGTTCATTTATCAAAATGGGTAATTATGTCTAAAAATAGTCATATCACTGGCAAAAAGTGCAGATCCTGATGAGACAGCTCGTCACGAGCCGGCTCATCTGGATCTACACTTTTTGTAAGCCTATTTAGAGGTCTGTGGTGTTGAAAGGGTTAAGAGATTTTGTCATGCTTATGTAACTTCAGTACTACAAACGTGTACTTGGGTATTGTCCTATTTGCCCATGCACACATTAAGCTGTGTATGGTGGTTACCCCACCCACCACCAAGTTCTGTTTTTCAGAAGTACATAGCCTTCAAAATTATTAATGTTATCCAAATCAGGAAATGTTACGGCAAAAATACATTGAACCGGCTATAGTTATGCAGCAACTTGCGACAGGTGAAATGGTGATGTGCATACTGGGAAATTGCATCTGAGACGTTCTGGTTTTCCCAATGTTCTTGGGAAAGCACTCCTAAACCACTGCCTTAACGATGCCCACGCGGCCCCAATGGCAGCTCCCTTCCGACACACCTGATACAATCCATCAGAAGTTACTAAACGTACCTCTTCTGGAGTGGGACATATCCGCCTGGATTCTTGTAAAGTAAAACATTAATCTGATTAATGCTGATGCTTCAATTATCTCAAATTAGAAAACGATGAGCACTCACCTGGTATCATCACAAAAAACACAAGTTTACATTTCCTGCAACCTAACTTTTATAATAATAAAACAACAATTATTAAACCATATCAAGCTCAATACCACAATATGTACACACACAGCCTTGACACAGATAATGTAGTACAAAAATCTATTCATTATTTCAAGCTAATTAAACCTATAATCCCAAACTTATGTTTCCTGATAGAGAACTGTATAAATAAGAATTAGGTAGCCCTGAAACCTGGCAGTGGAAGCTTAACCCTTTTCCTGATGAGTAAATAAAATCAAATTTGCAAACAACATAGATCCAGATCAGCAGTGGTGTAATGCTGCATCTGATCAGAATCAATGTTGTTTGTTATTCAGCCAAGTGTTTTAGCTCCACTATCCGAATAGTAAGCAAGCATATAGCCTGATCAGACAGCACGTTCTGTTCCGTCTGATCTGGCTCTATGCTGTTTGCAAAAGTGATTTATCTGCCGCTAGCATGCAAAGAGTTAAGTGAATTATCTCAAATTAGAAAATGATGAGCACTCACCTGGTATCATCACAAAAAAGTTTGAAAAAACACAAGTTTACATTTCCTGCAAACTAACTTTTATAATAAAACAACAATTATTAAACCTTATCAAGCTCAATACCACAATATGTACACACACAGCCTTGACACAGATAATGTAGTACAAAAACCTATTCATTATTTCAAGCTAATTAAACCTATAATCCCAAACTTATGTTTCCTGATAGAGAACTGTATAAATAAGAATTAGGTAGCCCTGAAACCTGGCAGTGGAAGCTTAACCCTTTTCCTGATGAGTAAATAAAATCAAATTTGCAAACAACATAGATCCAGATCAGCAGTGGTGTAATGCTGCATCTGATCAGAATCAATGTTGTTTGTTATTCAGCCAAGTGTTTTAGCTCCACTATCCGAATAGTAAGCAAGCATATAGCCTGATCAGACAGCACGTTCTGTTCCGTCTGATCTGGCTCTATGCTGTTTGCAAAAGTGATTTATCTGCCGCTAGCATGCAAAGAGTTAAGTGAATTATCTCAAATTAGAAAACGATGAGCACTCACCTGGTATCATCACAAAAAAGTTTGAAAAAACACAAGTTTACATTTCCTGCAAACTAACTTTTATAATAAAACAACAATTATTAAACCTTATCAAGCTCAATACCACAATATGTACACACACAGCCTTGACACAGATAATGTAGTACAAAAACCTATTCATTATTTCAAGCTAATTAAACCTATAAATAATCCCAAACCTCTGTTTCCTGATAGAGAACTGTATAAATAAGAATTAGGTAGCCCTGAAATCTGGCAGTGGAAATAGGCATGGCTGCTGCCACCAACGATGAGTTAATTGACACAGAAATTAATGGTTCCAATGTTGCAGGTACCTGATGAAAAAAATATCATATCACTAAAGGTGATTTAACCCATTCAACACCAAGTAACTGACATGGACTGGTCCATGATATTATTAGACCAATAAATTAATAAGACAATTACATTTGGACCAGTTCATTTATCAAAATTGGTAATTTTGTCTAAAAATAGTAATATTACTGGCAAAAAGTGGCGATCCTGATGAGTAACGTAAAACACACAAACAATTCTTCAGGAGGCGTAATAATTGCTATATAAAACAAAAGGATATAAAAGCCATACGACCATGGGGCAATGACTACAGTGGGGTTCGAACCATTGAAAGACCTATAAACCCCGTCTACCACACTGTCAAGGGAGGTAATAGACAAACAAGCAATGTCCCTCGTTATGAAACCAAACAATATAATGGCATGAGTATGTAGGTCAGTAAATCGTAACATGATATTGTAATGAACTTGTCAATTAAATCCATGTGTAACCAATGAGGCAGAGTTATATCTGGCCCGCCATAACCTCAACTAACCTTACATAGAGGCAGAGTTATATCTGGCCCGCCATAACCTTCCTTAACCTCAACTACCCTTATATAGAGGCAGAGTTATATCTGGCCTGCCATAACCTCAACTAACCTTACATAGAGGCAGAGTTATATCTGGCCTGCCATAACCTCAACTAACCTTACATAGAGGTGGAGTTATATCTGGCCTGCCATAACCTCAACTACCCTTACATAGAGGCGGAGTTATATCTGGCCTGCCATAACCTCAACTAACCTTACATAGAGGTGGAGTTATATCTGGCCCGCTATAACCTTCCTAACCTCAACTAACCTTACATAGAGGCAGAGTTATATCTGGCCTGCCATAACCTCAACTAACCTTACATAGAGGCAGAGTTATATCTGGCCTGCCATAACCTCAACTAACCTTACATAGAGGCAGAGCTATATCTGGCCCGCCATAACCTTCCTTGATCTCAACTAACCTTACATAGAGGCGGAGTTATATCTGGCCTGTCATAACCTCAACTAACCTTACATGGAGGCAGAGTTATACCTGGCCTGCCATAACCTTCCTTGATCTCAACTAACCTTACATAGAGGCAGAGTTATATCTGGCCTGCCATAACCTTCCTTGACCTCAACTAACCTTACATAGAGGCGTTGTTATATCTGGCCCGCCAAAACCTTCCTTAACCTCAACTAACCTTACATAGAGGCAGAGTTATATCTGGCCTGCCATAACCTTCCTTGACCTCAACTAACCTTACATAGAGGCAGAGTTATATCTGGCCTGCCATAACCTTCCTTGACCTCAACTAACCTTACATAGAGGCGAAGTTATATCTGGCCTGCCATAACCTTCCTTAACCTCAACTAACTTTACATAGAGGCGGAGTTATATCTGGCCTGCCATAACCTCAACTAACCTTACATAGAGGCAGAGTTATATCTGGCCTACCATAACCTCAACTAACCTTACATAGAGGCAGAGCTATATCTGGCCTGCCATAACCTCAGCTAACCTTATATAGAGGCAGAGTTATATCTGGCCTGCCATAACCTTCCTTGACCTCAACTAACCTTACATAGAGGCGGAGTTATATCTGGCCCGATATAACCTTCCTAACCTCAACTAACCTTACATAGAGGCAGAGTTATATCTGGCCTGCCATAACCTCAACTAACCTTACATAGAAGCAGAGTTATATCTGGCCTGCCATAACCTCAACTAACCTTACATGGAGGCGGAGTTATATCTGGCCTGCCATAACCTCAATTAACCTTACATAGAGGCGGAGTTATATCTGGCCTGCCATAACCTCAACTAACCTTACATAGAGGCAGAGTTATATCTGGCCTGCCATAACCTCAACTAACCTTACATAGAGGCGGAGTTATATCTGGCCCGCCATAACCTTCCTTAACCTCAACTAACCTTACATAGAGGCGGAGTTATATCTGGCCTGTCATAACCTTCCTAACCTCAACTAACCTTACATAGAGGCGGAGTTATATCTGGCCTGCTATAACCTTCCTTAACCTCAACTAACCTTACATAGAGGCAGAGTTATATCTGGCCTGTCATAACCTCAACTAACCTTACATAGAGGCGGAGTTATATCTGGCCTGCCATAACCTTCCTTGACCTCAACTAATCTTATCTAGAGGCAGAGTTATATCTGGCCTGTCATAACCTTCCTTAACCTCCACTAACCTTACATAGAGGCGGAGTTATATCTGGCCTGCCATAACCTCAACTAACCTTACATAGAGGCAGAGTTATATCTGGCCTGTCATAACCTTCCTTAACCTCCACTAACCTTACATAGAGGCGGAGTTATATCTGGCCTGCCATAACCTCAACTAACCTTACATAGAGGCAGAGTTATATCTGGCCTGTCATAACCTTCCTTGACCTCAACTAACCTTACATAGAGGCGGAGTTATATCTGGCCTGCCATAACCTCAACTAACCTTACATAGAGGCAGAGTTATATCTGGCCTGCCATAACCTCAACTAACCTTACATAGAGGTGGAGTTATATCTGGCCCGCTATAACCTTCCTAACCTCAACTAACCTTACATAGAGGCAGAGTTATATCTGGCCTGCCATAACCTCAACTAACCTTACATAGAGGCAGAGTTATATCTGGCCTGCCATAACCTCAACTAACCTTACATAGAGGCAGAGTTATATCTGGCCTGCCATAACCTCAACTAACCTTACATAGAGGCAGAGCTATATCTGGCCCGCCATAACCTTCCTTGATCTCAACTAACCTTACATAGAGGCGGAGTTATATCTGGCCTGTCATAACCTCAACTAACCTTACATGGAGGCAGAGTTATACCTGGCCTGCCATAACCTTCCTTGATCTCAACTAACCTTACATAGAGGCAGAGTTATATCTGGCCTGCCATAACCTTCCTTGACCTCAACTAACCTTACATAGAGGCGTTGTTATATCTGGCCCGCCAAAACCTTCCTTAACCTCAACTAACCTTACATAGAGGCAGAGTTATATCTGGCCTGCCATAACCTTCCTTGACCTCAACTAACCTTACATAGAGGCAGAGTTATATCTGGCCTGCCATAACCTTCCTTAACCTCAACTAACCTTACATAGAGGCGGAGTTATATCTGGCCTGCCATAACCTTCCTTGACCTCAACTAACTTTACATAGAGGCGGAGTTATATCTGGCCTGCCATAACCTCAACTAACCTTACATAGAGGCAGAGTTATATCTGGCCTACCATAACCTCAACTAACCTTACATAGAGGCAGAGTTATATCTGGCCTGCCATAACCTCAGCTAACCTTATATAGAGGCAGAGTTATATCTGGCCTGCCATAACCTTCCTTGACCTCAACTAACCTTACATAGAGGCGGAGTTATATCTGGCCCGATATAACCTTCCTAACCTCAACTAACCTTACATAGAGGCAGAGTTATATCTGGCCTGCCATAACCTCAACTAACCTTACATAGAAGCAGAGTTATATCTGGCCTGCCATAACCTCAACTAACCGTACATGGAGGCGGAGTTATATCTGGCCTGCCATAACCTCAATTAACCTTACATAGAGGCGGAGTTATATCTGGCCTGCCATAACCTCAACTAACCTTACATAGAGGCAGAGTTATATCTGGCCTGCCATAACCTCAACTAACCTTACATAGAGGCGGAGTTATATCTGGCCCGCCATAACCTTCCTTAACCTCAACTAACCTTACATAGAGGCGGAGTTATATCTGGCCTGTCATAACCTTCCTAACCTCAACTAACCTTACATAGAGGTGGAGTTATATCTGGCCTGCTATAACCTTCCTTAACCTCAACTAACCTTACATAGAGGCAGAGTTATATCTGGCCTGTCATAACCTCAACTAACCTTACATAGAGGCGGAGTTATATCTGGCCTGCCATAACCTTCCTTGACCTCAACTAATCTTATCTAGAGGCAGAGTTATATCTGGCCTGTCATAACCTTCCTTAACCTCCACTAACCTTACATAGAGGCAGAGTTATATCTGGCCTGCCATAACCTCAACTAACCTTACATAGAGGCGGAGTTATATCTGGCCTGCCATAACCTTCCTTAACCTCAACTAACTTTACATAGAGGCGGAGTTATATCTGGCCTGCCATAACCTCAACTAACCTTACATAGATGCAGAGTTATATCTGGCCTGCCATAACCTCAACTAACCTTACATAGAGGCGGAGTTATATCTGGCCCGCCATAACCTCAACTAACCTTTCATAGAGGCGGAGTTATATCTGGCCTGCCATAACCTTCCTTGATCTCAACTAACCTGACATAGAGGCAGAGTTATATCTGGCCTGCCATAACCTCAACTAACCTTACATAGAGGCGGAGTTATATCTGGCCTGCCATAACCTCAACTAACCTTACATAGAGGCGGAGCTATATCTGGCCTGCCATAACCTTCCTTGATCTCAACTAACCTTACATAGAGGCAGAGTTATATCTGGTCCGTCATAACCTTCCTTAAACATAACTAACCTTACATAGAGGCGGAGTTATATCTGGCCTGCCATAACCTCAACTAACCTTACATAAAGGCAGAGTTATATCTGGCCTGCTATAACCTTCCTTGACCTCAACTAACCTTACATAGAGGCAGAGTTATATCTGGCCTGCTATAACCTTCCTTGACCTCAACTAACCTTACATAGAGGCGGAGTTATATCTGGCCTGCTATAACCTTCCTTGACCTCAACTAACCTTACATAGAGGCAGAGTTATATCTGGCCTGCTATAACCTTCCTTGACCTCAACTAACCGTACATAGAGGCAGAGTTATATCTGGCCTGCCATAACCTCAACTAACCTTACATAGAGGCAGAGTTATATCTGGCCTGCCATAACCTCAACTAACCGTACATAGAGGCAGAGTTATATCTGGCCTGCCATAACCTCAACTAACCTTAGATAGAGGCAGAGTTATATCTGGCCTGCTATAACCTTCCTTGACCTCAACTAACCTTACATAGAGGCAGAGTTATATCTGGCCTGCCATAACCTCAACTAACCTTACATAGAGGCAAAGTTATATCTGGCCCGCTATAACCTCAACTAACCTTACATAGAGGCAAAGTTATATCTGGCCCGCTATAACCTCAACTAACCTTACATAGAAGCAGAGTTATATCTGGCCTGCCATAACCTCAACTAACCTTAGATAGAGGCAGAGTTATATCTGGCCTGCTATAACCTTCCTTGACCTCAACTAACCTTACATAGAGGCAGAGTTATATCTGGCCTGCTATAACCTTCCTTGACCTCAACTAACCGTACATAGAGGCAGAGTTATATCTGGCCTGCCATAACCTCAACTAACCTTACATAGAGGCAGAGTTATATCTGGCCTGCCATAACCTCAACTAACCTTAGATAGAGGCAGAGTTATATCTGGCCTGCTATAACCTTCCTTGACCTCAACTAACCTTACATAGAGGCGGAGTTATATCTGGCCTGCCATAACCTCAACTAACCTTACATAGAGGCAGAGTTATATCTGGCCTGCCATAACCTCAACTAACCTTACATAGAGGCAAAGTTATATCTGGCCCGCTATAACCTCAACTAACCTTACATAGAAGCAGAGTTATATCTGGCCTGCCATAACCTTCCTTAACCTCAACTAACCTTACATAGAGGCGGAGTTATATCTGGCCTGCTATAACCTTCCTTGACCTCAACTAACCTTACATAGAGGCGGAGTTATATCTGGCCTGCTATAACCTTCATTGACCTCAACTAACCTTACATAGCCACTGAGCAGCTTACCTACACTGCTACATAAGTCAACATATATATATATATATATATATATATATACATACAGGCTATTAATACCTTGAGCACACTTACCTACATGGCTAAATCAGTCAGCAAAGATATATACCAACTGCTAATACCTAGCACCTAGAATGCTTACCTACTCCAGCAGTTAACCAGTACTTGATGCACCAAACTCCGTAAGAAACTGCTAAATTTTTCATATAAAGAGACACAGTCTGAGTGGGGCTCGAACCAGTGACCATCAGTGAGGATAGGTTACAGTGGTATACAAGTCGACGACAGAGGCAGACACTTTGGCACTACTATATTATACACCTCTACGTCACGTCAGGAGCGTGGATGACCGTTATATGAAATCCTACTTTAGACTAATAAGTGTTTAGACCACAAAAACACTGTTTATTGATTCAATGTTGTGTTCAAATGTATTCAGAATAATTTGTAATAGCAATGTAAACATGCATTTTTGTGTGTGATGTAATGTCGCTTTAAAGGTAACGTAGGAGAAATTTGGGATATTAGAACTTGTGTTGTGTAAATGTTTTTGGTTTATGCAAATTTATTTGAGCTCGATTGCGAAACAAGTTATTACAACTTATATTAAATCACTCTCGAGACCTCATTCCTAATGGAATCCATCGCCACGAGGGAGAGAGAAGAGGCAACGTGGAAATTAAATGCCTTGACTAAGGGCACAATCGTAACGGCTCCAGCGGGTTTCGAACTCCGGACCTTTCGCACCTGAAGCGAACGCGCATCGCATCCACTGCGCTATCACGACTTCCACATGTTTATGAATATCAAGCTATGTGGATTGATCATCACATCATGTGTTATACTGTATATATGTGTCAAGAAGCTGTGTATGGTTTACCACAATAGCATATTTTGTCTGTCTTTCTTTTATAGCACTATTATGGATATCATAGCTATCAATTTCTACCGTTTTCTCATATTTTAGGTCAGACGGTGTTATTGATATAGTGGTCTGGGATTGGTTGAAAAAGTGTAGGGAAGCCCTTAAGAGTTATTGATACATGAACTGATTGGCTGAGTAGGTATTGTCACAAATATTGAAAATGACTTCTAAATATTAAAATACAATATATGAGCTGCATTTTGGAATATTTAAAAATATTTGCAGACTATTTGGTGACAAATAAACAGCATATTATAAATGCAGGTGTCAGTGCAACATTCACCACCAAATTACCTTCAGAGTAGGGGGTGGGTGCCTTTAGTGGGATATTAAAAAAACCGCAATTGGTCAACCCCATTGAAATTTGACATTTTCCTGTGGCTCAAAGACCATTCTGTTGAAAACTACTCTCTTTTGTGCCAAACTATTTTTGGGGGAAATCTAATGGCACTGTGTGTTATAATGGTGGCCTATGGAAATTGCAATAGCGGTGTCTGACCTAAAATTATTAAATTCTTAAATTTCGACACATATCCTACAGTATATACAATGAATATGGTACTGTAATAAATTGTTAGCTGGCTATGATTAATTTATCATACATACGTACCGCAACATCTGGTTAGGAAACAACAGTAAAAACAAAGGATTCCAACTAAACGGACCAATATACATTTCAGAATAAATCAGACTTAAATTTATCTGCCAAGGGAGGTAATAGAAAATCTAGCAATGTTTATCATTGTAGATTGAAATTTGTGTTATGCTCAATCACAGGGTAGATTCTAGCCTGGGTTCCAGTTTGTTGATTTTTAACTTCTAGCCAAATGACAGTCTGGGGAAACTGGATTTCCGATTGTAGCGCCATCTACTTACACCCACTTTTATGAGGGTGTAGATTTGAAGAACGACAACTCTTCTCTACAAGATAATATCGCTAAATATAGAAACGAAATTCTATCGGAAATCACCGAACAGGCACGATTATACACGATCATTTCTGAATATACACGAATGCTCCCGTAGACTCATTTAAATTGCAAACATATAATGTCCCGTTTCTGTGTTATATCGACGAGATGGCGGATTTTAAATATTACATTTAGATGGTAGTGGGTCAATTCGGCTTAATTGAACTAAGGACGACTTAAATATTGAGTAAATATGTCAAATCAGATGCACATTGTACTTTTTAAAACTATTTATCGTTCAGTTGACCCGTAAACAATGGCACCCAATTATAAAGTTTTATCAACATTGCAGTGCCTCGCTTTCGATTCAAGTACATCATTAATTAAGTCACGTGTTAATAGGCCCATTAATAGAATTAATGCGAGTCAATAATTACACGGACAATCCCCCACTTTTCCCCAGGCGTTGGTATGATCAGAAACTCAATACGGCCCAATTAATAGTCTCGGTGTTAAAATATATTTATTTGACTGACCAGGCAAATTATATCGAAGCCTGTTCCCAGGCTAGGCAGATTCCATAGGCAGGTTCCCATATGGTTCGGGTATGTTCCAGCAGGGGTGTGCTATATACTATTATGTTGGGCAGGGTTTCATGTTATTGTCGACATGTTTGCATATAATTACTAAATTATGCACTTTTTAATCTATATACACTATCCGAGTATTATGCAGAGTAAATTTTCAATCGTCCTTCTATTACATAAATATATAGTGTAACCGTATATATTTATATGTGATAGTTGTTCTTGTTATTTTTGCTAACAAACGCAGCAACTTGACCCTTGTTGCCCATGTGCTCAATAAAAAGCAGAATACTGGACGAAATGCCTCGTTTTATGAGGTAATAAAACATGATTACTGTCACATTGATAATTGTCCATATGGCGGAATATTCTAGGTCTTATTTGACATTTGGAAAAATGACCAAGTATGGATGATGGTATTTCTCAACTACTTCTCCATTTTCAGAAAGGGGCCTGCATTATCCATACAAATCAATTAAAAACAAGATTGTAGCTGCTGTTGCTGCAGGTAATGGTAGTTTTTATTGTCCTTAACCCTTTCAACCTCACAGGCCTCTAAATAGGCTTATGAAAAGTGTAGATCCAGATGAGCCGGCTCGTGACGAGCCATCTCATCAGGATCTGCACTTTTTTGCCAGTAATAATTATTACTATTTTTAGATAAAATTACACATTTTGATAAATGAACTGGTCCAAAGGTAATTTTCTTATTAATTTATTGGTCTGAAAATATCACGCACCAGGCCATGTCAGTTACTTGGGGTTGAATGGGTTAATATCACGCACCAGTCCATGTCAGTTACTTGGGGTTGAATGGGTTAATATCACGCACCAGTCCATGTCAGTTACTTGGGGTTGAATGGGTTAAACTTGTTGTTTTCTAGTTTTTTAGTGATAATTGTTTTGCGAATTCAGTGACATGGACATATTCTCTGACATTAACCCATTCAACCCCAAGTAACTGACATGGACTTGTGCAGGATATTAACCCATTCAACCCCAAGTAACTGACATGGACTGGGTGCATGATATTTAACCCATTCAACACCAAGTAACTGACATGGACTGGTGCAGGATATTTAACCCATTCAACCCCAAGTAACTGACATGGACTTGTGCAGGATATTAACCCATTCAACCCCAAGTAACTGACATGGACTGGTGCAGGATATTAAACCCATTCAACCCCAAGTAACTGACATGGACTGGTGCAGGGTATTTAACCCATTCAACCCCAAGTAACTGACATGGACTGGTGCAGGATATTTTTAGACCAATAAATTAATAAGAAAATTACCTTTGGACCAGTTCCTTTATCAAAATGGGTAATTTTATCTAAAAATTGTAATAATTATTACTGGCAAAAAGTGCAGCTCCTGATGAAACGGCTCGCTAAGAGGAAAGGGCATGATACTAACGTGTAGGTTTATTCGGCAAAAATGTACGTCAAAAAGAGATTTCTTAGAATTTTTCAATTTGTTTTGAAAATTTCTAAAGCGGCGCAATTAGCGCTGAAACGAGCGTTGAAACGAGCGTTCTGATTGGATTATTAGAATGTAACAAGATGTTTGTTTTTATATGAAAAATAATCATAATCCAATCAGAACGCTCGTTTCAACGCTTGAGAAATTTTCAAAACAAATTGAAATATTCTCCAAAATCTCTTTTTGACGTAAATTTTTGCCGAATAAACCTACATGTTAGTGGAAACACATTTTATTGATAATGTTATTAACCGTTAAAACTCTCCCGTCGAAGATTTTTTTTTGTTGCTGACAGAACCCGTGTCCTTAAGTATGGAAATTTGACCTGCTATGGGCCAATGTCTGTGGCAATTGTTTGCAAAGTATACATGCACGCAGCTTAAAGTTGTGTTTTATTTGAAGAACAATATAAAGACTCGGGATAGGCGATATATTTGGACTGATTTGTACAAAATTGTTTCAGATAGGGCCATTTTACTGATCGATGCGAAATCTGACATCCCACAGAGTAGAATCCCTGTACTTAAATATATATACTAGTACCCCCAAATGTGCCGAATCCCTGTGGATTAAGTGACATGGACGTATTCTCTGGCTATAATTGTGTGAGATTACAGATTAAGTGACATGGACCTATTCACTGGCTATAATGGTGTGAGATTACAGATTAAGTGACATGGACCTATTCACTGGCTATAATGGTGTGAGATTACAGATTAAGTGATGTGGACATAATTCACTGGCTATAATTGTGTGAGATTACAGATTAAGTGACATGGACCTATTCACTGGCTATAATGGTGTGAGATTACAGATTAAGTGATGTGGACATATTCACTGGCTATAATGGTGTGAGATTACAGATTAAGTGATGTGGACCTATTCACTGGCTATAATGGTGTGAGATTACAGATTAAGTGACATGGACCTATTCACTGGCTATAATGGTGTGAGATTACAGATTAAGTGATGTGGACCTATTCACTGGCTATAATTGTGTGAGATTGCAGATTAAGTGACATGGATGTATTCACTGACTATAATTGTGTGAGATTGCAGATTAAGTGACATGGATGTATTCACTGACTATAATTGTGTGAGATTGCAGATTAAGTGACATGGACGTATTCACTGGCTATAATTGTGTGAGATTGCAGATTAAGTGATGTGGACATATTCACTGGCTATAATGGTGTGAGATTACAGATTAAGTGATGTGGACATATTCACTGGCTATAATGGTGTGAGATTACAGATTAAGTGACATGGACCTATTCACTGGCTATAATGGTGTGAGATTACAGATTAAGTGATGTGGACATATTCACTGGCTATAATTGTGTGAGATTACAGATTAAGTGACATGGACCTATTCACTGGCTATAATGGTGTGAGATTACAGATTAAGTGATGTGGACATATTCACTGGCTATAATGGTGTGAGATTACAGATTAAGTGATGTGGACATATTCACTGGCTATAATGGTGTGAGAATACAGATTAAGTGACATGGACCTATTCACTGGCTATAATGGTGTGAGATTACAGATTAAGTGATGTGGACATATTCACTGGCTATAATGGTGTGAGATTACAGATTAAGTGACATGGACCTATTCACTGGCTATAATGGTGTGAGATTACAGATTAAGTGACATGGACCTATTCACTGGCTATAATTGTGTGAGATTGCAGATTAAGTGACATGGACGTATTCACTGGCTATAATTGTGTGAGATTGCAGATTAAGTGACATGGACCTATTCACTGGCTATAATGGTGTGAGATTGCAGATTAAGTGACATGGACGTATTCACTGGCTATAATTGTGTGAGATTGCAGATTAAGTGACATGGACGTATTCACTGGCTATAATTGTGTGAGATTGCAGATTAAGTGACATGGATGTATTCACTGGCAATAATTGTGTGAGATTGCAGATTAAGTGACATGGATGTATTCACTGGCAATAATGGTGTGAGATTACAGATTAAGTGATGTGGACATATTCACTGGCTATAATGGTGTGAGATTACAGATTAAGTGACATGGACCTATTCACTGGCTATAATGGTGTGAGATTACAGATTAAGTGATGTGGACATATTCACTGGCTATAATGGTGTGAGATTACAGATTAAGTGATGTGGACATATTCACTGGCTATAATTGTGTGAGATTACAGATTAAGTGACATGGACCTATTCACTGGCTATAATGGTGTGAGATTACAGATTAAGTGATGTGGACATATTCACTGGCTATAATGGTGTGAGATTACAGATTAAGTGACATGGACCTATTCACTGGCTATAATGGTGTGAGATTACAGATTAAGTGATGTGGACATATTCACTGGCTATAATTGTGTGAGATTGCAGATTAAGTTACGTGGACGTATTATCAGACATTAAGTAAAGACTAGTCATATGCTAGAAGATTATTTGATATTCTTGGATGAGACAAATAGTACAGATTACCCTTTGTTTCATATAGAAATTTAACCCTTTCAACACCACAGACCTCAAAATTGGCTTACAAAAAAGTGTAGATCCAGATGAGCCGGCTCGTGACGAGCCGTCTCATCAGGATCTGCACTTTTTTTAAGTAATATAACTATTTTTCGAAAAAAAATTACACATTTTGATAAATGAACTGATCCAAATGTAATTTTGTTATTAATTTATTGGTCTAAAAATATCATGGACAAGTCCATGTTAGTTACTTGGTGTTGAATGGACCAGTCCATGTTAGTTACTTGGTGTTGAATGGACCAGTCCATGTTAGTTACTTGGTGTTGAATGGGTTAATAGTGGAAAAGATCACACCATTACCTTTTATGACACCCCTGATCAAAATGTCCCTTTTATATACATATATCAGAACACTTTTATATACATATATCATAACACTTTTATATACATATATCAGAACACTTTTATATACATATATCAGAACACTTTTATATACATATATCATAACACTTTTATATACATATATCATAACACTTTTATATACATATATCAGAACACTTTTATATATGTTTTTGTTTATACAAATTTATTTTTAGCTCGATTGCGAAACAAGTTCTTTCAACTTATATTAATCACTCTTGAGACCTCATTCCTGATGGAATCCATCGCCTCAGGGAGAGAGAAGAGGCAATGTGGAATTTAAATGCCTTGCCTAAGGGCACAATTGTAACGGCTCCAGCGGGTTCAAACTCCGGACATATATGTTTTAAATATGATGATATGAACTGCAGACTACAGACCAATATACTAAATAGCTATGGAAGAGAACATATCAACAAATATTTTAAAACTACAAAAGTATTTTTAACCCTTTCCCTCAAATGTATTGTACAAGTCTGAGAAGTGTAAAACGGGGTTCCGGATGTATATGTGAGTGTACGCATGCATTCTGTACATCCGAATACAGACAGACAGATGGACGGATGAACAAACAGACTAACTAACTAACCAACCGACCGACACGAAGCATCATTTAACCCTTTCCCTCATAGAAGCACCTTTTGACGCCATTACAATACGACATACATTGACAATGTACAATGTCAAACCAATGTTCATAAACCATTTCCCTCATAGAAGCACCTCTTAACGCCATTACAATACAACATACATTGACAATGCAGTAGCCAAACCAATGTTCATAATAAAGGCAAGAATCTCATGTAGTCCCAGTAATATCTATGGAGGTGGGATAGATATGGTGACTACTTACCCACTGCATGATAGCTAAATGGCTGTCGTTTGTATGGAGAGATAATAGTATATTAATCTGAATCTCATGTAGTCCGAGTAATATCTATGGAGGTGGGATAGATATGGCGACTACTTATCCACTGCATGATAGTTAAATGAGGTGTCGTTTGTATGGAGATATAATAGTATATTAACCTAAATCTCTATGTACCGTACTTACTCGCGTATAAGACGGGTATATTTTCAGCTGATTTAAGGCTCAAACTCGGGGTCCCGTCTTATAAGTGGGTCACAAAACATCGCCTAAATATTTTCTGTCAAAATCGGCTGGTTCGGCGTTTTCTAAATGTCTGCCACCTATATAATTTTTTTTGGCCAATTTGATCCCTTTTTATACATTTTTTCACCGACTTTGGGTATTAAATGAACACCTTGGTAAATTAAAAACTGCGAAAGATTCTAGCCCTCCGGGACAATTCTTATTTCAATAATTCCTATATACCCCCGTTTAAACGCCCCCAGGGGCGATGCAATTTGCGACAAATTATATGCAAAGTATATCTGGGACTTCTTTAAACACCCCCCTTTCTTCATACCTCTTGAAACAGTCCCTATTATCCACTAGTATTGCGTATCCATAGCAACAAACCAACACGTGTGTAGTGTGAGTACCTGGAGAGCAGTTTAACCTTACATCGATTTCCATATATGGACATGGGCTGAAGCGGGGGGGGGACTTCAAAGTCATTCACCGACGGGCAATGCCTCATAAAAATGGAAGCGAGAAAGCTAATTCTCTTTGATAGATTTTTGTGAACAATAACATAATGTTTTATTGCATGCTAATACTCACAAAATCCGACATATGTAAATTAATCCATGGCATAATTATACAAGGACAACCTTTCTTACAGACACAGCCAATCAGATCGATCATTAAACGGTTAGCCCGCATAAGATCACCTTAGACACGACCAATTTGCATATTGTCCCATGCATGCCACATTTATAATTGAGTAGTGGCATGGGACAATACGCAGGTGTTGTTAGGTAAACTGCCCGTCGCTCAAATGGGAATCCGGTCGCGACAGTAAATAAACATAAATTAAAAAAACAAAAACAATTAGAAATGTCACACAAACTTGTGAAATTATCAACAAAATATGATGTTTTGTCCAGTTAGGCCGGGATAATTGATATGATTACTTTTGGTTACTGCGTCGGGTAGTTTTTTTTGAAAGTGGCACATATATTCCAAGTGAGTTTTAAAACAAATATTGCAAACTGACGTCGGCGAATTGAAATATTTTATAGTTATGGTAGAGTTATCAAAGCGAGGGAAAATATATTTTCAACCTGTATTCCGTATAGGTTTGGTACATAATTCAGAAAAAATTAAAATTTACTTGGCCTGCACATGTCAAAATGTCATTAGTTCCCACAGTATCAGAATCAATTATTGAAAAATTTCTTCAACTCCTGATGTCAATTTTATCAACCCGTCTTATATGCGAGTGCATGCCAAATCCACAGATTACAGAACCAAAGTAGGGGGGGTCGTCTTATAGGCGAGTAAGTACAGTAGTCCCAGTAATATCTATGGAGGTGGGATAGATAAGGTGACGATAGCGTGCGTGGAGGCCGAAGGATTCATTACCTATATTTACATTAATTATTCTTTTCAATGAGACAAAGAAGAAAAAAATCACACTTTCCAATTAAAAGGTATTTAGTCCAAATTTGCGACTTATCGTGGGTCGAGGATCTGATAATTAGATCATCCTTGGAAACTGTAAGACACGCCTTTTCTCGCGACGAACGCTGCATAGATCATCGTTGGAACAGCGTAAACTGTAAGACACGCCTTTTCTCGCGACGAACGCTGCATAGATCATCCTTGGAACAGCGTAAACTGTAAGACACGCCTTTTCTCACGACGAACGCTGCATAGATCATCGTTGGAACAGCGTAAACTGTAAGACACGCCTTTTCTCGCGACGAACGCTGCATAGATCATCGTTGGAACAGCGTAAACTGTAAGACACGCCTTTTCTCGCGACGAACACTGCAACATCGTGTGCATACGTCATCTGCATATCAATAGTTTGAATCCATTATACGAAATTGTATACAACCAGGACCTATACGTTCATCAAAGGAAATGCAATAGTGATATAACATCAAAGGAATTGCAATAGCAATATAACATCAACGAAAATGCAATAGCGATATAACATCAAAGGAAATGCAATAGCGATATAACATCAAAGGAAATACAATAGTGATATAACATCAAAGGAAATGCAATAGTGATATAACATCAAAGGAAATACAATAGTGATGTAAATATATATTATTTAAAACGTACTTTATATTCATAACATGCATAATCGTTGTGTTCTGTGTGATTCAATGCTTATAAATATGCTCTTGATTGTGGTGTATATCAAATGGAAATAAAAGGGGTTACAGATGGATCTGTAGTCCAGTGGTTAACACGCGGACTGGTAATCCAGGGATCGCAGGTTCGATCCCCCGTCTGACCCTAATAAAATTAACAGTCTTTCAGATGGGACGTTAAACCGAGGTCTCGTGTCGGTGCTTTACACCGTGCACGTAAACGAACCAGAGGAGACTCTGGAATGGGTCTAAAGACTCTCTGTATCATTGCAATATCCTCCAGAAATCTAAAATGACTAATCTCTTCAGGAGGCGTCGCTCATATGGTCAACTGGTAGCGACGATAAATAAACGTAAGACACACACAAACCCATTTGGGGCTCTCAAAAAAAAAAAAAAAAAAAGGTACATTACCGTATGGTATCGAGCTTTCGTCTAATGTAACTTGTGAGCAACTATGAACGGTTTAGAATGTAGCATGTAATAGCTAGCTAATGCATACATAACTAGATCAGTCAATACAAATGACAGGTACCAACGTGGCATCCTTGGGTCTATTGGTAGCACATGGGATTACCCCTTGTAACTCACCAATCACAACTAAAGTCACTCTTGCAAATAGTATAGAGCCAGATCAGACAGCACAAGAATGTTTCGTCTGATTAGGCTCTATGCTGTTTGCTATATTTTTTTTTAACATTATTTATTTTACAACGATTGCGAAGCAAGTTTGAACAACTTATATTAATCACTCTCGTTGGCTCGGATGAAAGCGTATATGTGGTCATTCGTGTGGGAGGAAACCGGAGTACCCGGAGAAAACCCACCTGTCCGATCTGGCGACCATCGTACCATCTCACATACTTCCTGGTTCGAGGATCGAACCTGGGTCACATTGGTGAGAAGCGAGCGTGCTAACCACTGCGTTAATCGGACAGCCTGTTTGCTATTAGGATAGTAAAGGTAAAACACTTGTTTGAATAGCAAACAGCATAGATCCTGATCAGATGATGTTTGCACATTCTGTCCAATTTATTCGGTCGATTGAGAGGTCCTCAGGGTAATACCTGGTTATGGCACGAATGTCGTGTCCTTGAGCAAAACATCTCAAACGCATCGCTAGAGAGCTAAAGACCACATGGAAATCTTGAACAAACCATGCGAAAATACCAATGCATCAGGAAATTGGTAGAATACTGTATTTATGTAAACATTAAGAAATGTCTTACCATTAATAGTGTTTTCTTCATTCATAATTATACTCACATATAACCTCAATATAGAATATTCTAATTCTTATAGAATCTTCATCTGTAATTTCAAGCGTTTGAATGCGTTTTTAATTTTATACCATAAATTACACTGATTTAATTCATGGGTAAGTTGACATTCTCTTAAACCTTAAACTGTGACCCTCTATAGCCATGTGGTTTAGAGTGACAAAGATTGATTAGAGTTGGGCTGTTTGGTTTCAAATAATGATCCTGGTATGAAAGTATCAATTGCACAAGTTCCTTTCTGGGGGGGGGGGGTTAGTTAATGGAAAAACTACAAGATTATATTTCTCTCCACCTCTGATTGATATTTGTACTGCAGGCCCATAGCCATCTTTTTTGTATGGGGGTGGGGTTCACTTCGAGGTCCAGGACCGAGGCCACCAGGGAGGGGGGTCCGGGGTAATGCCCCTCCTGAAAATGTTTAAATCTAGAAGATCTGAAACACCATTTCCTGCATTGCACATAGTTAAAAAGTGACAACATATAGAGAAAGCCTCTTATAAACTATTGTGTTGCTTGCATCAATAGTATTATAGTAACTGTGTAAACATTCTGATACAGTGCATGAAAAAGTGGTATTCGGGGGAGGGGGAATTATGGGGGGGGTGTCGTCCGACTGCTCCGATCCCCCTAGCTACGGGCCTGCACTGTATTTACACACTGCTAAAGCAAACAACGTACATGGGGAAACTAGAACAAAGATAGAGATATATACCAGTCACCAAGTAAGAAATGATAAATATTGTAAAACATAATACACAAGGTAATATGACCTTAACATTTAAGGACAGTCCAATTAAGGGTCAGAACAGCAGAGGTTTTTACCAAAAAATAGATAAAACAAGAATTGCAGTTATTACCTATTGGACCAAGTTTCAAAATTGCAATACCATAGACACAATCCCCCTGACGTAATCCCATAGACACAATCCCCCGGACGTAATCCCATAGACACAATCCCCCGGACGTAATCCCATAGACACAATCCCCCGGACGTAATCCCATAGATACAATCTCCCAGATGTAATCCCATAGACACAAACTCCCGGACATAATCCCATAGACACAATCTCCCGGACGTAATCCCATAGACACAATCCCCCGGACGTAATCCCATAGACACAATCCCCCGGACGTAATCCCATAGACACAGTCTCCTGGATGTAATCCCATAGACACAATCCCCCGGACGTAATCCCATAGACACAGTCTCCTGGATGTAATCCCATAGACACAATCCCCCGGACGTAATCCCATAGACACAATCCCCCGACGTAATCCCATAGACACAATCCCCCGGACGTAATCCCATAGACACAGTCTCCTGGATGTACTCCCATAGACACAATCCCCCAGACGTAATCCCATAGACACAATCCCCGGATGTAATCCCATAGACACAGTCTCCTGGATGTAATCCCATAGACACAATCCCCCGGACGTAATCCCATAGACACAATCCCCCGGACGTAATCCATAGACACAATCCCCCGGACGTAATCCCATAGACACAATCCCCCGGACGTAATCCATAGACACAGTCTCCTGGATGTAATCCCATAGACACAATCCCCCGGACGTAATCCCATAGACACAGTCTCCTGGATGTAATCCCATAGACATAATCCCCCGGACGTAATCCCATAGACACAATCCCCCGGACGTAATCCCATAGACACAGTCTCCTGGATGTAATCCCATAGACACAATCCCCCGGACGTAATCCCATAGACACAATCCCCCGGACGTAATCCCATAGACACAATCCCCCGGACGTAATCCCATAGACACAGTCTCCTGGATGTAATCCCATAGACACAATCCCCCGGACGTAATCCCATAGACACAATCCCCCGGACGTAATCCATAGACACAATCCCCCAGACGTAATCCATAGACACAATCCCCCAGACGTAATCCATAGACACAATCCCCCAGATGTAATCCATAGACACAATCCCCCGGACGTAATCCCATAGACACAATCCCCCGGACGTAATCCCATAGACACAATCCCCCGGACGTAATCCCATAGACACAATCCCCCGGACGTAATCCCATAGACACAATCCCCCGGACGTAATCCCATAGACACAATCCCCCGGACGTAATCCCATAGACACAATCCCCCGGACGTAATCCATAGACACAATCTCCTGGATGTAATCCCATAGATACAATCCCCCGGACGTAATCCCATAGACACAATCTCCGGATGTAATCCCATAGACACAATCCCCTGGACGTAATCCCCTAGACACAATCCCCGGACGTAATCCCATAGACACAATCCCCCGGACGTAATCCCATAGACACAATCCCCGGACGTAATCCCATAGACACAATCCCCCGGACGTAATCCCATAGACACAATCCCCCGGACGTAATCCCATAGACACAATCCCCCGGACGTAATCCCATAGACACAATCCCCCGGACGTAATCCCATAGACACAATCCCCCGGACGTAATCCCATAGACACAATCCCCCGGACGTAATCCCATAGACACAATCCCCCGGACGTAATCCATAGACACAATCTCCTGGATGTAATCCCTAAATACAATCCCCCGGACGTAATCCCATAGACACAGTCTCCTGGATGTAATCCCCTAAATACAATCCCCTGGATGTAATCCCCTAGACATAATCCCCCGGATGTAATCCCATAGACACAATCCCCCGGACGTAATCCCATAGACACAGTCTCCTGGATGTAATCCCCTAAATACAATCCCCCGGACGTAATCCCATAGACACAATCCCCCGGACATAATCCCATAGACACAATCCCCCAGACGTAATCCCATAGACACAATCCCCCGGACGTAATCCCATAGATACAATCCCCCGGACGTAATCCCATAGACACAGTCTCCTGGACGTAATCCCATAGACACAATCCCCCGGACGTAATCCCATAGACACAATCCATCCCATAGACACAATCCCCCGGACGTAATCCCATAGACACAATCCCCCGGACGTAATCCCATAGACACAATCCCCTGGATGTATTCCCATAGACACAATCCCCTGGATGTATTCCCATAGACACAATCCCCCGGACGTAATCCCATAGACACAATCCCCCGGACGTATTCCCATAGACACAATCCCCCGGACGTAATCCCATAGACACAATCCCCCGGACGTAATCCCATAGACACAATCTCCTGGATGTATTCCCATAGACACAATCTCCTGGATGTATTCCCATAGACACAATCTCCTGGATGTATTCCCATAGACACAATCTCCTGGATGTATTCCCATAGACACAATCCCCCGGACGTAATCCCATAGACACAATCCCCCGGACGTAATCCCATTGACACAATCCCCCGGACGTAATCCCATAGACACAATCCCCCGGACGTAATCCCATAGACACAATCTCCCGGACGTAATCCCATTGACACAATCCCCCGGACGTAATCCCATAGACACAATCCCCCGGACGTAATCCCATAGACACAATCCCCCGGACGTAATCCCATTGACACAATCCCCCGGACGTAATCCCATAGACACAATCCCCCGGACGTAATCCCATAGACACAATCCCCCGGACGTAATCCCATAGACACAATCCCCCGGACGTAATCCCATTGACACAATCTCCTGGATGTAATCCCATAGACACAATCCCCTGGACGTAATCCCATAGACACAATCCCCTGGATGTATTCCCATAGACACAATCCCCCGAACGTAATCCCATAGACACAATCCCCCGGACGTAATCCCATAGACACAATCCCCCGGACGTTATCCCATAGACACAATCCCCCGGACGTAATCCCATAGATACAATCCCCCGGACGTAATCCCATAGACACAATCTCCCGGACGTAATCCCATAGACACAATCCCCCGGACGTAATCCCATAGACACAATCCCCCGAACGTAATCCCATAGACACAATCTCCCGGACGTAATCCCATAGACACAATCCCCCGGACGTAATCCCATAGACACAATCTCCCGGACGTAATCCCATAGACACAGTCTCCTGGATGTAATCCCCTAAATACAATCCCCCGGACGTAATCCCATAGACACAATCCCCCGGACATAATCCCATAGACACAATCCCCCAGACGTAATCCCATAGACACAATCCCCCGGACGTAATCCCATAGATACAATCCCCCGGACGTAATCCCATAGACACAGTCTCCTGGACGTAATCCCATAGACACAATCCCCCGGACGTAATCCCATAGACACAATCCCCCGGACGTAATCCCATAGACACAATCCCCCGGATGTATTCCCATAAACACAATTTCCCGGACGTAATCGCACAGACATAATCCCCCGGACGTAATCCCATAGACACAAACTCCCGGACGTAATCCCATAGACACAAACTCCCGGACGTAATCCCATAGACACAATCTCCCGGACGTAATCCCATAGACACAATCTCCCAGAAGTAATGCCCCTAGACATAATCCCCCGGGTATAATCGCACAGAAATATTCCCTCCAGACATAGTCCCCTTTTTTTACTCGAGCAGACATAATCCCCTTTTTTTACTCGAGCAGACATAATCCCCTTTTTTTACTCGAGCAGACATAGTCCCCTTTTTTTACTCGAGCAGACATAATCCCCTTTTTTTTACTCGAGCAGACATAGTCCCCTTTTTTTACTCGCGCAGACATAGTCCCCTTTTTTTACTCGAGCAGACATAATCCCCTTTTTTTACTCGAGCAGACATAGTCCCCTTTTTTACTCGCGCAGACATAGTCCCCTTTTTTTACTCGAGCAGACATAGTCCCCTTGTTTTACTCGAGCAGACATAGTCCCCTTTTTTTACTCGAGCAGACATAGTCCCCTTTTTTTACTCGAGCAGACATAATCCCCTTTTTTTACTCGAGCAGACATAGTCCCCTTTTTTTTACTCGAGCAGACATATCCCCTTTTTTTACTCGAGCAGACATAATCCCCTTTTTTTACTCGAGCAGACATATCCCCTTTTTTTACTCAAGCAGACATAATCCCCTTTTTTTACTCGAGCAGACATAATCCCACACGTTTATTGACACATACAGACATAATCCCGCCCATATAAAACCCCTGGTATGACATAATCTCCCCCATTCACATTCAATGTAGGACCCTAACACGAACCCTTGATGAGCGTGGTTGTATTCCTGTGTTTGAAAAACATGGGATGATTAATAAATTGTCCATTTCCCAGCTACAACCGTTCTGTTTAAACTTTATTTATTTTTACGATTGCGAAGCAAGTTTTAACAACTTATATTAATTACTCTTATTGGCGCGGATGAAAGCGTACACGTGGTCATTCGTGTGGGAGGAAACCGGAGTACCCGGAGAAAACCCACCTGTCCGATCTGGCGAACACCATACCATTTCACATACTTCCCAGTCCAAGGATCGCAACCAGGTTGCATTGGTGTGAAGCGAGCGCCCTAACCACTGCGCTAATCGGACAGCCAATGCAATCTCCAGGGACATGTTCCCCTTAAAATTTCTGGGGTATAGAAGCGATTTCCTGTGTTTTCTGATTTAATGAGTTTAGACCTATAAGTATGTACTGACCTTTCAGCTCTCTAGCAGTCAACATTTTATACAGCAAAAGGATTTTTTTCTTTTCATTTTTTTTTGCTTTGGAAATTTTAACCGGCACCAGCCTCGGTGTACCTCGGTGTACCTCGGTGTACCTCTGTGTACCTCTGTGTGCCTCGGTGTACCTCGGTGTGCCTAGGTGTGCCTCGGTGTACCTCTGTGTGCCTCTGTGTGCCTCGGTGTACCTCGGTGTACCTCTGTGTGCCTCGGTGTGCCTCGGTCGGTGTGCCTCTGTGTGCCTCGGTGTGCCTCGGTGTGCCTCGGCACCTGCCTCGGTGTACCTCGGTGTGCCTCGGCACCTGCCTTGGTGTGCCTCTGTGTACCTCGGTGTGCCTCTGTGTGCCTCGGTGTGCCTCGGCACCTGCCTCGGTGTACCTCGGTGTGCCTCGGCACCTGCCTCGGTGTGCCTCGGTGTACCTCTGTGTGCCTCGGTGTGCCACGGTGTGCCTCGGTGTGCCTCTGTGTACCTCGGTGTGACTCTGTGTGCCTCGGTGTACCTCGGTGTGCCTCGGCACCTGCCTCGGTGTGCCTCTGTGTACCTCGATGTGCCTCTGTGTGCCTCGGTGTACCTCGGTGTGACTCGGCACCTGCCTCGGTGTGCCTCGTGTACCTTGGTGTGCCTCTGTGTGCCTCGGTGTACCTCGGTGTGCCTCGGTGTGCCTCTGTGTACCTCTGTGTACCTCGGTGTGCCTCGGTGTGCCTCGGCACCTGCCTCGGTGTGCCTCTGTGTACCTCGGTGTGCCTCGGTGTGCCTCGGCACCTGCCTCGGTGTTACTCTGTGTGCCTCTGTGTGCCTCGGCACCTGCCTCGGTGTGCCTCGGTGTGCCTCTGTGTGCCTCTGTGTGCCTCTGTGTGCCTCGGTGTGCCTCGGTGTCCCTCGGTGTGCCTCGGTGTGCCTCGGTGTGCATCGGTGTGCCTCGGCACCTGCCTCGGTGTTCCTCTGTGTACCTCGGTGTGCCTCTGTGTGCCTCGGTGTGCCTCGGTGTGCCTCGGTGTACCTCGGTGTGCCTCTGTGTTTGTCGGTGTGCCTCGGTGTGCCTCGGCACCTGCCTCGGTGTTCCTCGGTGTACCTCGGTGTGCCTCGGCACCTGCCTCGGTGTTCCTCTGTGTGCCTCTGTGTGCCTCTGTGTACCTCGGTGTGCCTCTGTGTACCTCGGTGTGCCTCTGTGTGCCTCAGTGTACCTCGGTGTGCCTCGGCACCTGCCTCGGTGTGCCTCTGTGTGCCTTGGTGTGCCTCGGCACCTGCCTCTGTGTGCCTCTGTGTGCCTCGGCACCTGCCTCTGTGTGCCTCGGTGTGCCTTGGTGTGCCTCTGTGTGCCTCAGTGTACCTCGGTGTGCCTCGGCACCTGCCTCGGTGTGCCTCTGTGTGCCTCGGTGTGCCTCGGCACCTGCCTCTGTGTGCCTCTGTGTGCCTCGGCACCTGCCTCTGTGTGCCTCGGTGTGCCTTGGTGTGCCTCGGTGTACCTCGGCACCTGCCTCGGTGTGCCTCGGTGTGCCTCTGTGTACCTTGGTGTGCCTCTGTGTGCCTCGGTGTGCCTCGGCACCTGCCTCGGTGTTCCTCGGTGTGCCTCGGCACCTGCCTCGGGTGTGCCTCTGTGTGCCTCTGTGTGCCTCTGTGTACCTCTGTGTGCCTCGGTGTGCCTCGGCACCTGCCTCGGTGTACCTCGGTGTTCCTCTGTGTGCCTCGGTGTACCTCGGTGTTCCTCGGTGTACCTCGGTGTACCTCGTTGTGCCTCGGTGTGCCTCGGTGTGCCTCGGCACCTGCCTCGGTGTTCCTCGGTGTGCCTCGGTGTGCCTCGGCACCTGCCTCGGTGTTCCTCGGTGTGCAGTTTACTCCATTATTTGTGTGCATATCTAGTTATTTTATTATTGCCTATTTTAATTTTTTATTATTTCAATATTTTGAACAATGCGTACATTATGTATAGGTAGCTACACCCCTGTTATGTTCCCCAAGTTTTCACAAGAACAATCTACCATTGGAACCATCTCCCTCCTGACATTGTCCATACCCCTACCATAGAGCAATTCAATACGGCAGTTTGCCATATTGATCATGCCAGTCCCTAGTTGTTCTGCGCAGCTGCTTTTAAACTTTTACCACAACTTATTTTCATTACCTTCTTAAATTATACTTTTAACTACTCATACTTTTAATTTCTTTGCGGTTTTTGACGCGCAACATGTCTACGTCCCAGCGAGGGGTTCGACATTAGCAGAAGATAGATAGATAGATAGATAGATAGATAGATAGATGACCATTATGCAGTGCCATATCAGTCAAATTAAAACTTCAGGCTGCTTAATCCTTTCAACACCACAGACCTCTAAATAGGTTTACAAAAAGTGTAGATCCAGATGAGCCGGCTCGTGATGAGCCGGCTCATCTGATCTGCACTTTTTGCCAGTGATATGATTATTTTTAGACATAATTACCCATTTTGATAAATGAACTTGTCCAAATGTGATTTTCTGATTCATTTATTGGTTTATGAATATCATGGACCAGTCCATGTGAGTTACTTGGGGTTGAATGGGTTAACAGGGCGAGTAAAAATACATATTTTATTAAATAATTATTTTATAAAAATGTATTAGTTTAACCCATTCAACCCCAAGTAACTGACATGGACTGGTGCATGCTATTTTTAGACCAATAAATTAATAAGAAAATTACCTTTGGACCAGTTCATTTATCAAAATGGGTAATTTTATCTAAAAATAGTAATAATTATTACTGGCAAAAAAGTGCAGATCCTGATGAGATGGCTCGTTACGAGCCGGCTCATCTGGATCTACACTTTTCATAAGCCTATTTAGAGGCCTGTGGGGTTGAAAGGGTTAATGTAGATTCCAATCTTCGGTAAGCGCGTGTATGCATTACAATTACAATAGTATGCATGTGCAGTCCGTGTAGTGGTAAGTGGCGTGTGAATCAGTCGGTACTCAATGACTTATATTAAGCATGAATCTATGATGACTGTTAGCAAACACGGCTGTACGATTAGCGCAATGGTTAGCGCGCTCGCTTCTCACCAATGCAACCCGGGTTCGATCCTCTGATCTGGAAGTATGTCAGATCGGACAGGTTGGTTTTCTCCGGGTACTCCGGTTTCCTCCCACACGAATGACCACATATACGTTTTTATCCGCGCCAACGAGAGTGATTAATATAAGTTGTTAGAACTTGCTTTGCAATCGTTGTAAAATAAATAAAGTTTATTTATTTATATTTATTTCGAGTTTTACGCCTGCATCAGCACCATTTCGGGCTATATCGCCGGCGGGCAGTTTACCTAACAACACCTTTCCTGGGCAGGCTCCAGCGGTTAACCAGTACTTGGGTGCACCAACCTCCGTAAAAAACTGCCAACTTTTTCATATAAATGAGATCCGGCCTGAGCGGGGCTCGAACCCGTGACCATCAGTGATGATAGGTTACAGTGGTATACAAGTCAGCGACCATAACCACTCGACCACGGAGGTGGACTAAATAAAGTTTAAACTATAAATAATTATTTTACACCACGTTCCAGTATTCTGTCAAAATTTCACAACAGACAAACATAATTTCATTATATACAATATTATTAGTGTAAGTATGGTTTGAGGGCTTCTCCAACCACCTATATACTATGCCTGGCAAGTAGCTCTAACCCTTTGCCTGCTGAGTAAATAAAATCACGTCTGCAAACAACATAGATCCAGTTCAGCTGCGGCGTAACGCAACCTCTGATCAGGATCTATGTTGTTTGCTATTCAGCCAAGTGTTTTAGCTCCATTATGCGAACAGCAAACAGCATAGAGCCTGAACAGACGGCAGGCTTTATGCTGTTTGCAAAAGTGATTTTATCTGCGGCTAGTGTGCAAAAGGTTAAGCAAATTATTTGACCCCTGATTTACACCACAAATTATTTGACCCCTGATTTACACCACAAATTATTTGACCCCTGATTTACACCACAAATTATATGACCCCTGATTTACACCACAAATTATTTGACACCTGATTTACACCACAAATTATTTGACCCCTGATTTACACCACAAATTATTTGACCCCTGATTTACACCACAAATTATTTGACCCCTGATTTACACCACAAATTATAGTCTGGAAACACTAATAATTATATTTACACACAAGAATCTGACAATTAATTCACCTCTTCCAAATAATCCACATCTTTTCGCTTCTGTTTGAAACCATTCATACTTTCTACAGAACGTTCTTCAGACTTATCCTTACACTAAACTTCATCTCTTGCACAACTTTTAATATCACTCAATTCCAGCTGTGTGAATTTAATGCCTTATTTAGCATACAAACTGTCCATTACCTCCAAATAAAACCATGGTTTTATACAGTTTTAATGATGATCCCATTACAGCTGATTGGGCCTTACATCTGTTACAATCAGACTTCCAATCATGCAATGACTTGTAAACCTTTACAAACCTCTAAATAGGCTTACAAAAAGTGTAGATCCAGATGAGCCGGCTCATAATGAGCCGTCTCATCAGGATCTGCACTTTTTGTCAGTAATATTACTATTTTTAGACCAAATTACCCATTTTGATAAATGAACTGGTCCAAATGTAATTTTCTTATTAATTTATTGGTCTAAAAATATCATGCATCAGTCCATGTCAGTAAACGTGGTGTTGAATGGGTTAAATATCATGCACCAGTCCATGTCAGTTACTTGGTGTTGAATGGGTTAATAAACAATTTGCCAGTTTTTACATTTATTTGATTACATCACTATATTGTCATGTAAATGAAATTTTGGTTTTGGAAATACATGTACGAGGAAAGTGAATGAGAAACATTAGTCAGTTACTGCCCCTGAATACTCCTAATGGTATATTGGTCCTCTTAATTGGTTTCCTCTGTTTTTATCGTTGTTTCCTTTGCACCACATGTTTTCCATTCGCATCCGTATTTCCGTCTTATAATTATGAAATTATTAAATCTCGACAGATATCCTTTAGTATGTCCAACTTACTGTAAAAATTGGTTCAATTAATTAACACGATTTTAATAAAATTATATTTATCCTAACGCAACATCTGTTTAGACGACAACAGTAAAATCAAAGGATTCCAACTAAAAGGACCAATATACATTTAGGGATAAATCTGACTTTATCCATCAAGGGCAGTAATAGAAAAACCAGTAATGTCTCTCATTGTCAATACAATAAACAATAATTAAAAAATCTCCGCTGAACATTTAGAAGTTAATTTTGAACACCTGTGTTAGGAACTAGGGTTACTGTTTTTGGCTGTGTCTGTGAACAAAACCAAACAGGATAACTCAAACAGGATAACTCAAACAGGATAACTCAAACAGGATAACTCAAACAGGATAACTCAAACAGGATAACTCAAACAGGATAACTCAAACAGGATAACTCAAACAGGATAACTCAAACAGGATAACTCAAACAGGATAACTCAAACGGTTATGTGGATAGACTTTAAATTTTTCCTTCATAGAGATTTAGGTTAATATACTATTATATCTCCATACAAACGACAGCCATTTAACCCTTTCCTTCATAGAGATTTAGGTTAATATACTATTATATCTCCATACAAACGACAGCCATTTAACCCTTTCCTTCATAGAGATTTAGGTTATATACTATACTATATCTCCATACAAACGACAGCCATTTAACCCTTTCCTTCATAGAGGTTAATATACTATTATATCTCCATACAAACGACAGCCATTTAACCCTTTCCTTCATAGAGATTTAGGTTAATATACTATTATATCTCCATACAAACGACAGCCTTAACCCTTTCCTTCATAGAGATTTAGGTTAATATACTATTATATCTCCATACAAACGACAGCCATTTAACCCTTTCCTTCATAGAGATTTAGGTTAATATACTATTATATCTCCATACAAACGACAGCCATTTAACCCTTTCCTTCATAGAGATTTAGGTTAATATACTATTATATCTCCATACAAACGACAGCCATTTAACCCTTTCCTTCATAGAGATTTAGGTTAATATACTATTATATCTCCATACAAACGACAGCCATTTAACCCTTTCCTTCATAGAGATTTAGGTTAATATACTATTATATCTCCATACAAACGACAGCCATTTAACCCTTTCCTTCATAGAGATTTAGGTTAATATACTATTATATCTCCATACAAACGACAGCCATTTAACCCTTTCCTTCATAGAGATTTAGGTTAATATACTATTATATCTCCATACAAACGACAGCCATTTAACCCTTTCCTTCATAGAGATTTAGGTTAATATACTATTATATCTCCATACAAACGACAGCCATTTAACCCTTTCCTTCATAGAGATTTAGGTTAATATACTATTATATCTCCATACAAACGACAGCCATTTAACCCTTTCCTTCATAGAGATTTAGGTTAATATACTATTATATCTCCATACAAACGACAGCCATTTAACCCTTTCCTTCATAGAGATTTAGGTTAATATACTATTATATCTCCATACAAACGACAGCCATTTAACCCTTTCCTTCATAGAGATTTAGGTTAATATACTATTATATCTCCATACAAACGACAGCCATTTAACCCTTTCCTTCATAGAGATTTAGGTTAATATACTATTATATCTCCATACAAACGACAGCCATTTAACCCTTTCCTTCATAGAGATTTAGGTTAATATACTATTATATCTCCATACAAACGACAGCCATTTAACCCTTTCCTTCATAGAGATTTAGGTTAATATACTATTATATCTCCATACAAACGACAGCCATTTAACCCTTTCCTTCATAGAGATTTAGGTTAATATACTATTATATCTCCATACAAACGACAGCCATTTAACCCTTTCCTTCATAGAGATTTAGGTTAATATACTATTATATCTCCATACAAACGACAGCCATTAACCCTTTCCTTCACAGAGATTTAGGTTAATATACTATTATATCTCCATACAAACGACAGCCATTAACCCTTTCCTTCATAGAGATTTAGGTTAATATACTATTATATCTCCATACAAACGACAGCCATTTAACCCTTTCCTTCATAGAGATTTAGGTTAATATACTATTATATCTCCATACAAACGACAGCCATTTAACCCTTTCCTTCATAGAGATTTAGGTTAATATACTATTATATCTCCATACAAACGACAGCCATTTAACCCTTTCCTTCATAGAGATTTAGGTTAATATACTATTATATCTCCATACAAACGACAGCCTTTAACCCTTTCCTTCATAGAGATTTAGGTTAATATACTATTATATCTCCATACAAACGACAGCCTTTAACCCTTTCCTTCATAGAGATTTAGGTTAATATACTATTATATCTCCATACAAACGACAGCCATTTAACCCTTTCCTTCATAGAGATTTAGGTTAATATACTATTAATCTCCATACAAACGACAGCCATTTAACCCTTTCCTTCATAGAGATTTAGGTTAATATACTATTATATCTCCATACAAACGACAGCCATTTAACCCTTTCCTTCATAGAGATTTAGGTTAATATACTATTATATCTCCATACAAACGACAGCCATTTAACCCTTTCCTTCATAGAGATTTAGGTTAATATACTATTATATCTCCATACAAACGACAGCCATTTAACCCTTTCCTTCATGGAGATTTAGGTTAATATACTATTATATCTCCATACAAACGACAGCCATTTAACCCTTTCCTTCATAGAGATTTAGGTTAATATACTATTATATCTCCATACAAACGACAGCCATTTAACCCTTTCCTTCATAGAGATTTAGGTTAATATACTATTATATCTCCATACAAACGACAGCCATTTAACCCTTTCCTTCATAGAGATTTAGGTTAATATACTATTATATCTCCATACAAACGACAGCCATTTAACCCTTTCCTTCATAGAGATTTAGGTTAATATACTATTATATCTCCATACAAACGACAGCCATTTAACCCTTTCCTTCATAGAGATTTAGGTTAATATACTATTATATCTCCATACAAACGACAGCCATTTAACCCTTTCCTTCATAGAGATTTAGGTTAATATACTATTATATCTCCATACAAACGACAGCCATTTAACCCTTTCCTTCATAGAGATTTAGGTTAATATACTATTATATCTCCATACAAACGACAGCCATTTAACCCTTTCCTTCATAGAGATTTAGGTTAATATACTATTATATCTCCATACAAACGACAGCCATTTAACCCTTTCCTTCATAGAGATTTAGGTTAATATACTATTATATCTCCATACAAACGACAGCCATTTAGCCCTTTCCTTCATAGAGATTTAGGTTAATATACTATTATATCTCCATACAAACGACAGCCATTTAACCCTTTCCTTCATAGAGATTTAGGTTATATACTATTATATCTCCATACAAACCACTGCTAGTTCAAACCCTTTCCTTCATAGAGATTTAGGTTATATACTATTATATCTCCATACAAACGACAGCCATTTAACCCTTTCCTTCATAGAGATTTAGGTTAATATACTATTATATCTCCATACAAACGACAGCCATTTAACCCTTTCCTTCATAGAGATTTAGGTTAATATACTATTATATCTCCATACAAACGACAGCCATTTAACCCTTTCCTTCATAGAGATTTAGGTTAATATACTATTATATCTCCATACAAACGACAGCCATTTAACCCTTTCCTTCATAGAGATTTAGGTTAATATACTATTATATCTCCATACAAACGACAGCCATTTAACCCTTTCCTTCATAGAGATTTAGGTTAATATACTATTATATCTCCATACAAACGACAGCCATTTAACCCTTTCCTTCATAGAGATTTAGGTTAATATACTATTATATCTCCATACAAACGACAGCCATTTAACCCTTTCCTTCATAGAGATTTAGGTTAATATACTATTATATCTCCATACAAACGACAGCCATTTAACCCTTTCCTTCATAGAGATTTAGGTTAATATACTATTATATCTCCATACAAACGACAGCCATTTAACCCTTTCCTTCATAGAGATTTAGGTTAATATACTATTATATCTCCATACAAACGACAGCCATTTAACCCTTTCCTTCATAGAGATTTAGGTTAATATACTATTATATCTCCATACAAACGACAGCCATTTAACCCTTTCCTTCATAGAGATTTAGGTTAATATACTATTATATCTCCATACAAACGACAGCCATTTAACCCTTTCCTTCATAGAGATTTAGGTTAATATACTATTATATCTCCATACAAACGACAGCCATTTAACCCTTTCCTTCATAGAGATTTAGGTTAATATACTATTATATCTCCATACAAACGACAGCCATTTAACCCTTTCCTTCATAGAGATTTAGGTTAATATACTATTATATCTCCATACAAACGACAGCCATTTAACCCTTTCCTTCATAGAGATTTAGGTTAATATACTATTATATCTCCATACAAACGACAGCCATTTAACCCTTTCCTTCATAGAGATTTAGGTTAATATACTATTATATCTCCATACAAACGACAGCCATTTAACCTTTCCTTCATAGAGATTTAGGTAATATACTATTATATCTCCATACAAACGACAGCCATTTAACCCTTTCCTTCATAGAGATTTAGGTTAATATACTATTATATCTCCATACAAACGACAGCCATTTAACCCTTTCCTTCATAGAGATTTAGGTTAATATACTATTATATCTCCATACAAACGACAGCCATTTAACCCTTTCCTTCATAGAGATTTAGGTTAATATACTATTATATCTCCATACAAACGACAGCCATTTAACCCTTCCTTCATAGAGATTTAGGTTAATATACTATTATATCTCCATACAAACGACAGCCATTTAACCCTTTCCTTCATAGAGATTTAGGTTAATATACTATTATATCTCCATACAAACGACAGCCATTTAACCCTTTCCTTCATAGAGATTTAGGTTAATATACTATTATATCTCCATACAAACGACAGCCATTTAACCCTTTCCTTCATAGAGATTTAGGTTAATATACTATTATATCTCCATACAAACGACAGCCATTTAACCCTTTCCTTCATAGAGATTTAGGTTAATATACTATTATATCTCCATACAAACGACAGCCATTTAACCATTTCCTTCATAGAGATTTAGGTTAATATACTATTATATCTCCATACAAACGACAGCCATTTAACCCTTTCCTTCATAGAGATTTAGGTTAATATACTATTATATCTCCATACAAACGACAGCCATTTAACCCTTTCCTTCATAGAGATTTAGGTTAATATACTATTATATCTCCATACAAACGACAGCCATTTATCCCTTTCCTTCATAGAGATTTAGGTTAATATACTATTATATCTCCATACAAACGACAGCCATTTATCCCTTTCCTTCATAGAGATTT
>CM026395.1:27014907-27070090 GCA_014843695.1 Archivesica marissinica | reverse complement strand
TGACTACAGTAGGTAGAACACATGCTTCAAGATGTACTAGTTTCTGGCACAATATTGACTACAGTAGGTAGAATACATGCTTCAGTATGTACTGGTTTCCGGCACAATATTGACTACAGTAGGTAGAACATATGATTCACGATGTACTGGTTTCCGGCACAATATTGACTACAGTAGGTTGAACACATGCTTCAATATGTACTGGTTTCTGGCACAATATCGACAACAGTAGGTAGAACACACGATTCAAGATGTACTGGATTCCGGCACAATATTGACTACAGTAGGTAGAACACATGCTTCAGGATGTACTGGTTTCCGGCACAATATTGACTACAGTAGGTAGAACACATGCTTCAAGATGTACTGGTTTCCGGCACAATATCGACTAGAGTAGGTAGAACACATGACTCAAGATGTAATGGTTTCCGGCACAATATTGACTACAGTACGTAGAACACATGATTCAAGATGTACTGGTTTCTGGCACAATATCGATTACAGTAGGTAGAACACATGCTTCAAGATGTACTTGTTTCCAGCACAATATTGACTACAGTAGGTAGAACACATGCTTCAATATGTACTGGTTTCCGGTACAATATTGATTACAATAGGTAGAACACATGCTTCAAGATGTACTGGTTTCTGGCACAATATTGATTACAGTAGGTAGAGCACACGATTCAATATGTACTGGTTTCCGGCACAATATTGACTACAGTAGGTAGAACACATGATTCAAGATGTACTGGTTTCCGGTACAATATTGATTACAATAGGTAGAATACATGCTTCAAGATGTACTAGTTTCCGGCACAATATCGATTACAGTAGGTAGAACACATGCTTCAATATGTAATGGTTTCCGGCACAATATTGATTACAGTAGGTAGAACACACGATTCAAGATGTACTGGTTTCCGGCACAATATTGATTACAGTAGGTAGAACACATGCTTCAATATGTACTGGTTTCCGGCACAATATTGACTACAGTAGGTAGAACACATGATTCAAGGTGTACTGGTTTCCGGCACAATATTGACTACAGTAGGTAGAACACATGATTCAAGGTGTACTGGTTTCCGGCACAATATTGACTACAGTAGGTAGAACACATGATTCAAGGTGTACTGGTTTCCGCACAATATCGACTCAGTAGGTAGAACACAGATTCAATGTACTGGTTTCCGCACAATATTGATTACAGTAGGTAGAACACACGATTCAAGATGTACTGGTTTCCGGCACAATATTGATTACAATAGGTAGAACACATGCTTCAATATGTACTGGTTTCCGGCACAATATTGATACAGTAGGTAGAACACACATTCAAGATGTACTGGTTTCCGGCAAATATCGATACAGTAGGTAGAACACATCTTCAATATGTACTGATTTCCGGCACAATATTGATTACAATAGGTAGAACACATGCTTCAAGATGTACTGGTTTCCGGCACAATATTGACTACAGTAGGTAGAACACACGATTCAAGATGTACTGGTTTCCGGCACAATATTGATTACAGTAGGTAGAACACATGCTTCAATATGTACTGGTTTCCGGCACAATATTGATTACAATAGGTAGAACACATGTTTCAAGATGTACTGGTTTCCGGCACAATATTGACTACAGTAGGTAGAACACACGATTCAAGATGTACTGGTTTCCGGCACAATATTGACTACAGTAGGTAGAACACACGATTCAAGATGTACTGGTTTCCGGCACAATATGACTACATAGGTAAAACAATCAGTACTGTTTCCGGAACAATATTGACTACAGTAGGTAGAACACACGATTCAAGATGTACTGGTTTCCGGCACAATATCGACTACAATAGAACACACGATTCAAGATGTACTGGTTTCCGGCACAATATCGATTACAGTAGGTAGAACACATGCTTCAATATGTAATGGTTTCCGGCACAATATTGATTACAGTAGGTAGAACACATGCTTCAAGATGTACTGGTTTCCGGTACAATATTGATTACAGTAGGTAGAACACATACTTCAAGATGTACTGGTTTCCGGCACAATATCGAATACAGTAGGTAGAACACATACTTCAAGATGTACTGGTTTCCGGCACAATATCGATTACAGTAAGTAGAACACATGCTTCAATATGTAATGGTTTCCGGCACAATATTGATTACAGTAGGTAGAACACATGCTTCAATATATGCTGGTTTCCGGCACAATATTGACTACAGTAGGTAGAACACATGGTTCAATATGTATTGGTTTCCGGCACAATATTGATTACAGTAGGTAGAACACATGATTCAAGGTGTACTGGTTTCCGTCACAATATCGACTTCAGTAGGTAGAACACACGATTCAAGGTGTACTGGTTTCCGGCACAATATTGATTACAGTAGGTAGAACACATGCTTCAAGATGTACTGGTTTCCGGCACAATATCGATTACAGTAGGTAGAACACATGCTTCAATATGTAATGGTTTACGGCACAATATCGATTACAAAAACACACAAAACCACAAAAACAAAAACACACCAACCCACAAAAACAAAAACACACAAATGACTGGTTTCCGGCACAATATTGACTACAGTAGTAGAACACATGTTCAAATGTACTGGTTTCCGGCACAATATTGATTACAGTAGGTAGAACACATGATTCAATGTACTGGTTTCCGCACAATATGACTACAGTAGGTAGAACACATGATTCAAGATGTACTGGTTTCCGGCACAATATTGATTACAGTAGGTAGAACACATGCTTCAATATGTACTGGTTTCCGGCACAATATTGACTACAGTAGGTAGAACACATGCTTCAAGATGTACTGGTTTCCGGCACAATATCGATTACAGTAGGTAGAACACATGCTTCAAATGTACTGGTTTCCGGCACAATATTGATTACAGTAGGTAGAACACATGCTTCAATATGTACTGGTTTCCGGCACAATATTGATTACAGTAGGTAGAACACATGATTCAAATGTACTGGTTTCCGGCACAATATTGACTACAGTAGGTAGAACACATGATTCAAGATGTACTGGTTTCCGGCACAATATTGATTACAGTAGGTAGAACACATGATTCAAGATGTACTGGTTTCCGGCACAATATGATAAAAAACACACAAAACAAAAACACACAAATGGTTTCCGGCACAATATCGATTACAGTAGGTAGAACACATGCTTCAAGATGTACTGGTTTCCGGCACAATATCGATTACAGTAGGTAGAACACATGCTTCAATATGTAATGGTTTCCGGCACAATATTGATTACAGTAGGTAGAACACACGATTCAAGATGTACTGGTTTCCGGCACAATATCGATTAAAGTAGGTAGAACACATACTTCAAGATGTACTGGTTTCCGGCACAATATCGATTACAGTAAGTAGAACACATGCTTCAATATGTAATGGTTTCCGGCACAATATTGATTACAGTAGGTAGAACACATGCTTCAATATATGCTGGTTTCCGGCACAATATTGACTACAGTAGGTAGAACACATGGTTCAATATGTACTGGTTTCCGGCACAATATTGACTACAGTATGTAGAACACATATTTCAAGATGTACTGGTTTCCGGCACAATATTGATTACAATAGGTAGAACAAATGATTTCAAGATGTACTGGTTTCCGGCACAATATTGATTACAATAGGTAGAACACATGCTTCAAGATGTACTGGTTTCCGGCACAATATTGATTACAGTAGGTAGAACACATGATTCAAGGTGTACTGGTTTCCGTCACAATATCGACTTCAGTAGGTAGAACACATGATTCAAGGTGTACTGGTTTCCGGCACAATATTGATTACAGTAGGTAGAACACATGATTCAAGGTGTACTGGTTTCCGTCACAATATCGACTTCAGTAGGTAGAACACATGATTCAAGGTGTACTGGTTTCCGGCACAATATTGATTACAGTAGGTAGAACACACGATTCAAGATGTACTGGTTTCCGGCACAATATTGATTACAATAGGTAGAACACATGCTTCAATATGTACTGGTTTCCGGCACAATATTGATTACAGTAGGTAGAACACACTATTCAAGATGTACTGGTTTCCGGCACAATATTGATTACAATAGGTCGAACACATGCTTCAAGATGTAATGGTTTCCGGCACAATATCGATTACAGTAGGTAGAACACATGCTTCAAGATGTACTGGTTTCCGGCACAATATTGATTACAGTAGGTAGAACACATGCTTCAATATGTACTGGTTTCCGGCACAATATTGATTACAGTAGGTAGAACACACGATTCAAGATGTACTGGTTTCCGGCACAATATTGATTACAGTAGGTAGAACACATGCTTCAAGATGTAATGGTTTCCGGCACAATATTGATTACAGTAGGTAGAACACATGCTTCAATATGTAATGGTTTCCGGCACAATATCGATTACAGTAGGTAGAACACATGCTTCAAGATGTACTGGTTTCCGGCACAATATCGATTACAGTAGGTAGAACACATGCTTCAATATGTAATGGTTTCCGGCACAATATTGATTACAGTAGGTAGAACACACGATTCAAGATGTACTGCTTTCCGGCACAATATTGATTACAGTAGGTAGAACACATGCTTCAATATGTACTGATTTCCGGCACAATATCGACTACACTAGGTAGAACACATGCTTCAGGATGTACTGGTTTCCGGCACAATATTGACTACAGTAGGTAGAACACATGCTTCAAGATGTACTGTACTGGTTTCTGGCACAATATCGACTACAGTAGGTAGAACACATGCTTCAAGATGTACTGGTTTCCGGCACAATATTGACTACAGTAGGTAGAACACATGCTTCAAGATGTACTGGTTTCCGGCACAATATTGACTACAGTAGGTAGAACACATGCTTCAAGATGTACTGGTTTCCGGCACAATATCGACTACAGTAGGTAGAACACATGACTCAAGATGTAATGGTTTCCGGCACAATATTGACTACAGTAGGTAGAACACATGATTCAAGATGTACTGGTTTCTGGCACAATATCGATTACAGTAGAGAGAACACATGCTTCAATATGTACTGGTTTCCGGCACAATATTGACTACAGTAGGTAGAACACATGCTTCAAGATGTACTAGTTTCTGGCACAATATTGACTACAGTAGGTAGAATACATGCTTCAGTATGTACTGGTTTCCGGCACAATATTGACTACAGTAGGTAGAACACATGATTCACGATGTACTGGTTTCCGGCACAATATTGACTACAGTAGGTTGAACACATGCTTCAATATGTACTGGTTTCTGGCACAATATCGACAACAGTAGGTAGAACACACGATTCAAGATGTACTGGATTCCGGCACAATATTGACTACAGTAGGTAGAACACATGCTTCAGGATGTACTGGTTTCCGGCACAATATTGACTACAGTAGGTAGAACACATGCTTCAAGATGTACTGGTTTCCGGCACAATATCGACTACAGTAGGTAGAACACATGACTCAAGATGTAATGGTTTCCGGCACAATATTGACTACAGTAGGTAGAACACATGATTCAAGATGTACTGGTTTCTGGCACAATATCGATTACAGTAGGTAGAACACATGCTTCAAGATGTACTTGTTTCCAGCACAATATTGACTACAGTAGGTAGAACACATGATTCAAGATGTACTGGTTTCCGGTACAATATTGATTACAATAGGTAGAACACATGCTTCAAGATGTACTGGTTTCTGGCACAATATTGATTACAGTAGGTAGAGCACACGATTCAATATGTACTGGTTTCCGGCACAATATTGACTACAGTAGGTAGAACACATGATTCAAGATGTACTGGTTTCCGGTACAATATTGATTACAATAGGTAGAACACATGCTTCAAGATGTACTAGTTTCTGGCACAATATTGACTACAGTAGGTAGAACACACGATTCGATATGTACTCGTTTCCGGCACAATATTGACTACAGTAGGTAGAACACACGATTCAAGATGTAATGGTTTCCGGCACAATATTGACTACAGTAGGTAGAATACATGCTTCAATATGTACTGGTTTCCGGCACAATATTGACTACAGTAGGTAGAACACATGATTCACGATGTACTGGTTTCCGGCACAATATTGACTACAGTAGGTAGAACACATGCTTCAATATGTACTGGTTTCTGTCACAATATCGACTACAGTAGGTAGAACACACGATTCAAGATGTACTGGATTCCGGCACAATATTGACTACAGTAGGTAGAACACATGCTTCAAGATATACTGGTTTCTGGCACAGTACGGACTACTGTTTGGCTAGAACAGGTACTTCGATATGTACTGGTTTCTGGCATGATATGGACTACAGTTGGTATATATAATTAGTTATTTAGTGTGTGTTGAGCCTGTAGGCTTTCCTTTTGCAAGCAATGATTTAGTAATGACATGCAAAGAGAGTGACACCGGATTGTGTGTGTGATGATGATCAAAACACCGCTAAACGTCAAAACTCCGCTAAGCGTCAAAAGACCGCTAAACGTCAACACTCCGCTAAACTTCAAAACACCGATAAACGTCAACACTCCGCTAAACGTCAAAACACCGCTAAACGTCAACACTCCGCTAAACGTCAACACTCCGCTAAACGTCAAAACATCACTAAACGTCAACACTCCGCTAAACGTCAACACTCCGCTAAATGTCAAAACACCGCTAAACGTCAACACTCCGCTAAACGTCAACACTCCGCTAAACGTCAAAAGACCGCTAAACGTCAACACTCCGCTAAACGTCAACACTCCGCTAAACGTCAAAACTCCGCTAAGCGTCAAAAGACCACTAACGTCAAAACTCCGCTAAACGTCAACACTCCGCTAAACGTCAAAATACCTTTAAACGTCAAAACACCGATAAACGTCAAAATACCTCTAAACGTCAAAAGACCGCTAAACGTCATAAACAATTCCGCTATGCATCAATAGACCACTAAACGTCATACCAATTTCAATTATAACCTTAACATCGCACATAATTAAAGTTACATATTTTAATCACATTATTTAACATGTGTTTTTGAGGACATCAATGTCTCGAATACTAAATGTGAGTGTGTCAGTTTGAAGCTGGTAGTAGAGTCGTGTATTCCTTTCGTTGATACTTCAGACAGGTACTACAATAGGCAAAGGTTACGAAATCATAAATTAATAATTAATACATCTGTTGCCTTTGATTATTTGATATTTACAAATTGATGTCATGTTATTTAATGATTTCGTTAGCACTTTATGTACACGCCATTAACTAATCAACATCTTAAAAGATGAAACATAACGATAATTGTTCACACCTTGAACTATGCGTTTGATTTATGAGTGAATTGTGTATTCATGTTGATGCTCAAGGAGTGTGAACAGACTCATATAAAGTAATAAATTTTCCAACATTGAAACAACAACAACAACAGACGGATATGTAGTCCAGTGGTAACACGCTGGACTGGTAATTCTGGGATCGCAGGTTCGATCCCCCGTCTGACCCTAATAAAATTAACAGTCTTTCAGATGGGACGTTAAACCGAGGTCTCGTGTCGGTGCATCTGAAAGACTGTTAATGTTATTAGGGTCAGACGGGGGATCGAACCTGCGATCCCTGGATTACCAGTCCAGCGTGTTACCACTGGACTACAGATCCGTCTGTGGACTTCCATATGGCTCTCAACAAGTCATCAAATAGCATACGTGCAATGTGTAAACAATGACCAGTATTACTTGGCAACATTAAACTGAGACTCATTAATCTCCGCCAAAGCCTTCGTAAGTTTCCGTGAACTACGAGCAGGACATACTTTAGGTTTTTACCGTTAATATTTGAATCAAGTCAGTAATATAAGTAAGTGTACCATAATCTAAAGCTCATATTTTACTTCGGAAATCCGATTATTAACGAAGTAAGTTCACGGAATATGCAAATGTCTCAGTTTTAATACCACCCACATGGGAAATAAGATATAAGCTACAAGTACTAATGCTTATATACATTTATAATTATAACTGATCAGTTTATTAGGTTATGTGGAAGGCGCAGTGGATGCGAGTTCGCTTCAGATGCGAAAGGTCCGGAGTTCGAGCCCCACTGGAGCCGTTACGATTGTGCCCCTTAGGCAAGGCATTTAAATTCCACATTGCCTCTTCTCTCTCCCTCGTGGCGATGTATTTCATCAGGAATGAGGTCTCGAGAGTGATTAATATGAGTTGTAAGAACTTGTTTCGCAATCGAGCTAAAATAAATTTGTATAAACTAAATTATTAGGTTAACGGTCTATCTTTGCACGACCTGATATATAAAGCTTTGAAGTACAGACAATCGTGTCTGAATCTGGGCATCTGGAATCTGGCTGCTTAATACAGGTTGGCTGCTTAATAGAGGTGACCACTAACACACGTTTGAAGTATGTGTGTACAGAATATGCTGCTTTGGTGTGGTAAGGGAGGGGAATTTCACAAGTGTGAACTTGAATATAAGAAATATTGTCTAAAATGTTCGTTCACTGTTTGGCTTCGGAGGATACAGTTGGACATTGGAGGATGATCGCAAGTTTTGAGTTTCGAGTAAATCGAATACATTATATGGATACTATCTGCGGTTGTCATGTATTGACGTCATCAAAAGCCAGCGGTTGTCTTGTATTGACGTCATCAAAAGGCAGCGGTTGTCTTGTATTGACGTCATCAAAAGCCAGCGGTTGTCTTGTATTGACGTCATCAAAAGCCAGCGATTGTCTTGTATTGACGTCATCAAAAGCCAGCGGTTGTCTTGTATTGACGTCATCAAAAGCCAGCGGTTGTCTTGTATTGACGTCATCAAAAGCCAGCGGTTGTCTTGTATTGACGTCATCAAAAGCCAGCGGTTGTCTTGTATTGACGTCATCAAAAGCCAGCGGTTGTCTTGTATTGACGTCATCGTAAGCCAGCGGTTGTCTTGTATTGACGTCATCAAAAGCCAGCGGTTGTCTTGTATTGACGTCATCAAAAGCCAGCGGTGTCTTGTATTGACGTCATCAAAAGCCAGCGGTTGTCTTGTATTGACGTCATCAAAAGCCAGCGGTTGTCTTGTATTGACGTCATCAAAAGCCAGCGGTTGTCTTGTATTGACGTCATCAAAATCCAGCGGTTGTCTTGTATTGACGTCATCAAAAGCCAGCGGTTGTCTTGTATTGACGTCATCAAAAGCCAGCGGTTGTCTTGTATTGACGTCATCAAAAGCCAGCGGTTGTCTTGTATCGACGTCATCAAAAGCCAGCGGTTGTCTTGTATTGACATCTTCAAAAGCCAGTGGTTGTCTTGTATCGACGTCATCAAAAGCCAGCGATTGTCTTGTATTGACGTCTTCAAAAGCCAGCGGTTGTCTTGTATTGACGTCTTCAAAAGCCAGCGGTTGTCTTGTATCGACGTCATCGTAAGCCAGCGGTTGTCTTGTATTGACGTCATCAAATGCCAGCGGTTGTCTTGTATCGACGTCATCGTAAGCCAGCGGTTGTCTTGTATTGACGTCATCAAAAGCTAGCGGTTGTCTTGTATCGACGTCATCGTAAGCCAGCTGTTGTCTTGTATTGACGTCATCAAAAGCCAGAAGGATCGTTGGTTGTCGGGGCCGTATACTACATATCACTAGGATGGTCTGGCTCACTAGGACGGTCTGGCTCACTAGGATGGTCTGGCTCACTAGGATGGTCTGGCTCACTAGGACGGTCTGGCTCACTAGGACGGTCTGGCTCACTAGGATGGTCTGGCTCACTAGGATGATCTGGCTATTGACGCAAGATCGCCAACGTATGCCGAAGATGGTCGGGCCTGAATAGCAAGTCTCCAACCCAACATATCCCGAGTGTATTTAGCCCGTAAATCGAGAACACAAACATATCCTGGGTATGATTGGGCCTGTAAATCTAGAACACCAACATATCCTGGGTATGATTGGGCCCGTAAATCTAGAACACAAACATATCATGGGTATGATTGGGCCCGTAAATCTAGAACACCAACATATCCTGGGTATGATTGGGCCCGTAAATCTAGAACACAAACATATCATGGGTATGATTGGGCCCGTAAATCTAGAACACCGACATATCCTGGGTATGATTGGGCCCGTAAATCTAGAACACAAACATATCATGGGTATGATTGGGCCCGTAAATCTAGAACACCGACATATCCTGGGTATGATTGGGCCCGTAAATCTAGAACACCAACATATCCTGGGTATGATTGGGCCCGTAAATCTAGAACACCAGCATATCCTGAGTATGGTTGGGGCAGTAAATCTAGAACACCAACATATCCTGGGTATGATTGGGCCCGTAAATCTAGAACACCGACATATCCTGGGTATGATTGGGCCCGTAAATCTAGAACACCAACATATCCTGGGTATGATTGGGGCAGTACATCTAGAACACCAACATATCCTGGGTATGATTGGGCCCGTAAATCTAGAACACCAGCATATCCTGAGTATGGTTGGGGCAGTAAATCTAGAACACCAACATATCCTGGGTATGATTGGGCCCGTAAATCTAGAACACCAGCATATCCTGAGTATGGTTGGGGCAGTAAATCTAGAACACCAACATATCCTGGGTATGATTGGGCCCGTAAATCTAGAACACCAGCATATCCTGAGTATGGTTGGGGCCGTAAATCTAGAACACAAACATATCCTTGATACGATTGGGCCCGTAAATCTAGAACACAAACATATCCTTGATACGATTGGGCCCGTAAATCTAGAACACCAGCATATCCTGAGTATGGTTGGGGCAGTAAATCTAGAACACCATCATATCCTGGGTATGATTGGGCCCGTAAATCTAGAACACAAACATATCCTGGGTATGATTGCGCCCGTAAATCTAGAATACCAGCATATCCTGAGTATGGTTTGGGCAGTAAATCTAGAACACCAACATATCCTGGGTATGATTGGGCCCGTAAATCTAGAACACAAACATATCCTGGGTATGATTGGGCCCGTAAGTCTAGAACACAGGCATATCCTGGGTATGATTGGGCCCGTAAATCTAGAACACCAACATATCCTGGGTATGATTGGGCCCGTAAATCTAGAACACAGGCATATCCTGGATATGATTGGGCCCGTAAATCTAGAACACAGGCATATCCTGGGTATGATTGGGCCATAAATCTAGAACACAGGCATATCCTGGGTATGATTGGGCCCGTAAATCTAGGACAACAACATATCCTGGGTATGATTGGGCCCGTAGATCTAGAACACAGGCATATCCTGGATATGATTGGGCCCGTAGATCTAGAACACAGGCATATCCTGGATATGATTGGGCCCGTAAATCTAGAACACCAACATATCATGGGTATGATTGGGCCCGTAGATCTAGAACACAGGCATATCCTGGATATGATTGGGCCCGTAAATCTAGAACACCAACATATCATGGGTATGATTGGGCCCGTAGATCTAGAACACAGGCATATCCTGGATATGATTGGGTCCGTAGATCTAGAACACAGGCATATCCTGGGTATGATTGGGTCCGTAGATCTAGAACACAGGCATATCCTGGGTATGATTGGGCCCGTAAATCTAGAACACCAGCATATCATGGGTATGATTGGGCCCGTAAATCTAGAACACAAACATATCCTGGGTATGATTGGGCCCGTAAATCTAGAACACAAACATGTCCTGGGTATGATTGGGCCCGTAAATCTAGAACACAAACATATCCTGGGTATGATTGGGCCCGTAAATCTAGAACACCAACATATCCTGGGTATGATTGGGCGCGTAAATCTGGAACACAAACATGTCCTGGGTATGAGTGGGCCCGTAAATCTAGAACACAAACATATCATGGGTATGAGTGGGCCAGTAAGTCGAGAACACCAGCATATGCCGAGGTTTCCTGTACACAAATGACAATACTGATAGTTAAACCATCCCTACAAAGAGAACAGTTTAAAGCGACATTACATCGCAAAAAGTAAATAAAATGCATTTTGTTCACGTATAAATGCATTGCAGCTACAAATTCTTCTGAATACATCGAACACTAACAATGAATCAATTTAACAGTGTTTTTGTGGTCTACACACATTCAAACGTGACAGTAGGATTTCATATAACGGTCACCAAGGCTCCTGAATTGACGTTTGTTGTCATTGAAGTCAATACTAAACACGCCATACTTTCCCTTAGAGATAATTTAATTAAGATTAGTCTACAAATAAATATGCGTAGGCACACATGTGAGATATCACGGTAAATATGTAGCATAACTCGTGTTATTCAGGATAAACGATTTGTATTACGCATGGATGTCGACCCTATTTACATTATTTTGTTATATCAACAAACGTTTGTTTATTTGTTGCAAGACTCAATTTTGGAATCAAATATTTGGAATAAAAAATATACAATATAAAAGCCGAATTATATTCTGCAGACATTTGCGTTTTTGCAGATGTAGTGTCGCTTTAAGGAGCTCGTTAAAGGTGACTAAAATACACGAAAGCTAACAATGAAATGTAAATCAATCTTGATATTGCTGACGCAGTGTGACTGGCCATTTCAGAGCAGGCGGAAATTGTATTTTGATTTGCTATTTTACATTATATATACATAAAATGTCAGTATACGGAATAATATTAAATATTATATTATATACATGTATTGTATAGTATAGTATAGTATATGCTGTAAATATTAAAACAAAACATATTATATGAAAATATAAAATTAATTAAGTAATAGTTTGCAATCTATATTCTTTGTGTTCATAAGTTCCTTGCAGAAACAATGAGTAGTATGTACACGGAATGTGTTCTTTGTAGCGTGCCATGCTAATATAACGGACGTGAGGTAACTAATTAACAGTGAATCGCACCTACATTTCACACGTTATTTCTATGTCTGAAATCCCGAAGAAAACTAGTTTTCGTATGTTTGCACTGCAATTGAAAAGTGTAGTATAATGAAAGTTCCACTTAGGTTTACACATGGGAAAGTGTTTTGGCAGGGTCAGGTACGTAAATATGAAGATGTCTTTAAAGTGTTTTCAAGTTGTTTCGTAAAATGTTCTTGAATTTATTATTCGTGGATCGGTATGATTGAACACGGTAATCGTCTTATCAACGCCGTGAGAAAATGTAGTATTCTTGTTGAAAGGATGCACGAATTAGATAGGGACATTAAGATGAAAATATATTTCTGATAACACAGTATTGTATGAATATTAATATGACAGAAAACGAATTCAACAATATGTAAAACAATTGAGCACCTGTGTTGACATGTGTATGTTGTGTTTTATGTCGTGCGACGCACATTGTGATGGCTTAACCCGTAACCTGCCAATCACAACTAAAGTCGCTTTAGTAAACAGTTCATAAAGCCAGATCAGACAACACAGAACATGTTAATAGTATTGTATTGTAGACTATACACATATACAACAAAACTAAGATTGACACACAAATTAAAGCAAATGGGTTGAGCCACAAGTTCTATCAACATTAGTAAGTGGCCCTCCCCAGTGAAATTAACCCATTCAACACCAAGTAACTCACATGGACTGGTCCATGATATTCATAAACCAATAAATGAATCAGAAAATCACATTTGGACCAGTTCATTTATCAACATGGGTAATTATGTCTAAAAATAGTCATATCACTGGCAAAAAGTGCAGATCCTGATGAGACGGCTCGTCACGAGCCGGCTCATCTGGATCTACACTTTTTGTAAGCCTATTTAGAGGTCTGTGGTGTTGAAAGGGTTAAAGCGAAACTGAATTATAGTTCATGTATATAATAACAAGGTAATCCGATTAGCGCAGTGGTTAGCGCGCTCGCTTCTCACTAATGCAACCCAGGTTCGATCCTCGGACCGGAAAGTATGTAAGATGGTACGGTGGTCGCCAGATCGGACAGGTGGGGTTTTTTCTACGGGTATTCCGGTTACATCCCAAACGAATGACCACGAGAGTGATTAATATAAGTTGTTAGAACTTGCTTCGCAATCATTGTAAAGTGATAGCACAGTGGATGCGCGTTCGCTTCAGCTGCGAAAGGTCCGGAGTTCGATCCCCGCTGGAGCCGTTACGATTGTGCCCTTAGAAAAGGCATTTAAATTCCACGTTGCTTCTTCTCTCTCCTTCGTGGCGATGGATTCCATCAGGAATGAGGTCTCGAGAGTGATTAATATAAGTTGTAGGAACTTGTTTCGCAATCGAGCTAAACTAAATTTGTATAAACTAATCATTGTAAAGTTTAAACTTTATAATAACAAGTTTAGTCTAAACAATAAAGAATAGTACGTGGTAAATGCATAACGCCTCGTGACGATGTGCTTCTAAACATGGTAACATTTTTTAATATAGTATTAGAATTACATAATGCAACATTTTGCATCAATACAAAAATACAAACATTAATCAACCATTACTAAATTAACGATACCAGTGTGTGTTTTACGTTTATTTATCGTCGTTACCGGTTACCCATATGATCGACGCCTCCTGAAGAGATTAGTCATTTAAGATTTTGGAGGATAGTGCTGTCACAGGTTGTACTATAGGAGAACAATCGTGTTTTACCGTGAACGGCCTAGCTTAATGTATAAAACTACTTAAACATCGCGCATGCCTTTACCGCCTTTTAAATTCGTGTATCTTCGTTCTTTATGTCGTATGCAACGGAATTGAATCGGGGATATTCGACAATCTACGTCGGAGACGGAAATTAGAGATGTTTCCCGGGGCAATTTGCCGTGTCAGTCTATGTGTGTACTGTGTCCAATCGTTTTGTTTGTTGTATTTGTATGAATGAAAGATTGTATGAACGTGGATGAGAGCTCTGCATGGATTGGTTACTAATATATATATTTCTTTCCACCAACTATACCTCCGTGCTTGGACACAACCCAGGAGAACTCTTACGAGTAACGTTGTTACATGTAATATAATTATAGAGCAATTATATTACTATATAGTTCTACCAATAGATATTGAGTAGTTTTGCATACAGACACTGTGGTAAATTTTGTATTATATTAATATCGATGTTCTACATGTATATGTCTGGTTTTATGCAATGATTGAAATGTTTTTATATTTTGTTATTATATGCTCTTATATGTATTTACTTATGTTTTAGGCCTTTTCCATCAAAAGAACGGGAAATAAAGAATATAGATCAAACCTACGCCAGAGCGCCTTATTTATATTGGCCCCTGTTACAGTGCAATGATACAGAAAGAGACCCATTACAGAGTCTCCTCTGGTTCTTTTACGTACACGATGTACAGCACCGACACGAGAACTCGGTTTAACGTCCCATCTGAAAGACTGTTAATTTTATTAGGGTCAGACGGGGGATCGAACCTGCGATCCCTGAATAACCATACCAGTCCAGCGTGTTAACCACTGGACTACGATACCATTCCGTAGCTGGCTGGGTTATATACTGAGACCAAAACGAAACTGTGCACTTACCTTACAGGTAAAATTGATATGCTTTTAGAAAACATATACATGTGTATAGGTAAACGTGTGTGTGTGTGTGTGTGTTTTACGATTAATTATCGTCGCTACCGGTTGCCTATATGAGTGACGCCTCCAGAAGAGATTAGTCATTTTAGAGTGTTGAACGATAGTGCAATGATACAGACAGAGATCCATTCCAGAGTCTCCTCTGGTTCTTTTACGTGCACGATGTACAGCACCGACACGAGACCTCGGTTTAAAGTCCTGAAAGACTGTTAATGTTATTACGGTCAGACGGGCGATCGAACCTGCGATCCCTGAATTACCAGTCCAACCTGTTACCCACAATCAACATATATTAAACACAATATCTCTAGATATAGCCGTGCCACTGTTCAAACTTAAACAACGAGATATTAATATATCCACTGACACTAACGACACTATTGAGAGACATTGCTGGATTTTCAATTACCCCCCCCCCCTTGTGTGGCAGGTAACGTCCAAATTATACCGAAGTATAAATATATTGGAATAGTGGAAGTCGTGATAGTGTAGTGGTAGCGCGTTCGCTTCAGGTGTGATAGGCCCGGAGTTCGAGCCCCGCTGGAGCCGTTACCAATGTACCCTTAGTCAAGGCATTTAAATTCCACGTTGCCTCTTCTCTCTCCCTCCTGGTGATGGATTCCATCAGGATTAATATAAGTCGTAAGATTTGTCACCTCTATTTGTTGTGTTCGTGTTTGTAAATTGTTGTACCTCATGGGTCATATTGACCTATTGGATATGAAATAAAGTTGATCTTTGTTTCATTTCAATTCAATTCAAATTTAATGGCACAATCAGCAAGTTACTCTTTGCATATGGCCATTAACAAATACACAACTCAACTCACATAGTTTATTGTATAAAGCAAATACATGGTAAGAGTAAGCATAATTCTACAATAATACATACGTACATCCCACGTACATGTATAATAAAGACATGCAAGTTTATAGAGAAGTTATTCAAGAGTATATGGAACAGAAACTAATGTGTGTTTTTTACGGTTTTTTTATCGTCGCTACCGGTTGCCCATATGAGCGATGCCTCCTGGTGAGATTAGTTATTTTAGATTTTTGGAGGATAGTGCAATGATACAGACAGATACCCATTCCAGAGTCTCCTCTGGTTCTTTTACGTACACGATGTAAAGCACCGACACGATACCTCGGTTTAAAGTCCCATCTGAAAGACTGTTAATTTTATTACGGTCAGACGGGGGATCGAACCTGCGATCCCTGAATTACCAGTCCAACCTGTTACCCACAATCAACATATATTAAACACAATATCTCTAGATATAGCCGTGCCACTGTTCAAACTTAAACAACGAAATATTAATATATCCACTGACACTAACGACACTATTGAGAGACATTGCTGGATGTTCAATTACCTCCCCTTGTGTGGCAGGTAACGTCCAAATTATACCTAAGTATAAATATATTGGAATAGTGGAATTCGTAATATGACGTAAAATTACTGCTCGCCCATATGGATTACCGTCGGCGAGGGTAAAGAAACTGAATCATCATCAAGTCGTAATAGTGTAGTGGTTTGTTGTGTTCGCTTTCTGTCTGCTGAATGAATAAATGTTCCTAAGTTGACAATTTACTTTTCCGATGTTTGATTCATTAATTACATGCAACATCACAAAACATAGTATAGGAAAGTATTTACAAAACAGTCAAATGTTCAAGGGATATCCAGTTGGCTTGTGGGCGATCGGTGGTTCTTGCCGGGTGCCCGTACGTGCCTGGAATACTGCTCTATCAATTTGGGAGTCGTCATATGACCTTTTTTTCTATATTTTTTTTTTATGTCCTTTCTAATCCTGATCATTTATTTTCCTCAAATTAAAATAATATAGTTATTATATTACACATCGATACGGTCACGCTAAAATAATATAGTTATTGCAGTACACATCGATACGGTCACGCTAAAATAGTATAGGTATTGCAGTACATATCGATACGGTCACGCTAAAATAATATAGTTATTGCAGTACACATCGATACAGTCACGCTAAAATCATATAGTTATTGCAGTACACATCGATACGGTCACGCTAAAATAATATAGTTATTGCAGTGCATATCGATACGGTCACGCTAAAATAATATAGTTATTGCAGTGCACATCGATACGGTCACGCTAAAATAATAATATTATAGTTATTGCAGTACACATCGATACGGTCACGCTAAAATAATATAGTTATTGCAGTACACATCGATACGGTCACGCTAAAATAATATAGTTATTGCAGTACATCGATACAGTCATTTTGTTAACATCAATATGGTTTATTGGGGAGGGCACTAGCTAATGTTGGTAAAACTTGTTGCTCAATCCAATTAGATGTTATTAATTATTTCTATATGTTTATTCTCTCAGTGGTCACGTATAAGCATAGAGTAGTGTTATATTACTTGGCAACATTAAACTGAGACTCATTAATCTCCGCCAAAGCCTTCGTAAGTTTCCGTGAACTACGACCAGGACATTAGGTTTTTACCGTTAATATTTGAATCAAGTCAGTAAGAAAGTGTACCATAATCTAAAGCTCATATTTTACTTCGGAAATCCGATTATTAACGAAGTAAGTTCACGGAATATGCAAATGTCTCAGTTTAATATTGCCAAACTATATCGTTCTGTTCATATCGTTATTATGTTTATATTTGTATACTAGAGGACATAGAAAACGCACACTTCCGATAAGCGTGTTTTACATGAAAAACAATAACTATATAAATACATAGTTTGGAATATTTTAAGTTGTTCAGTTTGCGTTTTGTAATAAAGATGTGATATATCGTTGATGGAATCCTTCGTATTTCGTTTTCATGTAATAATAGTCATATCATGTAGGTGTGCGTTTTCTATGTCCTCTAGTATAATTGTATTGTATATGAAACAAGCAATAACATATTATTAAATTAAATATGATCTTTAAAGCGACACTATATCGGTGAAAACGCACATGTCTGCAGAATGTAATTTGCTATTATATGGTATAATTGTTTTCCAAATATTTGCCTCAAAAACAAATAAACAAACGCGGTTTGTTGACATAGCAAAATAGTGTAAATAGGGTCGACTTTCATGCGTAATACAATGCGTGTATCCTGAAAAACACGGTTTATCATACAGATTTCCCGTTACACCTCACATTTGTGCCTATGCATATTTATTTGTAGACTAATCTTAGTTAAATTATCTCTAAGTTTAGTTTAGTATTGACTCCGATGACAAACAAACGTCAATTCAGGAGCGTGGATGATCGTTATATGAAATCCTACTTTCAATTTTGGAAGTATGTAGATCACAAAAACACTGTTTATTGATTCAATGTTAGTGTTCGAATGTATTCAGAAGAATTTGTAATAGCAACGCATTTATACGTGAAAATGCATTTAATTTGCTTTATGCGATGTAATGTCGCTTTAAAGTCAGAGATAAACAAAAGAAAACGATGCATGATACAAGACAATACTGATAACCTACACTATATAATACAACCGTTCCCTTCGATCATAGATACAGCGAACATAGTGAATTCTTAGATTAATTGTGTCTTTAATTAAATTAATTATTCATTTATTCTATCTAATGTATCTAAGTTGCTGATTTTTCGCAACATGAGCACCATTGCTTGTATTTTTCTTGTATTGCTGTTTTCCATAGCTGATACATAACATGAAGCTGTAATAGCAACGCATTTCGTGGAAGTCGTGATAGCGCAGTGGATGCACGTTCGCTTCAGGTGCGAAAGGTCCGGAGTTCGAGCCCCGCTGGAGCCGTTACGAGTGTGCCCTTAGGCAAGCAAGGCATTTAAATTCCACGTTGCCTCTTCTCTCTTCCTCGTGGCGATGGATTCCATCAGGAATGAGGTCTCGAGAGTGATTAATATAACTTGAAATAACTTGTTTCGCAATCGAGCTAAAATAAATTTGTATAAACAAGAAGCTAACTAAATCGAGGTTACAATGAACGTCAGACAAGTTCTGCTTTCTCGTTTATAATCTTCCAAACCAGTTATCTTCTAACGTTAACCGCTTGGGAAATCTACAAATCTTCTAATTTATTTAATGTGTTACAATATATTAGATATATTCGTTAAGTGTAACCTTCCATCTTCCACCACAGGCATAAATCGCTTTTTACATATATTAATACATATGAATTACTGAACCTTACACCGATTTGATATATTAAACTGCTATCGAGACTCATCAGATGATATCAGAAATATTGCGCTAGTTGAAATAAGGGAAAGGTAATGAGTATGACTGGGAGGCAGGAAGTGGCAAACCCTTTAAAAACAAATAGAGACAATGGTTCGATATTGTATCTATTTCAATTAATACTGTATTCAAATGAAGACAGATGTCAGGCTAATGCGCGACACACACACAACAAACGTTTGAGTGCATTGTTTTTATATAATTATCTTTCACCATCTAATTTGTTTGCCCTTTGTATTTCCGTATGGAGATAATAGTATGTGTCCCGTTCGCTTAGGTTCTACGTGCTACGTTATTTAGATAGACATTGTATCTTTTTATTTTGTATTTATGTGCCCCGTTCGCTTAGATTCTACGTGCTACGTTATTTAGATAGACATTGTATCTTTTTATTTTCTATTTATGTGCCCCATTCGCTTAGATTCTACGTACTACGTTATTTAGATAGACATTGTATCGTTTTATGTTGTATTTATGTGCCCCGTTCGCTTAGATTCTACGTGCTACGTTATTTAGATAGACATTGTATCGTTTTATGTTGTATTTATGTGCCCCATTCGCTTAGATTCTACGTACTACGTTATTTAGATAGACATTGTATATTTTTATGTTGTATTTATGTGCCCCGTTCGCTTAGATTCTACGTACTACGTTATTTAGATAGACATTGTATCGTTTTATGTTGTATTTATGTGCCCCATTCGCTTAGATTCTACGTACTACGTTATTTAGATAGACATTGTATATTTTTATGTTGTATTTATGTGCCCCATTCGCTTAGATTCTACGTACTACGTTATTTAGATAGACATTGTATCGTTTTTATATTGTATGCAATGTTTGATACATAGTACATAATATATTGCTATTTATATTAACTATCGAACTATATTTTGATATAAAAATTCCACAATGACCATAGTAAAGGGCCATAATGGTCCCTGGCAGCGCAACTTAGCATGTACCATTTAAACAATGTATACATGTACAATAACCTGTGTTAGTATGAGTAAGAGTGTAGTTATTAATTAAGTTGCTATAAATAATGTTGTTCATTTAATTTCAAAACTTGAATGTGAATAAAATAAATGTGGAAGTCGTGATAGCACAGTGGATGCGCGTTCGCTTCATGTGCGAAAGGCCCGGAGTTCGAGCCCCGCTGGAGCCGTTACGATTGTGCCCATAGGCAAGGCATTTAAATTCCACATTGCCTCTTCTCTCTCCCTCGTGGCGATGGATTCCACCAGGAATGAGGTCTCGAGAGTGATTAATATAAGTTGAAAGAACTTGTTTCGCAATCGAGCTAAAATAAATTTGTATAAACTAAGCTATAAAATAAATGTAAAATATAATAGAGGTGACCACTGATTGGCTGTATGTATGGCACTGTTCCGTTATTGTAGCAATAATATAATACTTTGTTTTGGTACACAACAAGGTTGTCACATACACACACGTCCGATTGATACTATACTACCGTCATTGTTTGATTTGGTTTAATCCTTTTATTCCCACTTGCTGTTGTCCAGTAGACATATATGTCATATGCATACAACTTAAAGTCATGGCGAATGCACAAGTTCAAATTGAATGTGTCCGCAACAAACGCGGTGGACAAAGTCTTGTTGTTGGTGGTTCATCGTATGTATATATATAGTTGCTGTCTGTCTGCGTGTCTGTCCGTCCGTTTGATTGTATTTGATCTTAAACACTCTTAAACACATTCTGTCTGTCTGCATGTCTATCCGTCCCACACCCGTTTTTACCTAATTTTATATAAGTGGGAACAATAGGACTACACCGTTTGATTTAATCATATTGTATTGCATATGTAATACATTCGACAATACAATAATACATACGAGCATGAATCAGATGTGAAATAAGTTAATATATAAACGTACTGAAATAAATAATGTTTAATTAAGGAAAGAATCATGTGTTACGGTAATAGTTTCCATAGAGTTATGAACTACATTGGGCGTGGTTAAAGTGTGTAGAGGCAAAATGCATCCACACTAACTTTAAACACGGCCAATAGAGTTCATACCCCGATGGAAACTATTAACCCGCGATTCATTACTTATATTTACATTAATTATTCTTTTCAATGACACAAAGAAAATATAGCAGACTTTGCATTTAAAATGTTTTTAGTCCAGATTTGCGAAACTTGCCGTGAACCGGAACAGGTAAATAGATTATCCTTTGAAGGTTGTAAAACAACAAATAAAGTGCCTATTAAATACATAGTAAAAAGTAAAAACATAAAAAAGAAGGACGAAGGATTCGAAAATATAAAAACTTATTCATAAATCCATCAATAATTTAATGAAAAGAAGTTACTAAAATGAAACAATAGGAAAAAAGTGGAAAGAAAAAGGGGGGAATAAAAAAAAAAACTAATGTGTTGCTTTTAGGTACCTGAACCGTTTTCTCTACTGAAGAATGGTGTTCCGGTGATACACTGTATCAGCTTTTGTGTGCGCTACCATCATCTCTTTCCTTTGCATTTCGTTTCGGCAAGTAATGATGATCGATATACACTAATTAATAGCTGCATGGTTATGTCAGTTCTTATGACCATTATTGTACACTTGTACTACTTTGTATATATGTATGTGTATATGTGTCCATGTAAAACGTGTAGTTGTATATTATGTATGTTCACTAGTGCTCTTCGTGTATATGTAGGTAATAAACGGATTATGTTATGTTGGGTGTTCGTGAAAGGTCCACTTAATTACTTGCACATGGATCCAAATATGCCACCTCTCCGCTTTCTGAATAATTCTAAAATGCTAATGCAGTTTTGCTTTCACGAAGTTCGAGGAAAGGTTCAGCTAGCTCGGTTATCTTATCAGACCCGTATACTTGGCATTCATCTTGTATCAATTTGTGTTCAACATCTTTTTAATGAGTTGTAATTAGGATATTTATGTATTGACACTAAACTGTTGCATCTAAAATTCTTATCTCCATGTCTGAGGTTTTGTTTATAAATCTTTCGACGCGTATCTAAAAGTAGCTATTTACCTTCTTCTGTTACTGCATAAAGTAAAATATATACATAAACTAGACTGAGTTAATAGCTTTATCTGGAAAATTGTGGGGAAACAAAGTTTTTTTCTTATCTTCTTCTATGATTTAGTTTAGGCTATCCATATTTTGAGATACGGTTTTATCAGCTGGAATGAGCGTAAAGGTAGGATGACTGGAACCAACAACATGGGAATCAATCAAAATAGTAGGTATGGTTACTGCCGTGTAATTTGTTGTTTTGTTGTAAATAGTTGCACTTCTACGTGGTGTAAGTAGAAGACAAACAAACAAAAACAATATATGCATAAAACATGTCGAAGTCGTAAATATACTTAAGGATAAAAGTTGGCTGTCTGATTAGCGCAGTTGTTAGCGCGCTCGCTTCTCATCAATGCAACCCGGGTTCGATCATCGGACCGGGAAGTATGTGAGATGGTACGATGGTCGCCAGATGAGACATGTGGGTTTTCTCCGGGTACTCCATTTCCTCCCACACGAATGACCACATAATTATACGCTTTCATCCGTGCCAACGAGAGTGATTAATATATGTTGTAAGAACTTGCTTCGCAATCGTTGTATAATAAATACAGTTTAAGCTAAGGACAAACGTTGTGCACGGGTATTTTTAATATTAAGCAATTAAACTCAATAGCAGACAGTACCGTATTAAATATTATATAATATAAAGTGTCAATGTATCATACACATTCTCCGAAAAGTTGGTCAAAATCAATTTATACTAGAGGACATAGAAAACGCACACCTACATTATATACTAGAGGACATAGAAAACGCACACCTACATTATATACTAGAGGACATAGAAAACGCACACCTACATTTTATACTAGAGGACATAGAAAACGCACACCTACATTATATGCTAGCGGACATAGAAAACGTACACCTACATTATATACTAGAGGACATAGAAAACGTACACCTACATTATATACTAGAGGACATAGAAAACGTACACCTACATTATATACTAGAGGACATAGAAAACGCACACCTACATTATATACTAGAGGACATAGAAAACGCACACCTACATTATATACTAGAGGACATAGAAAACGTACGCCTACATTATATACTAGAGGACATAGAAAACGCACACCTACATTATATACTAGAGGACATAGAAAACGTACACCTACATTATATACTAGAGAACATAGAAAACGCACACCTACATTATATACTAGAGGACATAGAAAACGCACACCTACATTATATACTAGAGGACATAGAAAACGAACACCTACATTATATACTAGAGGACATAGAAAACGTACAACTACATTATATACTATAGAGGACATAGAAAACGCACACCTACATTATATACTAGAGGACATATAGAAAACGCACACCTACATTATATACTAGAGGACATAGAAAACGCACACCTACATTATATACTAGAGGATATAGAAAACGCGCACCTACATTATATACTAGAGGACATAGAAAACGTACACCTACATTATATACTAGAGGACATAGAAAACGTACGCCTACATTATATACTAGAGGACATAGAAAACGCACACCTACATTATATACCAGAGGACATAGAAAACGCGCACTTACAATCTATACTAGAGGACATAGAAAACGCACACTTCGGATAAATGTGTTTTACATGAAAAACAATAACTATATAAATACATAGTTTTAAACATTTTGGAATATTTTTAGTTGTTCAGTTTGTGTTTTGTAATAAAGATGCGATATATCTTTGATGGAATCCTTCATATTTCGTTTTCATGTAATATTAATCATATAATGTAGGTGCGCGTTTTCTATGTCCTCTAGTATAAATTACATACTATTTAATGTGGTACTGCTTGTTATGGACTTTAATTGCTGATTGAAAAAAAATACCCGTGCACAACTTGTATCCGTAAGTATAGAAAGATGCACGTTTGTTGTTGCAAACGAGTACCATGTCTGGGGAGGGGCGTGATGGAGTGGTATGGGGAAGGGATCGGGGGCGCCTTGGGTGTTCTTGGTGCCAACCATTCTTTTAAATGTGTGATAGGAGAGGTACAAGTGTTGGTGTTTCATGATATGTATTCCGATTTCAGGCTAAACGTCAATAACCATGACAATTTAAGCAATGTCCACCTATAAATTGAAGAAAGGTGAATTCGGAATTTACCTCATATGAAAACACTGCCGTGACGTCATACCTTTGTACTTGCAGTCCATTATTATTAACATTGGACTGGTGTCAAAAGGCTAGAGTATTATATTAAATCCTACGCATACATGTACGAAATTAACAATTTTACTTTGTAGGATCTTGTTATATAAGTCTGTGTTCTTAAGTACGATATAAGCCTCAAACTGATCCAATATGTAAAATATCGGTACTGTCTTCGGCGTTAGGCGTCTTACAGTCCAATATTTTACATATTGGATCGTTTTCGGCCTATATCCTGTACATCCAATAGTGTGCTACGCTTCGGACGAATGCCGCACACTTCCTGAATGTGTTAGCAGTAGGCTAATGGATATGTTTCAACACTACTTGCTCAAACTAATAATACAATGTGACTGCTCTCCAGGGTAACTAGGTAAAGCGATAAAATGTATTCCTCTGTCAGTTGTATTCTAGTAAGCAGCAACCATTCAAATAAATATCTCTGGTACATGTCTGGGCTACAGATCGAACCCGCGACCAGTTTCTAGTAGTTCCAAGTGGTGGCAGGGCTTTATTTGTCGGTTTTACAAGGAAACAATGTAAGCCATGTTGTGTTGTTGTAAAATCAGTCTATATTACCGATCCTGTCATTAGTCAGTCTGTATTACCGATCCTGTCATTAGTCAGTCTGTATTACCGATCCTTTCATTAGTCAGTCTGTATTACCGATCCTGTCATTAACCAGTCTGTATTACAGTTCCTGTAATTAGTCAGTCTGTATTACATATCCTGTCATTAACCAGTCTGTATTACATATCCTGGCATTAGTCAGTCTGTATAACCGATCCTGTAATTAGTCAGTCTGTATTACAGATCCTGTCATTAATCAGTCTGTATTACCGATCATGTCATTAGTCAGTCTGTATTACAGATCCTGTCATTAGTCAGTCTGTATTACAGATCCTGTCATTAATCAGTCAGTATTACCGATCCTGTCATTAGTCAGTCTGTATTACAGATCTTGTCATTAGTCAGTCTGTATTGCCGATCCTGTCATTAGTCAGTCTGTATTACAGATCATGTCATTAGTCAGTCTGTATTACCGATCCTGTCATTAACCAGTCTGTATTACAGTTCCTGTAATTAGTCAGTCTGTATTACCGATCCTGTCATTAATCAGTCTGTGTTACAGATCCTGTCATTAATCAGTCTGTATTCTCGATCCTGTCATTAACTAGTCTGTATTACCGATCACGTCATTAGTCAGTCTGTATTACCGATCATGTCATTAGTCAGTCTGTATTACCGATCCTGTCATTAGTCAGTCTGTTTTACCGATCCTGTCATTAGTCAGTATATATTAAAGATCCTGTCATTAACCAGTCTGTATTACAGATACTGTCATTAATTAGTCTGTATTACAGATCCTGTCATTAGTCTGTCTGTATTACCGATCCTGTCATTAGTCAGTCTGTATTACCGATCCTGTCATTAGTCAGTCTATATTACAGATCCTTTCATTAACCAGTCTGTATTACCGATCCCGTCATTAGTCAGTCTGTACTACCGATCCTGTCATTAACCAGTCTGTATTACAGATCATGTCATTAGTCAGTCTATATTACAGATCATGTCATTAATCAGTCTGTATTACCGATCCTGTTATTAATCAGTCTTTATTAAAAACCCTGTCATTAGTCAGTTTGTATTAGCCTATATATATATACTGTCATTATTCAGTAATGCTGAAATATATATAACATATAACGTATACACATGACCACGTCGTTAGAACTATTCCATCGAGATGAATTCAAAATAGAAATGGGTAATTTGAAGTATGAATCTGAAGTTTTAAGTTTGGATCGATAATTACGTCTGTTAATGTACTATGTGGTAAATTTATTTGAGCTTTTCATTTTGTGCAATCTTCTTAAACCGCTAATAATTAAGTGGCGTTTTAAAAATAACTCAGTATTAAAATAATAGGTGTGTATGATTTGTTTTAGTATTTTCATTACTATCCTTTTATTAGATTATTTCAACAAATTTCGCAATTGATAACACCTTAATTCAAGTACGGTAATTAAACGTGCCAAACCGTTCTCGTAAAACTGAAGTTCACTTATATACGAGTACTGTAAATTACCAACACTTCCGTAACTGTCCTAGTACATCGTATTCTACTGATTGCAACAGATGCTCTGCTGGAAAACGTACAAAATACTTCAAATGCAATGACTTATATGACTGGCGCATGAACGGTTAACATATTAATTGAATCAAGTGATCAGTTTCGTGAAACGCTTATTCTGTCAGTAGAAGAGGAAGTGTTGAGATCGGTCATGCTCAATAAGCGTCTAAACACATAGATTTTATGCTGCGCAGGATGTTCGATAAAATGCGAGGTGCGCCCATGTTTTATTCCACTGTTTCGCTTGTTGTTAACATTTCTCATATTTTATTTAGATAAATAATATATATAAATCATGTATATACATATAATGTTATGAAGATTTGATAACGTTAAATATTAAAACGAGGCAGAAAGTACAAAGTATAAATAAATCACTAGTAATTAGCACATACTACACGTCCTTCCTGCATCATTTGAACAATGATTTTCTCTCAGTAAACGGTGTCTGTGCAATCTAGCGATCAATGCACTCACAAAAAGTGAAAGTAGGTATTTCATATAAATGTTATTCACTCTCCAGAAGTGGCATTTAAATTGGTTATTTATGGATTATTACATAGATTAATACAGAAAGCAGAAGCTGATTTAGTTGCTATAGCCCTCGGTTGTGTAACCATATGTTGTTTATGGAGTTGAGTTGGCCCTCGGTTGTGTACCACATGTTGTTTATGGAGTTGATGTGGCCCTCGGTTGTGTACCACATGGTGTTTATGGAGTTGATGTGGCCCTCGGTTGTGTACCACATGTGTTTATGGAGTTACTGTGGCCCTCGGTTGTGTATCACATGGTGTTTATGGAGTTACTGTGGCCCTCGGTTGTGTACACATGGTGTTTATGGAGTTGATGTGGCCCTCGGTTGTGTAGTCACATGGTGTTTATGGAGTTGATGTGGCCCTCGGTTGTGTACACACATGGTGTTTATGGAGTTGATGTGGCCCTCGGTTGTGTACCACATGTTGTTTATGGAGTTACTGTGGCCCTCGGTTGTGTAGTCACATGGTGTTTATGGAGTTGATGTGGCCCTCGGTTGTGTACCACATGTTGTTTATGGAGTTGATGTGGCCCTCGGTTGTGTACCACATGTTGTTTATGGAGTTACTGTGGCCCTCGGTTGTGTAGTCACATGGTGTTTATGGAGTTGATGTGGCCCTCGGTTGTGTACATATATGGTGTTTATGGAGTTGATGTGGCCCTCGGTTGTGTACCACATGTTGTTTATGGAGTTACTGTGGCCCTCGGTTGTGTAGTCACATGTTGTTTATGGAGTTGATGTGGCCCTAGGTTGTGTACCACATGTTGTTTATGGAGTTGATGTGGCCCTCGGTTGTGTACCACATGTTGTTTATGGAGTTACTGTGGCCCTCGGTTGTGTAGTCACATGGTGTTTATGGAGTTGATGTGGCCCTCGGTTGTGTACTATATGGTGTTTATGGAGTTGATGTGGCCCTCGGTTGTGTACCACATGTTGTTTATGGAGTTACTGTGGCCCTCGGTTGTGTAGTCACATGTTGTTTATGGAGTTGATGTGGCCCTAGGTTGTGTACCACATGTTGTTTATGGAGTTACTGTGGCCCTTGGTTGTGCACACACATGGTGTTTATGGAGTTACTGTGGCCCTCGGTTGTGTACCACATGGTGTATTATGGAGTTGATGTGGCCCTCGGTTGTGTACACACATGGTGTTTATGGAGTTACTGCGACCCTCGGTTGTGTACACACATGGTGTTTATGGAGTTACTGTGGCCCTCGGTTGTGTAACCACATGTTGTTTATGGAGTTACTGTACTCCTCGGTTGTGTAGCCACATGTTGTTTATGAAGTTATTGTAGCCCTCGGTTGTGTAGCCACATGTTGTTTATGGAGTTGATGTGGCCCTCGGTTGTGTAGCCACATGTTGTTTATGAAGTTATTGTAGCCCTCGGTTGTGTAGCCACATGTTGTTTATGGAGTTGATGTGGCCCTCGGTTGTGTAGCCACATGTTGTTTATGAAGTTACTGTGGCCCTCGGTTGTGTAGCCACATGTTGTTTATGAAGTTACTGTGGCCCTCGGTTGTGTAGCCACATGTTGTTTATGAAGTTACTGTAGCCCTCGGTTGTGTAGCCACATGTTGTTTATGAAGTTACTGTGGCCCTCGCTTGTGTAGCCACATGTTGTTTATGAAGTTACTGTGGCCCTCGGTTGTGTAGTCACGTGTTGTTTATGAAGTTACTGTAGCCCTCGGTTGTGTAGCCACATGTTGTTTATGAAGTTACAGCAGCCCTCGGTTGTGTAGCCACATGTTGTTTATGGAGTTTCTGTGGCCCTCGGTTATGTAGCCACGTGTTGTTTATGATGTTACTGTGGCCCTCGGTTGTGTAGACACATGTTGTTTATGGAGTTTTTGTGGCCCTCGGTTGTGTAAGCTGATGCTGGTTTAGTTATTGTGGATCTCAGTTGCTAAACTAAACGCTATTTAAGTTTCTGTAGACTCGGTTGTGAAACCAGATGTTGATTTTGTTGCTGTGTACCGCGAATGTGACATCGTATACTCTGATAGTTCATGTGAAACGAGATGTATGTACTAAGTATGTACGTCCATGCACTAAATATGTATGTCTGTATGTACTAAGTATGTACGTCCATGCACTAAATATGTATGTCTGTATGTACTAAGTATGTACTCCCATGCACTAAATATGTATGTCTGTATGTACTACGTATGTACGTCCATGCACTAAATATGTATGTCTGTATGTAGTAAGTATGTACGTCCATGCACTAAATATGTATGTCTGTATGTAGTAAGTATGTACGTCCATGCACTAAATATGTATGTCTGTATGTATTAAGTGTGTACTTCCATGCACTAAATATGTATGTCTGTATGTAGTAAGTATGTACTTCCATGCACTAAATATATATGTCTGTATGTAGTAAGTATGTACTTCCATGCACTAAATATGTATGTCTGTATGTAGTAAGTATGTACTTCCATGCACTAAATATGTATGTGTGTATGTAGTAAGTATGTACTTCCATGCACTAAATATGTATGTCTGTATGTAGTAAGTATGTACTTCCATGCACTAAATATGTATGTCTGTATGTAGTAATTATGTACTTCCATGCACTAAATATGTATGTCTGTATGTAGTAAGTATGTACTCCCATGCACTAAATATGTATGTCTGTATGTAGTAAGTATGTACGTCCATGCACTAAATATGTATGTCTGTATGTACTAAGTATGTACGTCCATGCACTAAATATGTATGTCTGTATGTACTACGTATGTACTTCCATGCACTAAATATGTATGTCTGTATGTAGTAAGTATGTACGTCCATGCACTAAATATGTATATCTGTATGTAGTAAGTATGTACGTCCATGCACTAAATATGTATGTCTGTATATAGTAAGTATGTACGTCCATGCACTAAATATGTATGTCTGTATGTAGTAAGTATGTACGTCCATGCACTAAATATGTATGTCTGTATGTAGTAAGTATGTACGTCCATGCACTAAATATGTATGTCTGTATGTAGTAAGTATGTACTTCCATGCACTAAATATGTATGTCTGTATGTAGTAAGTATGTACTTCCATGCACTAAATATGTATGTCTGTATGTAGTAAGTATGTACTTCCATGCACTAAATATGTATGTCTGTATGTAGTAAGTATGTACTTCCATGCACTAAATATGTATGTCTGTATGTAGTAAGTATGTACTTCCATGCACTAAATATGTATGTCTGTATGTAGTAAGTATGTACTTCCATGCACTAAATATGTATGTCTGTATGTAGTAAGTATGTACTTCCATGCACTAAATATGTATGTCTGTATGTAGTAAGTATGTACTTCCATGCACTAAATATGTATGTCTGTATGTAGTAAGTATGTACTTCCATGCACTAAATATGTATGTCTGTATGTAGTAAGTATGTACTTCCATGCACTAAATATGTATGTCTGTATGTAGTAAGTATGTACTTCCATGCACTAAATATGTATGTCTGTATGTACTAAGTATGTACGTCCATGCACTAAATATGTATGTCTGTATGTACTACGTATGTACTTCCATGCACTAAATATGTATGTCTGTATGTAGTAAGTATGTACGTCCATGCACTAAATATGTATATCTGTATGTAGTAAGTATGTACGTCCATGCACTAAATATGTATGTCTGTATATAGTAAGTATGTACGTCCATGCACTAAATATGTATGTCTGTATGTAGTAAGTATGTACGTCCATGCACTAAATATGTATGTCTGTATGTAGTAAGTATGTACGTCCATGCACTAAATATGTATGTCTGTATGTACTACATATGTACGTCCATGCACTAAATATATATATCTGTATGTACTAAGTATGTACGTCCATGCACTAAATATGTATGTCTGTATGTAGTAAGTATGTACGTCCATGCACTAAATACGTATGTCTGTATGTACTACGTATGTACGTCCATGCACTAAATATATATATCTGTATGTACTAAGTATGTACGTCCATGCACTAAATATGTATGTCTGTATATAGTAAGTATGTACGTCCATGCACTAAATATGTATGTCTGTATGTACTAAGTATGTACGTCCATGCACTAAATATGTATGTCTGTATGTACTACGTATGTACGTCCATGCACTAAATATGTATATCTGTATGTACTAAGTATGTACGTCCATGCACTAAATATGTATGTCTGTATGTACTACGTATGTACGTCCATGCACTAAATATATATATCTGTATGTACTAAGTATGTACGTCCATGCACTAAATATGTATGTATGTATGTACTACGTATGTACTACGTATGTACGTCCATGCACTAAATATGTATGTCTGTATGTACTAAATATGTACGTCCATGCACTATATATGTATGTCTGTATGTAGTAGGTTTATATATACAACACACAGGGAACACAGTCAAAGGGGATATGGTGTGTGTGTGTTTTACGTTTATTTATCGTCGTTACCGGTTGCCCATATGAGCGACGCCTAATGAAGATATTAGTCATTTTAGATGTTGGAGGTTAGTGCAATGATATAGACAGAGACTCATTCCAGAATCTCCTCTGGTTCGTTTACGTGCACGGTGTACAGCACCGATACGAGACCTCGGTTTAACGTCCCATTTGAAATATTGTTAAATGTATTATGGTCAGACGGGGGGATCGAACCTGCGATCCCTGGATTACCAGTGCAGTGTGTTTACCACTGGACTACATATCCGTCTGTAAGGGGATACGGAGCACATTATAGTTTACTTATAGTGACAGGTGTAAACAAGTAGGCAGGGAGCGCCATCTTTCTAAATGTTTACTGGAGATACCTATAAACCACTTCCAATACCTCCTACACACTTCTGCTTTATCAATCTACGTGTGTAGCACTTTGACACTGACTAAATTGTTTATTTGATAGGAATATGTGCGGAAGTATATGCAACAAAATTTATACATTTCCTGCTTTTCACTTTTAAATTAATTCATTATCCATTTTACGCAGACATCTCCATTGCAGAATGACAGTTTTAAATGGTTATATCATATGTTTCGTTGTAAAGTGCTTAGAAAATTCAGAAGCAATTATTTTGCAATGATGACTGCAGTCAGTGTTAAAGGATGAAGGTGTCTATCAAGTGCTTGTTTAAACAAACCAGATCGCATAGACAAACCCAGATACGCTTCTGTGGAAACCATCAGGCGAAACCTTCTAAAACATTTATAATTACGAACTAAAGGAAGGAGCAGTTGGAGAATTTCAGGCGAACGGCTTTAATGGTTTTTATGATGAAAAAAAACACGATTACTATTTAACAGGCATTGATATTTGAATTAAGAGAACCATGGATCAGCTGTTGCGACATATATACTAGAGGACATAGAAAACGCACGCCTACATTATATACTAGAGGACATAGAAAACGCACTCCTACATTATATACTAGAGGACATAAAAAACGCACGCCTACATTATATACTAGAGGACATAGAAAACGCACACCTACATTATATACTAGAGGACAAAGAAAACGCACACCTACATTATATACTAGAGGACATAGAAAATGCACACCTACATTATATACTAGAGGACATAGAAAACGCACACCTACATTATATACTAGAGGACAAAGAAAACGCACACCTACATTATATACTAGAGGACATAGAAAATGCACACCTACATTATATACTAGAGGACATGGAAAACGCACACATACATTATATACTAGAGGATATTGAAAACGCACACCTACATTATTTACTAGAGGACATAGAAAACGTACACCTACATTATATACTAGAGGACATTGAAAACGCACACCTATATTATATACTAGAGGACATAAAAAACGCAAGCCTACATTATATACTAGATGACATAGAAAACGCACACCTACATTATATACTAGAGGACATAGAAAACGCACACCTACATTATATAATAGAGGACATAGAAAACGCACAACTACATTATATACTAGAGGACAAAGAAAACGCACGCCTACATTATATACTAGAGGACATAAAAAACGCACTCCTACATTATATACTAGAGGACATAAAAAACGCACGCCTACATTATATACTAGAGGACATAGAAAACGCACACCTACATTATATACTAGAGGACATAGAAAACGCACACCTACATTATATACTAGAGGACATAGAAAACGCACACCTACATTATATACTAGAGGACATAGAAAACGCACACCTACATTATATACTAGAGGACATAGAAAACGCACACCTACATTATATACTAGAGGACATAGAAAACGCACACCTACATTATATACTAGAGGACATAGAAAACGCACACCTACATTATATACTAGAGGACATAGAAAACGCACACCTACATTATATACTAGAGGACATAGAAAACGCACACCTACATTATATACTAGAGGACATAGAAAACGCACACCTACATTATATACTAGAGGACATAGAAAACGCACACCTACATTATATACTAGAGGACAAAGAAAACGCACACCTACATTATATACTAGAGGACATAGAAAATGCACACCTACATTATATACTAGAGGACATGGAAAACGCACACATACATTATATACTAGAGGATATTGAAAACGCACACCTACATTATATACTAGAGGACATAGAAAACGCACACCTACATTATATACTAGAGGACATAGAAAACGCACACCTACATTATATACTAGAGTACATAGAAAACGCACACCTACATTATATACTAGAGGCCATAGAAAACGCACACCTACATTATATACTAGAGGCCATAGAAAACGCACACCTACATTATATACTAGAGGACATAGAAAACGCACACCTACATTATATACTAGAGGACATAGAAAACGCACTCCTACATTATATACTAGAGGACATAAAAAACGCACGCCTACATTATATACTAGAGGACATAGAAAACGCGCACCTACATTATATACTAGAGGACATAGAAAACGCACACCTACATTATATACTAGAGGACATAGAAAACGCACACCTACATTATATACTAGAGGACATGGAAAACGCACACATACATTATATACTAGAGGATATTGAAAACGCACACCTACATTATTTACTAGAGGACATAGAAAACGTACACCTACATTATATACTAGAGGACATAGAAAACGTACACCTACATTATATACTAGAGGCCATAGAAAACGCACACCTACATTATATACTAGAGGCCATAGAAAACGCACACCTACATTATATAGTAGAGGACATAGAAAACGCACACCTACATTATATAGTAGAGGACATAGAAAACGCACACCTACCAGGGGCGTAGCCAGGAGGCATATTATGTGCAGGCCCGGGTAAAGAATGTTGAGTGAGCGTAGTGAACGAGGTTGCTAGGGGGTCCGGGGGCATGCACCCCCTGAATTTTGTGTTTTTAGGATGCAATTTCCCGCATTCTGCTGCTTTTAAAAGACAAATTCGGACATGTTTTTATAACAAATAAACATGACAATACACTGTTCTGCTTAGCGATACATGTACATCAAAAGCAATAACAATTCTATATTATTATTTTTTTGGTCAAAATGATGTGCAGGCCCGGGCCTTTTGGCCTAATGGCAGCTACGCGCCTGCCTACATTATATACTAGAGGCCATAGAAAACGCACACCTACATTATATAGTAGAGGACATAGAAAACGCACACCTACATTATATACTATAGTACATAGAAAACGCACACATACATTATATACTAGAGGACATAGAAAACGCACACCTACATTATATATATACTAGAGGACATAGAAAACGCACACCTACATTATATATATACTAGAGGACATAGAAAACGCACACATACATTATATGATTATTATTACATATAACACGAAATACGAAGAATTCCATCAAATATATATCACATTTATTACAAACACAAACTGAACAACTAAGAATATTCCAAAATGTTAAAACTATGTATTTATATAGTTATTGTTTTTCATGTTTTTCATGTAAAAACACACTTATCCGAAGTGTGCGTTTTCTATATCCGCTAGTATATAATGTAGGTGTGCGTTTTCTATGTCCTCTAGTATATGTAGGCCTAATTCTGACTGTGACTGAAAATAAATGGAGCCAACATTATTGAGCAAAACATTTTTTGGTGAAGTCAGAAACATCGTTTATTCATTATATATATACACAATCATATGTATACATTTATAGTACACGTGCTTCAACATTGACTGTACAACAATTGGCACCATAAATCGATTAGCATTATACTTCAACATTGACTGTACAACAATTGACACCATACCTTGTCAAGCACTATACTTCAACATTGACTGTACAACAGTTGGCACCATACCTTGTCAAGCACTATACTTCAACATTGACTGTATAACAGTTGGCACCATACATGGTCAAGCACTATACTTCAACATTGACTGTACAACAGTTGACACCATACATTGTCCAGCACTATACTTCTACATTGACTGTACAACAGTTGGCACCATACATTGTCTAGCACTATACTTCAACATTGACTGCACAACAGTTGGCACCATACATTGTCTATCACTATACTTCAATATTGACTGCACAACAGTTGGCACCATACATTGTCTAGCACTGCACTTCAACATTGACTGTACAACAGTTGGCATCATACATTGGCTAGCACTATACTTCAACATTGACTGCACAACAGTTGGCACCATACATTGTCCAGCACTATACTTCTACATTGACTGTACAACAGTTGACACCATACATTGTCTAGCACTGCACTTCAACATTGACTGTACAACAGTTGGCACCATACATTTTCAAGCACTATACCTCAACATTGACTGTTCAACAGTTGGCACCATACATTGTCCAGCACTATACTTCAACATTGACTGTACAACAGTTGACACCATACATTGTCAAGCACTATACTTCAACATTGACTGTACAACAGTTGGCACCATACATTGTCTAGCACTATACTTCTACATTGACTGTACAACATTGGCACCATACATTTTCAAGCACTATACTTCAACATTGACTGTACAACAGTTGGCACCATACATTGTCAAGCACTATACTTCTACATTGACTGTACAACAGTTGGCACCATACATTGTCCAGCACTATACTTCTACATTGACTGTACAACAGTTGGCACCATACATTGTCCAGCACTATACTTCTACATTGACTGTACAACAGTTGGCACCATACATTGTCCAGCACTATACTTCAACATTGACTGTACAACAGTTGGCACCATGCATTGTCAAGCACTATACTTCAACATTGACTGTACAACAGTTGGCACCATACATTGTCTATCTCTCTACTTCAACATTGACTGCACAACAGTTAACACAATACCTTGTCAAGCACTATACTTCAACATTGACGGTACAACAGTTGGCACCATACATTGTCTAGCACTATACTTCAACATTGACTGTACAACAGTTGGCACCATACATTGTCTAGCACTATACTTCAACATTGACTGTACAACAGTTGACACCATACCTTGTCTAGCACTATGCTTCAACATTGACTGTACAACAGTTGGCACCATACATTGTCAAGCAATATACTGTATAGTTTAAGTCTGACTAACGCCACACATACATTAGACGAGAAACTGTACAGTTCAAGTCAGACTAACGTCACATAAATATTATACATTAGACGAGAAACTGTAAAGTTTAAGTCTGACTAACGCCACACATACATTAGACGAGAAACTGTAAAGTTTAAGTCAGACTAACAGCACACATACATTAGACGAGAAACTGTACAGTTTAAGTCTGACTAACGCCACACATACATTAGACGAGAAACTGTACAGTTTAAGTCAGACTAATGCCACACATACATTAGACGAGAAACTGTACAGTTTAAGTCAGACAAATGCCACACATACATTAGACGAGAAACTGTACAGTTTAAGTCAGACTAATGCCACACATACATTAGACGAGACACTGTACAGTTTAAGTCTGACTAATGCCACACATACATTAGACGAGACACTGTACAGTTTAAGTCTGACTAATGCCACACATACATTAGACGAGAAACTATACAGTTTAAGTCAGACTAACGCCACACATACATTAGACGAGAAACTGTACAGTTTAAGTCAGACTAATGCCACACATACATTAGACGAGACACTGTACAGTTTAAGTCAGACTAACGCCACACATACATTAGACGAGAAACTGTACAGTTTAAGTCAGACTAACGCCACACATACATTAGACGAGAAACTGTACAGTTTAAGTCTGACTAACGCCACACATACATTAGACGAGACACTGTACAGTTTAAGTCAGACTAACGCATCCATCTCCTTCCTAAGCAAATGATTAACGGAAGTTTAGATGTTGGGGCGAGTATCTGCAAGCTATAAAGAATGTGCGCTTGTTCCACCTTACAAGAAATTCTTTAATGGACCAATTAATGTGAACCTAAATGGATTTTGTCAAAGTAGTGCATGCATTCTGATAGAGATTTGTGTAGTTTGTTCAAATTGATTTAGCAGAACCGAATAACTGGTGTAAAAATGATCACCATTAACTTAACTCAACTCAAATTTATTTGGCAAATCGCCAACATACAATGCATTTTACATAAAACAAAAACTTAATTTATGCATGCAAAGAAATATGGTGTATGAACAAATTAATTACAAACTATACAAACAAATATAACACATTTAGTAGCATATATTACAAAAATGGCAAAGAAAACAACACACACGCGTGCGCGTACATACACGCATGCGCGTACATACACGCATGCGCGCGCGTACATACACGCATGTGCGCGCGTACATACACGCATGCGCGCGCGTACACACACAATCATCACAAAAACAATATGTACATATTTATGTTCAATCACAGTTAATCTAATTGTTCGATTCTTAAATTCATAGATGTCTTAACATATTTCGTTAAATTGTATTGTAGTTGTTTTTAATTATTTGACATAATACTTGTATTGTTGGATAAGAAACATAGTTCCCTCAAAACTGTGTACGTATTTCTCGATATCTCGAAAACACTAAAAGGAAGTGAAATTCTGACTGAATTTGTCTTTGGTGGCAAAATATACAAAGTCTGTCTTCTCTGCTGGGTTAACCGATGGCACGGCTATATACAATGTATATATATACCAATCAGTAGCACATCCACTTCATCGCTCGCCGATATGGTGATACCTGTGTCATCATGAAATGGAATATTTATATTCAGGGTATACCAAACCATTTCGCAATTGTCTGTAGTTGTATTCGGACTGAAAACTTTGCGTTTGTTTTATATACTTTTGAACAGACGAAACAATCAATACGTTATCGGCTGGTGACAATCTGACATCTCCGATTAGTAACTTCTTGTATTTAGGGGATGAAAAAAATCTGGTTATTCTAAATAATTCAATTCTTTGTATTTGGAAATATGGACATTTAAAGAGGAAATGTTCAGTTCATATTGTTAGTTAACCATGTTCATAACTAGCTTAACATTGTCACTGGTCCGGTGGCACCAGATTCGTTATATCTAGACAAGCTCGTTTTGTCATGTTCACACCTCATAGCAGCTACTAATAAGTATATGTCTATTTAGCCCAGTAGCACATACGTTATCACTTTGACGGGTCAACAGTTGCGACGTCTCATATAAATCGTGTAAATTTCTCTATTTTACATAATCTACCTCCCCCTGTCGTAACATATGTGCAGAAAATGACGCTGCATAATTTTGCATAACTTACGTCCTTCCCATCAATCATTACTATAATTATTAAGAACGTAACAAATTAGATACACAAGAAACATCTTAAAAACGCGCTGAAAATAACGCGTTACTGTTTGTGTCGGCTTTAGACATAATGTGTCACGTATGTTTCATTTTAACAAATTCAGAATGTTATACAACTGAAATGTCATATTTAACAACTCCGTGTTACAAATGAATGCCTAGACTAAATAGCATGTAGTGTACATGGAATATAGTTACGTTCACCGGAAGTGGACATACCATATGACGTATGTCATGACACGATGTTTTATCAAGTTACCTGATGTGTACGTCAGCGGAATACTGCTTGTGTTTGTTATTAATGAAAAGGTATTTTTGCAAGAATGCTTAAATCTAAATTTATGTTTGTATATTATGTTTGTATATTATGTTGGCAGTATAATAATAATAACAATAATAATAAAGACTTTATTTAACGAGAGAACTCATTTGAACAATGAAATCAATCTACCACGAGGCCCTCAACAAATTAAAACATGAAATAGCATAATGAAACATGTAAACAGTAACCAGTAAAACATGACATAGCACAATGAAACATGTAAACAGTAACCAGTAAAACTGTCATAGGAAATAAGATATAAGCTGCAAGAACTAATACTTATATTCATGTATAATTGTGTATTATCAGTTTGGTATGTTCTTTGCACCACCTGATATATAAAGCTTTGAAGTGTGGAACAGAATGTGCTGTTTAGATGTGATAAGGGAGGGAATTCCACAAGTGTGACCCTGAATATAAGAAAGATTTCCTAAAATGTTCAGTAGTTGACTTAGGAGAGTAACGTTGGAGATTGGCGGGTGATCACAAGTTTTGAGTTCGAACAGGTGCTAAGACATTGAGTGTTTTAAACATTAAGACTGCTTTTTGAAAGCTAACCCTTTTCTGGGAAAGTCATCCAATTGAAAGTTCGGAAGAAGGAGTGTAAAAGTCTTTGTCAAGAATTAGTCTTGCAACTTATTTTTGGAATCTAACAATTTTATCTTCAGGATAGCGGGCTGTATCGTTGACAAGTTAGTATTACTTAGATATGAATTTTAGCCTATTTTTGCCGTTATTTGCCGACCACAATACTGTCTACCGCCCAGGTTGATACGTTATGATTTCCAGTCTGATAATACGTTTGCTGGTTTGATACGGTCACGTGTCCGTATCAAATCAGAAAAAGCTGTATCATAACTAGTTCCTGAGAAATAACGCAAGCGCACTCGGTGCTAGTTTGTTTACTTCCGTAGCGTCCCAGTGTGTGAACTAAATTTAACAGATAACAGATGTTTGTAGCTTCGTGGTAATATTTCAATTTATTTACGTGTATCTAATTCAGTAAATGTAATTTATTCCTGATACATGAATAAAGGAGAGCATGATTTCGATTATTAAATGTTCAAATTCATATCAAAGTAATAAAAACGTTATTACGTGGCTAGTTTCATATCAACCTAGGTATCGACTCACGGTAACTTGATATCAGCCTTCGATCTTCGTTCTTAGGTTGATATCAATTTACCTCGGGTGATATACAATGTATATGCTGATATCAAACTAGCCACGTAATAACCTCTAATTATTAAAGCGTTTGTATGTTGTCTCCCGTGGTCATAATTATTTGTATAATAGGATGGTCGCCAGATCGGATAGGTGGGTTTTATCCGGGTACTCCGGTTTCCTCCCACGTGAATGACCACATTATACGCTTTCATCCGAGCCAACGAGAGTGATTAATATAAGTTGTTAAAACTTGCTTCGCAGTTGTTAAATAAATAAAGTTTAAAACATATATGGATATTAGCCATTTTTTTAATTGTATTTAGTTTTTATAAAAAGATGTGTCTATTAATTTTCATTAATATAATGTATAGACGCGTGCGTGGAATTATTACTAATATTTACTGGAAACTGTTGCTGTTTTAGTTTTATTGTTTCACCGTACGTTGAATGAGATCACGTGTATAATATAGAATGGGCAATGATATACCTTTATTAAATCACTCACTCTCTGTACTAGACGATGCATAATGCAGTATATTTTAATTGTGACCTGTGTTATATACGACATCCACATGGCGCAGTCTGTGTCAGCACTGAATCAGACGCATTGTCTCGTTGTGTGTAAGTGTATTGCAATGGCCGTGCAGCAAGAAGTAGATCGTAGGCGTGTCGTACGCTTGGTCGCGGTACTGTGTGTGTTTTACATATTATTTATCGTCGCTACCGGTTGCCCATATGAGCCACGCCTCCTGCAGAGATTAGTCATTTTAGAGTATTGGAGGATAGTGCAATGATACAGAAAAAGACCCATTCCAGAGTCTGCTCTGGTTCTTTTACGTGCACGGTGTAAAGCATCGACACGATACCTCGGTTTAAAGTCCCATCGGAAAGACTGTTATATTATGATCAGACGGGGGATCGAACCTGCGACCCCTGGATTACCAGCCCAACATTTTAACCACTGGACTACAGATCCGTCTGCCGCGTTACTTAGTGGTCATAGCGATTTAAATAATGTTGTAGGATAATTGTATTCATCCGCCTCCAAGCAGTAATCTAGTTGTACCGAACATAAAATCAAATGCCAAATGTCGGACCATAATAAAATTAATAAATAAAAATTATTAAAAAATTAATAACATTTATATTTTACCGTATGTAATTGTTTGATGTAGGGACATCCATGGTCGAGTTGTTATGGTCGTTGACATCAAATCACTTGCACCTCACCACTGTAGGTTTGAATCCCACCGGGGGTGTCAAAACTCCTTTCATGTGTTATACTGCTCCGCTGGGCCAACTGGGGTCTTCCTCCATCAATAAGAGCTGGTGAGGAATATGGGACGAATGGAAGCAAAAACTAACCTGTTTCATTTACCAGCAGTGCAACCATTACAAATGTAATAAAAAGTCCCCAAATTTAAACCTGGACTGGTAATCCAGGGATCGCAGGTTCGATCCCCCGTCTGACCCTAATACAATTAACAGTCTTTCAGATGGGACGTTAAACTGAGGTCTCGTGTCGGTGCTTTACACCGTGCACGTAAACGAACCAGAGGAGACTCTGGAATGGGTATCTGTCTGTATCAATCCACTATCCTCCAACAATCTAAAATGACTAATCTCTTCAGGAGGCGTCGCTCATATGGGCAACCGGTAGCGACGATAAATAAACGTAAATCACACACAAATGCCAAATAATGTAAATTAATTAACGACTACTGCCTCCTTGTCAACTTATTGCCATGACTGGAAAACATTGCATTGTCCATGTTTATTTCTATCACTGTAGTGGATACAGGGGAACAATAATACACAAGTACGAATGTCTGAGGTACGACTGTGTCTGTTCTAAGACGATTACGTGTTAAAGAAGGTATTAACATTTGACTTGTAAGCAGTCAACAAGCTTGGTGTTTCTTCACACATATTGTTGTCGTACAATGTATTATGTTGTTGTCGTGCAATGTATTATGTCGTTGTCGTACACTATATTATGTTGTTGTCGTACAACGTATTATGTTGTTGTCGTACACTATACTATGTTGTTGTCGTACAATGTATTATGTTGTTGTCGTGCAATGCATTATGTTGTTGTCGTGCAATGTATTATGTTGTTGTCGTACAATGTATTATGTTGTTGTCGTACAATGTATTATGTTGTTGTCGTACAATGTATTATGTTGTTGTCGTACAATGTATTATGTTGTTGTCGTACAATGTATTATGTTGTTGTCGTACAATATATTATGTTGTTGTCGTACAATGTATTATGTTGCTGTCGTACAATGTATTATGTCGTTGTCGTACAATGTATTATGTTGTTGTCGTGCAATGTATTATGTTGTTGTCGTACAATGTATTATGTTGCTGTCGTACAATGTATTATGTTGTTGTCGTACACTATATTATGTTGTTGTCGTACAATGTATTATGTTGTTGTCGTACACTATATTATGTTGTTGTCGTACACTATATTATATTGTTGTCGTACACTATATTATATTGTTGTCGTACACTACATTATGTTGTTGTCGTACACTATATTATGTTGTTGTCGTACAATGTATTATGTTGTTGTCGTACACTATATTATGTTGTTGTCGTACACTATATTATGTTGTTGTCGTACAATGTAATATGTTGTTGTCGTACACTATATTATGTTGTTGTCGTACACTATATTATATTGTTGTCGTACACTATATTATATTGTTGTCGTACACTATATTATGTTGTTGTCGTACACTATTTTATGTTGTTGTCGTACACTATATTATATTGTTGTCGTACACTATATTATGCTGTTGTCGTACACTATATTATGTTGTTGTCGTACAATGTATTATGTTGTTGTCGTACACTATATTATGTTGTTGTCGTATAATGCATTATGTTGTTGTCGTGCAATTTATTATGTTGTTTTCGTACAATGTATTATGTCGTTGTCGTACACTATATTATGTTGTTGTCGTGCAATATATTATGTTGTTGTCGTGCAATGTATTATGTTGTTGTCGTACAATATATTATGTTGTTGTCGTACAATGTATTATGTTGTTGTCGTGCAATGTATTATGTTGTTGTCGTACACTATATTATGTTGTTGTCGTACACTATATTATGTTGTTGTCGTACAATGCATTATGTTGTTGTAGTGCAATTATTATGTTGTTGTCGTACAATGTATTATGTTGTTGTCGTACAATGTATTATGTTGTTGTCGTACAATGTATTATGTTGTTGTCGTACAATGTATTATGTTGTTGTCGTACAATGTATTATGTTGTTGTCGTACAATGTATTATGTTGTTGTCGTGCAATGTATTATGTTGTTGTCGTACATTATTATGTTGTTGTCGTACACTATATTATGTTGTTGTCGTACAATGTATTATGTTGTTGTCGTACACTATATTATGTTGTTGTCGTACATTATTATTTGTTGTCGTACATTATTATGTTGTTGTCGTACAATTATTATGTTGTTGTCTACACTATATTATGTTGTTGTCGTACAATGTATTATGTGTTGTCGTGCAATGTATTATGTTGTTGTCGTACACTATATTATGTTGTTGTCGTACAATGTATTATGTTGTTGTCGTACACTATATTATGTTGTTGTCGTACAATGTATTATGTTGTTGTCGTACACTATATTATGTTGTTGTCGTACAATGATTATGTTGTTGTCGTCAATGTATTATGTTGTTGTCGTACAATGTATTATGTTGTTGTCGTACACTATATTATGTTGTTGTCGTACAATGCATTATGTTGTTGTCGTGCAATATATTATGTTGTTGTCGTACAATGTATTATGTCGTTGTCGTACACTATATTATGTTGTTGTCGTGCAATATATTATGTTGTTGTCGTATAATGTATTATGTTGTTGTCGTACAATGTATTATGTCGTTGTCGTACACTATATTATGTTGTTGTCGTACAATGTATTATGTCGTTGTCGTACACTATATTATGTTGTTGTCGTACACTATATTATGTTGTTGTCGTGCAATGTATTATGTTGTTGTCGTGCAATGTATTATGTTGTTGTCGTACACTATATTATGTTGTTGTCGTACAATGTATATGTGTTGTCGTACACTATATTATGTTGTTGTCGTGCAATGTATTATGTTGTTGTCGTACAATGTATTATGTCGTTGTCGTACACTATATTATGTTGTTGTCGTGCAATATATTATGTTGTTGTCGTACAATGTATTATGTCGTTGTCGTACACTATATTATGTTGTTGTCGTGCAATATATTATGTTGTTGTCGTACAATATATTATGTTGTTGTCGTACAATGTATTATGTTGTTGTCGTGCAATGTATTATGTTGTTGTCGTACAATGTATTATGTTGTTGTCGTGCAATGTATTATGTTGTTGTCGTACACTATATTATGTTGTTGTCGTGCAATGTATTATGTTGTTGTCGTACACTATATTATGTTGTTGTCGTACAATGTATTATGTTGTTGTCGTACACTATATTATGTTGTTGTCGTGCAATGTATTATGTTGTTGTCGTACAATGTATTATGTTGTTGTCGTACACTATATTATGTTGTTGTCGTACAATGTATTATGTTGTTGTCGTACACTATATTATGTTGTTGTCGTACAATGTATTATGTTGTTGTCGTACACTATATTATGTTGTTGTCGTACAATGTATTATGTTGTTGTCGTACACTATATTATGTTGTTGTCGTACACTATATTATGTTGTTGTCGTACACTATATTATGTTGTTGTCGTACAATGTATTGTGTTGTTGTCGTACACTATTTTATGTTGTTGTCGTACAATGTATTATGTTGTCGTCGTACAATGTATTATGTTGCTGTCGTACAATGTATTATGTTGTTGTCGTGCAATGTACTATGTTGTTGTCGTACAATGTATTATGTTGCTGTCGTACACTATATTATGTTGTTGTCGTACACTATATTATGTTGTTGTCGTACACTATATTATGTTGTTGTTGTACACTATATTATGTTGTTGTCGTACAATGTATTATGTTGTCGTCGTACAATGAACTATGTTGTCGTCGTACAATGAACTAGGTTGTTGTCGTACAATGTATTATGTTGTCGTCGTACAATGAACTATGTTGTCGTCGTACAATGAACTATGTTGTTGTCGTACAATGTGTTATGTTGTCGTCGTACAATGAACCATGTTGTTGTCGTACACTATATTATGTTGTTGTCGTGCAATGTATTATGTTGTTGTCGTACAATGTATTATGTTGTTGTCGTACAATGTATTATGTTGCTGTCGTACAATGTACTATGTTGTTGTCGTACAATGTATTATGTTGTTGTCGTACACTATATTATGTTGTTGTCGTACACAATGTATATTATGTTGTTGTCGTACACTATATTATGTTGTTGTCGTACAATGTATTGTGTTGTCGTGCAATGTATTATGTTGTTGTCGTGCAATGTATTATGTTGTTGTCGTACACTATATTATGTTGTTGTCGTACAATGTATTATGTTGTTGTCGTACAATGTATTATGGTGTTGTCGTACACTATATTATGTTGTTGTCGTACACTATATTATGTTGTTGTCGTACAATGTATTATGTCGTTGTCGTACAATGCATTATGTTGTTGTCGTACAATGCATTATGTTGTTGTCGTACAATGCATTATGTTGTTGTCGTACAATGTATTATGTCGTTGTCGTACAATGTATTATGTTGTTGTCGTACAATATATTATGTTGTTGTCGTACAATGTATTATGTTGTTGTCGTACAATGTATTATGTTGTTGTCGTACAATGTATTATGTTGTTGTCGTACACTATATTATGTTGTTGTCGTACACTATATTATGTTGTTGTCGTACACTATATTATGTTGTTGTCGTACAATGTATTGTGTTGTCGTGCAATGTATTATGTTGTTGTCGTGCAATGTATTATGTTGTTGTCGTACACTATATTATGTTGTTGTCGTACAATGTATTATGTTGTCGTCGTACAGTGTACTATGTTGTTGTCGTGCAATGTATTATGTTGTTGTCGTGCAATGTATTATGTTGCTGTCGTGCAATGTATTATGTTGTTGTCGTACAATGTATTATGTTGTTGTTGTGCACTATATTATGTTGTTGTCGTGCAATGTATTATGTTGTTGTCGTACAATGTATTATGTTGTTGTCGTACACTATATTATGTTGTTGTCGTACAATTTATTATGTTGTTGTCGTGCAATGTATTGTGTTGTTGTCGTGCAATGTATTATGTTGTTGTCGTACAATGTATTATGTTGTTGTCGTACACTATATTATGTTGTTGTCGTACAATGTATTATGTTGTTGTCGTACAATGTATTATGTTGTTGTCGTACAATGCATTATGTTGTTGTCGTGCAATGTATTATGTTGTTGTCGTACAATGCATTATGTTGTTGTCGTACACTATATTATGTTGTTGTCGTACAATGTATTATGTTGTTGTCGTACAATGCATTATGTTGTTGTCGTACACTATATTATGTTGTTGTCGTACAATGTATTATGTTGTTGTCGTACAATGCATTATGTTGTTGTCGTACACTATATTATGTTGTTGTCGTACAATGTATTATGTTGTTGTCGTACAATGCATTATGTTGTTGTCGTACACTATATTATGTTGTTGTCGTACAATGTATTATGTTGTTGTCGTACAATGCATTATGTTGTTGTCGTACACTATATTATGTTGTTGTCGTACAATGTATTATGTTGTTGTCGTACAATGCATTATGTTGTTGTCGTACACTATATTATGTTGTTGTCGTACAATGTATTATGTTGTTGTCGTACAATGCATTATGTTGTTGTCGTACACTATATTATGTTGTTGTCGTACAATGTATTATGTTGTTGTCGTACAATGTATTATGTTGTTGTCGTACACTATATTATGTTGTTGTCGTACAATGTATTATGTTGTTGTCGTACAATGTATTATGTTGTTGTCGTACAATGTATTATGTTGTTGTCGTGCAATGTATTATGTTGTTGTCGTACAATGTATTATGTTGTTGTCGTACAATGTATTATGTTGTTGTCGTGCAATGTATTATGTTGTTGTCGTACAATATATTATGTTGTTGTCGTGCAATGTATTATGTTGTTGTCGTACAATGTATTATGTTGTTGTCGTGCAATGTATTATGTTGTTGTCGTACACTATATTATGTTGTTGTCGTACACTATATTATGTTGTTGTCGTACAATGTATTATGTTGTTGTCGTACAATGTATTATGTTGTTGTCGTGCAATGTATTATGTTGTTGTCGTACACTATATTATGTTGTTGTCGTACAATATATTATGTTGTTGTCGTACAATGCATTATGTTGTTGTCGTGCAATATATTATGTTGTTGTCGTACAATGTATTATGTCGTTGTCGTACACTATATTATGTTGTTGTCGTGCAATATATTATGTTGTTGTCGTACAATGTATTATGTCGTTGTCGTACACTATATTATGTTGTTGTCGTGCAATATATTATGTTGTTGTCGTACAATGTATTATGTCGTTGTCGTACACTATATTATGTTGTTGTCGTGCAATATATTATGTTGTTGTCGTACAATGTATTATGTCGTTGTCGTACACTATATTATGTTGTTGTCGTGCAATATATTATGTTGTTGTCGTACAATGTATTATGTCGTTGTCGTACACTATATTATGTTGTTGTCGTGCAATATATTATGTTGTTGTCGTACAATGTATTATGTCGTTGTCGTACACTATATTATGTTGTTGTCGTGCAATATATTATGTTGTTGTCGTGCAATATATTATGTTGTTGTCGTGCAATGTATTATGTTGTTGTCGTGCAATATATTATGTTGTTGTCGTGCAATGTATTATGTTGTTGTCGTGCAATGTATCATGTTGTTGTCGTACAATGTATTATGTTGTTGTCGTGCACTATTTTATGTTGTTGTCGTACAATGTATTATTTTGTTGTCGTACAATGTATTATGTTGTTGTCGTACACTATATTATGTTGTTGTCGTACACTATATTATGTTGTTGTCGTACAATACATTATGTTGTTGTCGTGCAATGTATTATGTTGTTGTCGTACGATGTAATATGTCGTTGTCGTACACTATATTATGTTGTTGTCGTGCAATATATTATGTTGTTGTCGTACAATGTGTTATGTCGTTGTCGTACACTATATTATGTTGTTGTCGTGCAATATATTATGTTGTTGTCGTGCAATGTATTATGTTGTTGTCGTACAATATATTATGTTGTTGTCGTGCAATGTATTATGTTGTTGTCGTACAATGTATTATGTTGTTGTCGTGCAATGTATTATGTTGTTGTCGTGCAATATATTATGTTGTTGTCGTACAATGCATTATGTTGTTGTCGTACACTATATTATGTTGTTGTCGTGCAATATATTATGTTGTTGTCGTACAATGTATTATGTTGTTGTCGTACAATGTATTATGTTGTTGTCGTGCAATGTATTATGTTGTTGTCGTGCAATATATTATGTTGTTGTCGTACAATGTATTATGTTGTTGTCGTACACTATATTATGTTGTTGTCGTACAATATATTATGTTGTTGTCGTACAATATATTATGTTGTTGTCGTACAATGTATTATGTTGTTGTCGTACAATATATTATGTTGTTGTCGTGCAATATATTATGTTGTTGTCGTGCAATGTATTATGTTGTTGTCGTACACTATATTATGTTGTTGTCGTACACTATATTATGTTGTTGTCGTAATGTTGTCGTGCAATATATTATGTTGTTGTCGTACAATGTATTATGTCGTTGTCGTACACTATATTATGTTGTTGTCGTGCAATATATTATGTTGTTGTCGTACAATGTATTATGTTGTTGTCGTACACTATATTATGTTGTTGTCGTACAATATATTATGTTGTTGTCGTACAATGCATTATGTTGTTGTCGTACATGTATTATGTTGTTGTCGTACAATATATTATGTTGTTGTCGTGCAATGTATTATGTTGTTGTCGTACAATATATTATGTTGTTGTCGTACAATGTATTATGTTGTTGTCGTACAATGTATTATGTTGTTGTCGTACAATGTATTATGTTGTTGTCGTACAATGTATTATGTTGTTGTCGTACAATGTATTATGTTGTTGTCGTACACTATATTATGTTGTTGTCGTACAATGTATTATGTTGTTGTCGTACAATGTATTATGTTGTTGTCGTACACTATATTATGTTGTTGTCGTACAATATATTATGTTGTTGTCGTACAATATATTATGTTGTTGTCGTACAATGTATTATGTCGTTGTCGTACACTATATTATGTTGTTGTCGTACAATGTATTATGTTGTTGTCGTACACTATATTATGTTGTTGTCGTACACTATATTATGTTGTTGTCGTACAATGTATTATGTTGTTGTCGTACAATGTATTATGTTGTTGTCGTACAATGTATTATGTTGTTGTCGTACACTATATTATGTTGTTGTCGTACAATATATTATGTTGTTGTCGTACAATATATTATGTTGTTGTCGTACACTATATTATGTTGTTGTCGTACAATATATTATGTTGTTGTCGTACAATGTATTATGTTGTTGTCGTACATATATTATGTTGTTGTCGTACACTATATTATGTTGTTGTCGTGCAATGTATTATGTTGTTGTCGTACAATGTATTATGTTGTTGTCGTACACTATATTATGTTGTTGTCGTACAATGTATTATGTTGTTGTCGTACAATGTATTATGTTGTTGTCGTACACTATATTATGTTGTTGTCGTACAATATATTATGTTGTTGTCGTACAATATATTATGTTGTTGTCGTGCAATGTATTATGTTGTTGTCGTACAATATATTATGTTGTTGTCGTACAATGTATTATGTTGTTGTCGTACACTATATTATGTTGTTGTCGTACAATGTATTATGTTGTTGTCGTACACTATATTATGTTGTTGTCGTACAATGTATTATGTTGTTGTCGTACACTATATTATGTTGTTGTCGTACACTATATTATGTTGTTGTCGTACAATGTATTATGTTGTTGTCGTACACTATATTATGTTGTTGTCGTGCAATGTATTATGTTGTTGTCGTACAATGTATTATGTTGTTGTCGTACACTATATTATGTTGTTGTCGTACAATGTATTATGTTGTTGTCGTACAATGTATTATGTTGTTGTCGTACACTATATTATGTTGTTGTCGTACACTATATTATGTTGTTGTCGTACAATATTATGTTGTTGTCGTACAATGTATTATGTTGTTGTCGTACAATATATTATGTTGTTGTCGTACACTATATTATGTTGTTGTCGTACACTATATTATGTTGTTGTCGTACAATATATTATGTTGTTGTCGTACACTATATTATGTTGTTGTCGTACACTATATTATGTTGTTGTCGTACACTATATTATGTTGTTGTCGTAATATATGTTGTTGTCGTACAATATATTATGTTGTTGTCGTACAATATATTATGTTGTTGTCGTGCAATATATTATGTTGTTGTCGTACAATGTATTATGTTGTTGTCGTACAATGTATTATGTTGTTGTCGTACAATATATTATGTTGTTGTCGTACAATGTATTATGTTGTTGTCGTACAATGTATTATGTTGTTGTCGTACAATGTATTATGTTGTTGTCGTACACTATATTATGTTGTTGTCGTACAATATATTATGTTGTTGTCGTACAATATATTATGTTGTTGTCGTGCAATGTATTATGTTGTTGTCGTGCAATGTATTATGTTGTTGTCGTACACTATATTATGTTGTTGTCGTACAATGTATTATGTTGTTGTCGTGCAATGTATTATGTTTCTCGTACAATGTATTATGTCGTTGTCGTACAATGTATTATGTTGTTGTCGACAATGTATTATGTTGTTGTCGTACACTATATTATGTTGTTGTCGTACAATGTATTATGTTGTTGTCGTACAATGTATTATGTTGTTGTCGTACAATGTATTATGTTGTTGTCGTACAATGTATTATGTTGTTGTCGTACAATGTAGTATGTTGTTGTCGTACAAAGTATTATGTTGTTGTCGTGCAATCTATTATATTATGTTGGTGCACCTCTAGTTGCAGTACCATAATTATCTAGAAATGTGGATCTCAATCGGACGTCGCTGATACTCTCAATCGGACGTCGCTGATACCCCCAATCGGACGTCACTGATACTCTCAATCGGACGTCGCTGATGCTCTCAATCTGACGTCGCTAATATCCCCAATCGGACGTCGCTTATACACTCAATCGGACGTCGCTGATATCCTAAATGGACGTCGCTTATACACCCAATCGGACGTCGCTGATACTCTCAACCGGACGTCGCTGATACCCTCAATGGACGTCGCTTATACACCCAATCGGATGTGATACTCTCAATCGATCGTCTCTGACATTGATTGGTGGTCAGGCATCCAGTCATCGTTGCGTGACGCAGTCGTCTTAATTGACGCACTATATATAGTCATATTCATTTACCAGTACTCCTGTACGCTTTCTGACCGGCAACTAATAAAGTTAATGTCCACTACAACGGTGACAAACGCATATGTCGATATCTATTACAACCATGGTTAATTCTAGAGCCACGCGGATGCAATCGTCCAGACCAGATGATAACAACTTCTAACTGGGAAATCTGCCTATTTCTGGAGCTTTCCGCTAACGCCTGCTAACTATAGTGTTGTTATACAGTTTGCCTAGATGTATCTCCCAGATAGGGAAATAGGCACGTGATAAAATGATCAGGAAACGAAAGAAATATATAAGTATATAGAATAAGTGTTTAGTATTCTATAATGCCTAATCCAGGTTTCGAACATGTCGTTGAGTGGCACGGCGGCGGCGCCTAACAATAACAAACCTGACCAACCTACAACTGCGCCACGCTTCCAAATAACCATAGTGGACTACTGTTAGTTTATATACATTTATTTTAGCTCGAGTATGAAACAAGTTCTTACAACTTATACTAATCACTCTCGAGACCTCATTCCTAGTGTAATCCATCGCCACGATGGAGAGAGAGAGAAGAGGCATATGTAATTTAAATACCTTGGCCAAGGGCACAATCGTAACGGCTCCAGCAGGGGCGCACACTCGGGTCATTTCGCACCTGAAGCAACCGCGGAAAACTGTTCAGAGTTACCAGAAACACATGTTATACACGCGTGTATCAATAAGGAATTGTCAACTCGTGTATCTACGTGACAGCAGACTCTGGTAAACTGTACACTTGTCATAGAAATCTGATTTACTCCCTGACATAAGTTCCGATTGATGCCGTATCAAATCATTTCAACTAAAGGTGTCGTATTGCTCATCCGACCCCGGAGAGAACGCATTCTACAGCCTTAAGTACCTAATTACACTTTTCATCGGATTTCGCCCATTTTGTGTCCTATCGCCAGGTGGCAGCCCTTAGTTTAAACCTTGCTATTGTCTAGCCCGCTGAGAGAGCCCATCTTTTTGCAATCCATCATGATCAGGACGTCTTCGCCAAATTGAAACGCCAATGTCTGCAAATACTTTGACAAATAAACCTATTATAGCCTCAACTGTAATTGTGCAATGATCGCCGCTAACGTTGATTAATTCCACGAATACAATTATCACGTTCAGACGTTTAGTGGATAAGTCCCATATTTTAACGTGTAGTTAAATAATGTTATAATTCTCCATCCACATTTGTCAGGTTTGTAATCGTGTTTACGGAATGTCATTTATCTAATTGAATCAAGTGGACAATCGCTGAATAAAGAAACACACTCTCACGAAAGGAACTACTTTCTCCGCGGAGGAATAATAGAAATACATGGTGGTCGTAGTTGAACATGACAGTTTGTTAAACAGGATGATGCACAAAAACGTCCTTTATTGCTAAGGGGTTTTCAAAACAATTTGGACAGTTTTGAATAGGTTTGAAAAGATTTGAGAAGTATTAACCACGTGCAAATGAATTAGGGGGCGATAACACTTGAGATGACAGAAAAATGTTGGTGTTACATAAATTCGCACAATATATTTTAAATGGCTGACCGACTAGTTTGTGTACATTGGTATTTACTATTTCCTTAAGCCGAAAATAATTGACGGACGACGACGAAATGAAATCAGCACAGGTGCTAAGCGAAATTTATGTTTCCGGTAAGCAGATTGTGTTCTGCATGTGGCAAATATATTAGCCTATTGTTAGTTGAACTGGACACCTTAGTACAATTTAATTGTTGATGATTGAAAACAACATACACACTGATACACATTCTGAGAAACACTGAAACACAAGATCCTCAATTATGAGGGGCTTTAGTTTATACAGATTTAGATTAGCTCGATTACGAAACAAGTTCCTTACAACTTATATTAATCACCATTGAGACCTCATTCCTGATGTAAATCCATCGCAACGAGGGAGAGAGAAGATGCAACGTGGAATTTAAATGCCTTGCCTAAGGGCACACTAGTAACGGCTCCAGCGGGGCTCGAACTCCGGGCCTTTTCACACCTGAAGCGAACGCGCTACCACTGCGCTATCACGACTTCCACTGATGAGGGAGTACCGCGTATCTTGAAGAAGAAGATGCATAAATCTTTAATGGCTCACTTTATATATAAATCCTTATACTTTATGCATATGCATAACCACTAATATAAACAGACACAAGAGCAATTGCTACTGAGTTGAAATTAAGAAATAATATTTCTTTTACAGTTATTTATTGGCGAATAAAACATGGTTTGGAGTTCTGGCGCGTAGCAATTGACCACGCAGGCCGTAGGCCTATCTGGTTAACTAAAGCGCTCAGAAAGACACGCCATGCTTTATTCGACCATCTGAGTATGTTTTACAACTTATTTGTAAGACAACAATATAAATGACGATGTTTGGTTAAGTATATGTATTTTATATTTGGAGAGAAACTGCACTTCACAATTCAGAATGCAATATATAAGTTACAGATGACTTCCTGAAGCATGCGATGTTGTATTAATAT